>CM037864.1:39151485-39574513 GCA_021292105.1 Anadara kagoshimensis
TTCCCCGTAAATGGGATTCCAAATTTCTAAATAGGAAATAATCACTGGGTGCCAAATCGGGACTGTAGGGTGGGTGATTAAGTTGTTCGAACTTGTATTCACGAATCGCTGCTTGTGCAATCTTTGACTTGTGCACAGCAGCATTGTCGTGAAGAAGCAATACCCCTCGGCTCAACTTTCACCTCCTTTTTAATTTAATAGCAGCTTTCAGCTGATTCATTAGATCAGCATAGTAAGCCCCAATGATAGAGATTCCAGCAGGTTTAATTTTTATAATTGATCAACAGAACACCCTTATAATCCCAAAACACAGTGGCCATGATTTTGCCAGCTGATGGTTGGGTTTTGAATTTCTTTGGTGGGGATGAGCCAGGGTGCTTCCATTGCATGGACTCTTTTTTGGTTTCTGGGTCCCAATGATCCATGTTTCTTCTCCAGTTACTAAACGTAAATGGAAGCTCTCCGGGTTATCTTTATAAATGCCAAGAAGCTCCCGACTTGACTGGAGTCTTTGGAAGCGATCCTGCACATTAAGGTTTTTGGGGACCCATCTTGCGGATACTTTTGACATCCCAAGATGCTTGTGGATAACCGTGTATACACTTCCATGTGAAATGTCACACTCCCAAGCTATGTCATCAATCCTAATTCGACGATCATTCATGATGAGGGTCTCCACGGATGTGACAATTTGCCTTTGTGATGGCATCAGCTGGCCGACCTGACCGTGGGTCATCCTTCAGTGAGGTGCGCCCACGTTTAAATTCAGCTGACCATTTTGCCACTGTGGAATAGACAGGATCACTGTCACCTTACACCTCGGCCATTCGCCGGTGAATTTCTTTGGCATTTGATTCCTCTACTGTGAGGAACTTTATTACTGCCCTAAACTCAACATTTTGATTTTCCATCATTGCTCGATGGTCACCAACTTTGAATGCTTTTGAGAATTACACAAATATGTTGTGACAAATAAACTTGATATGTTTAAAATGGCGGAATGTTGTGTTGTCTAAATAAGTAAAGAAAATGTGTGTTACGCTTGGCTGAATACGCTGTTCTATGAACTTTTTGACCTCCCCTCGTACCTAGTATTTTGTGAAGAAGCGCCAGGAATTGATAGACAGACAGACTGATTTAGATGGGGACAACGGCGGAGAAACTTTGAAACCTATGACACTGGGAATTTCCATTTAACTTCAGAAAGTGTCAGAAGAGACAATGAAATGGTTTGGTGCCAAAGGTTTATGTTAAGCAATAGGAGAATTTGCTGTACGAGTCCACCGAATGTGAATTGGATACAGTTTTGAAGTAGTTTTTTTACATTAATTGATAAATCTTATTCAGTGGTCCTAACTAAGGTCCTAAAAGTGCACAAAGAGAATGAAAAGACTATAATTAGTATTCAGATTAGTGATTAGTGAACGTCTCCGGGCCCTTCAGTTACTGATTTCAGGTGCCATAACGACATAATTAGTTACCAACAAATTGGTAATTGGTCACAATGTTTTCCTATGTGTAGGCGAGACTGTCTCCAGTAGAAGAAAGACCACTCCCTAATACCTTTCTCTTGAAGCTCAATACAAGTTCGGACACGTGTCTCAGCAATTAATAATTAATATAGTTAAACTCCCAACACGAGCAATGGACATACCAATGGGTATAAGCAATTACAGTTACCGGTTACAAATTAAGTACACGGGACCTGATTTTTTTTAAGTTTCAAAGATATGGAATCATACTGCAAAATTTTGGTGTCAGGCTTAAATGACACAGGACAAAAGTGTGCTATTATCTTTTGCGATATTGTTCAGCTGATTTTTACAAAGCACCGCAAAGGTAGAACAAAATCAAGTTTGAAAAAAGAATACACATAAGGGGTATATATAGTAGGCAAATCTAAGAATGAATGTGTTGCAATACAGTATAACAAATGAAACTGATTAACAATTAACTACTTCATACATACATACGATTTAAGAAACAAAATCAGATAACAAAGTGGCACGAACAAGCCTTCGTAGTCACAAAAAGCAATAACGTAATATCGACTTACTATACTTACCACATTGCGACATCTCTTCAAATGTAAATTGAAATTAAAAAAAAAACAAAAAAAAAAAAAAAATAATAATAATAATAATAATTGGATAATTTATTTCCCCCGATATGTTTTAATATACTTACACTGTGTATCTGAGAAGTCTACATATAACCTTGTCTGCACCAGCGTCTGTACCACCTTTAGTTCTAACCTTATACATATAGCCACATTAACAGGTGTACTGGTTCCCAATAGCCTACAGTACAGACCTGTCTAAAGTCTAACACTGCGCTAATGAATTAGTACCAAATGTTCAGCTGATCTCGACTCATTGTTAGCTTTATATTGATAGCTTTTTGACAGCTGCTATCTATTTCTCGACAGTTATTCGGTCACTGGCTTTCCACATCTCGGCCACTCGACAGCTCAACTTTGCCTCTTTTTCCGTGTTAAACTTTATATATGTCTACTCTGTACATTTGTATTTTGTTAACAAAACAGTGAGTGTAAGTAATATTTGAACTTGAACAAAACATATGATAAGAATCAAGATTACCTTATCAATCGATATTGGTAATCGTTTTTACACTTGTATAAATAGCGATCACAATTCCTTATAAGAATAACCGTAACTAATATTGATTACTTGATAATTTTATTGGCTTAGTGTCAGAGTTTGTCTATTTTCAAAGACGTGAAAGTCGCATTCAAACAATTAAGGAAGATCTCACGCATGCATAGACATAACCGACAACATAAACCAAATAGCTTACTATACTGTTGGTTTGCTTATTTTCCTGAAATTATTGCCCTTTGAACATAAGAAACTTCCTGCTGGCGGGGGATCATAATTCACTGAATTTACCTGTTTAACAGACTCTTTCATCTTTCATTAAAGGTAATGATTGAGGATGTCGCGGTGGCTTGTTATAATGATCTAGAGTTTGTCGCTACAGAATCTTTAACACATTCAAGAGCATTCCATAGCAAGCGACTAGACACCTCCTAATCTTAGTCGATATATCCTAAATTACACTGGATATGACTTAATGTCTTATGTCCATCTCTCCTTGTGGAGAATTGGGCCAGATATCTTTCTCCTCCTAGAATCTCTGTTGGCAGCTATTTTAGCAGCTTCACTCCATGTCCCAAGTCCAAAATCAGATCTTTCCCTTTCAACAGTCCTGCGCCAGGTCTCCTTTGGTCGCCTTCTTCTTCTCTTTCCTTCTGCTTGTGTCCATTGCAGAGCAATCCTTGGATGTTCATCTGGCTTCTGTCTTAATATATGTCCAATACACCTCCGATGTTTAACAAGCTCGCTTATCTTTTTTGTTTGTGTTCTTGCTCTGATTTCCTCATTTGTAATTTGACAGGCCAGTATATTTTAAGGATTCTTCTGAGACATTTGTGGTGGAAAGTGTCCAATAACTTTTCATCCCTGGTGGTAATTTTCCATGTCACACTGGATATATTTGACGTCATATAGTTCCGTGTTCCTTTCACTTTCAATTTCGATTTCACATGTGACGAGTGTAGAGTGTAGATAGCTTAACAGGAAATGTTTACCCTTCCGGAACACCCGGCCTCATTTCCTTGGCGGAAATGCAAGTATTTGACTTTATTTGCCAGTTTAAAATTGTCACTTTGCTTTGGGATTGTGATTTAGACACAGATTGGTATGTTTACGTTTGATCAAATGTTTTGAAGCAGCGCCCCCTACGGCCTAGGTTTGAATTCCAGATAAGAATCTAACATCGTTCGACTGGGGGATAAAGTTTCTCGGTTCGCTTTACGAAGGTCGGTGATTTTGTCAAGACTGATCGTCACGATATATGTGAAAGAATCTTGAATAGTCGCAAGACAGACATCATAATCCAAATCCATTCTGGAACCCTTTTTTAAATATCTCACTCTGACTATACCTTACTATGCAATATTTTCGTTTGGTAATATTTTGTGACCGAAAATGAAGGTTATGCTACTTTATGGTTGTGGGCTTATAAAGTTTAAAGAACTTTCATGTTTGGATAAGCGTAAAGGTTGACAGTGACTATACACGTAAAGCGCATTATCACATAAAGATCAATGGATTCGTCTTTTGTCAATTACTATACTATTCACAGGAAGATTTCCTGTTGACAAGTTGAACATCATGGAAGTGAGACCGCGTGCTCCGCAAGGATAAGCAACTTCTGTTTAGGTAGCTAAACTAGCCACGTGAAAACCTTGTGAAATAATAAATGACTGTTTAAACTACCGGTATGTTGGTATATTGTAATAAATAGCAAAAATGTTTTGCTTCATGACTTTGTTTTTGCATTTTAATTTGGTTAAGTTGCATGTCCTAGTTTTTAAGTTGGTGCCTTTTATGTTTTTTTAATGTTTTACGTTGTGTTATTTATTATACTGTGCTATTGCTGATGTCGTATTATGTAAAATGTCTGGTGCATCACGGTTATTGTGAATAATTACAGAAGCTAGATAGAGCTTATTTTCTTTTTCCAAACAAGCATACCGAGTATTCAATGAATTAGGATTCTTTTTTCTGATTTGCACTTATGACCCGACGCCGCAAAGGGCAATTACTCCTAGGAAAATGAGCAAACCAACTCAGGTTAATAAGTACATCTCCTGTCAATATTGATGCTTGGCGTCAAGTTTCACGAAATAGTGCACTGTGCTGCATAGATTAGAGACTGAATTCGGAGAAGAATTGTCTGAACATAACAGTTTGAAGGCGTTTTTCATTTTTTTTTTTCAAAAGGTAACGCTATTACAAATTCATTACCCATTTTTCAAACTTAATTTCACAAAATGAATAAATAGCAGTATACCTAATAATTATTGAGAATTTTTTCCAGAATGATATTTTTGAAATTTTCCATTATTAATAAGTGTCAACTAAAATCTTGGGCAACTTTGTTTGACCAAAACCACTAAACTTTTTAGCTAGCTGACTACAGGAAGTGCTAAAACAAAGGGAAGTAACCCTCATTACAGAAAAGACCGTTTTTGAATTATATGAAACCATATGCCATAACTTAACAACTGAATATATCTTTTTCAACTGCATATTTGGTTGAATATTGAGGAAGTGTTTTGAAATTCAGTAATAGAAAGTAGCTGGGTGACCACAAAAACTGACCAAAATGACCTTGATGAAAGGAGGAGGCTTGGTTATCTGACCAGTAAAAGCGTAAACGGAGCTAGATAATTGCAACTTGATAAAAGCAAAGTGTACAGTAAATTTGTGTATAAAAACTTAATTATTAGGTTTTTTCAGAGGATTGATTACCCAAATTGCCATGTTCAACAGTTATTTTTGGAGGTTGAGGCCCAATATAGGGTTATTTGGACCTATTAAATTATAGTACAATCTTACCCCGATTAAGAATTTCAAAGACTGTTTAAGTGATAAAAGTAAAAATTAGATTGTATAATTTTGGGACCGTACAGATGGCATGGCATTAAGATACCCAGGCGTTTTTAAATAAGATTATGACCCCTGTCAGATTGAGGCCCCTATTTCTAAAACTGAAGAGCTGGCATAGTATAAATCATTTGATATTTCATTGTTAAGGGCCATCTAAGTAGGAAAATTCAAGTGAAAACCATTTGTGTGAAAAACGTAAAAGAGGGGTACAATTATGAAATTACCTAAACAAGTGTGAAGATTTATAGATAAAAATAAAGCAGGGATTGATAATGTAAGAATTATTAAAATATTTGTATTTCTTTATGGAAATTGTGCAAAAATACACGTGTTGGGGAAAAAATCTTACACCTTGTATAACGAATTAATTAAAAAAATGAAAAGATATTAATACAGTCAACGTCATAGAGCAGTGCGAAGGGGCAAGAGTTTGTTAAATAAATACGAGGTTTTTGAAAACTCGACAATTTACGGTCGAGGTTATTTACGATTTATTTTCCTTTTTAAAATGCGTGTACCAGGCGTGATATTTATATTAAGATTCCTCGTATTTTATAAAACTAGTAGCACTTAATTAATAGTATTTAAATTCTTGAGCTTTAATTTGTAATGATCTCATTGTAAGTTTTGACGCAGTCTCGTAATGTTTATGTTTATTTTTTACAGTTGACATTTTGTGCTTAAGAGTTTTATTCTCAAATTTGATTACAAACGTTGCAAATGTAGCTAGCTAAACAGGAGCTTATATTCCCAAAGCACTCGATCTTGTTTCAAAGTTTTTGCTTTGTTTTGGGATCGTGGTTTTAGACATGGATTGGCATGTTTGTTTTTTATTATTACACTATATGTTGTATCAGTTACATCATTACATGTTGTACGTCTTAATTGGAAAAAGGAATATCGAAAGATATCTTTTGTTATCGCAATACCTTTTCATACCTAATCTGATCCAGATAGATAATAATAATATAACTCGACCAAAGTTTTCGCTACACTTGGATTCTCCACTATCTATGCATGTCGCCTTTTGGTTATACGATTTATTCAGGCTCCCTTTTACCTAAGATCTCACGTATTCTATATTTTCTATCTGCATCACTTTTTACTACGAATACGAAATCAGACGTCAACCATTCGCTTACCCTTCAAGAGCACCGGCCTCAACTTCTTGATTTCTAGAGGTTCACGTTTTTAACTTAATTTGTTTCTTTCAAAGTTTCTTACATTGCTTTGTGATTGTGATTTTGACATTGACTGGTATGTTTGTTTTTTATTTCAACAATTTATTTTGATCTAAAGTTGGGTGTTGTCGGTTCAAATGCCTACTCTAACTAACAGTTAAACAACATTGACCTGTCCCTTTGACATTTCATTAGGATATTCATTTAGGAGGGTCCACCCAATACATAGGTAGCATTAGGATTCACACTTAATATATATACAACTTGCCCATGATTAGTGTTCACATCAGATAGACGAAATATACACGCATGATCTCTATGAATTAAATTTACTCGTCAAAATGAATATTTAAATCAAAGGTCAAGCGGACAGGTCAATGTTGTTTACCTATACATAGACAGCATGTAATACAAAACAACAATTTGATAATGTCATTAACCATAACACAGACAGGATATAAGTAAGAGAATTTTACTTCATTTGAGATGCAAGTGTCAATTATTCAATTTCTGAATTCACCCTATTCACACATGGTGGCATACCGTAATCCGTCCGACTCAAGGGTCAAAGCACTTATAGATTAGTGTCCTTAATCCAGGCCAACGATTTAAAAGATCGCATTGAAATTGCTATGTAATGAATAAAATAATTCCAAGAATAAAGTTCACGCCTTTGAACTAATTGAATTTCTCTTTATCGATAATTATTTATTAATGCTTTAATTTATATTCTATTGCAAGTCAAATTATAAAAATACCAATGACAAACGTCAGCCAATTTAGTTCCATGACACAAAATTGACTTTCTTTTGAATCATCAACATGTCATCACAATTACTTTTTAACGGCATGAATCATATCGATTTTCAACAGTAAGAAATATAGCATCAATTGTCAAATGAAAACCGAAAGTTAAAAATCACACGTTATATATACCAAGTTGATTCGATTTGGCGTAAAAGCCAATGTTTTATCATATTATATATATGAATTTAATAGGGATATTGCAGGGAATTACACCCGCCACGTGTGTAATCAAAATTGTGTGAAAGGAACATGGAACTATGGACGTCAAATATATCCAGGGCAATCCTGGACACAGAGACAATAAAACGTATCAACAATACTGTGATGACGACCATAAAACTTTTTAAGGGCCTTGATAAGCCTAAGCTTGCAACATCACTGAGTCAACAATTTATTTGCAAGCACCTGCTTCGTTGTACAAAGTCCCTGTAGTCGGAACAAGTCCTACCATATCGTATTAATTGAGAAACAAATACAATATGAGCAGGAAAAGCAGGTATATTGCTGCATAGAAGAGGAAAGTTGACAATAGAAAATTGAAGTCATCACATTTGTCATAAATGTTTAAATGTAGCCTTTCGTGGGCGTCATGATTCAGGTTTAAGTCTAAATATAAAGCAGAACTTGAGGAATCAGTCTTGTCTTTTAATTCAAGCTTACTAGGATAGATGGCATTCGCATAGTCTTCAAATTTATGATTGTAAGAGACAACGTCATCTATATATTATGAAATTACCTACACAAGCGTGAAGATTTATAAATAAAAAACAATAGAATTGATAATTTAAGAAATTTTAAATTATTTGTTGCATGTTTTTATGAAAATAGTGCAAAAGTACACGTGTTGGGGAACATAGTTTACACCTTGATAACGAATTAATTAAAAAAGAAAAGATATTAAGATAGTCAACATCATAGAGCAGTGCAAAGGGACCAGAGTTTGTTAAAAAAAATACGAGGTTTTTGAAAACTCGTCAATTTACAGTTGATTTATTTTCCTTTTAAAAACGCGTGTACCATGCGTGATATTTATATTTTAAGGCCACTAACAATCCAAAAAACAACAAGTCACTAAAAGTGCACGGTCACACAATACTGTTCTATTTCAATTGAGGTGAATATTGTTTGGTTTCAACAATATTGAACTATATAAAGCCGAATATGCCTCATCAATAATCAGGTAATATACAAACTTAGCTGTTATAATCTTACCTTGGATCGTTAGTAGCCTTAGAATATGAACTACCACGCCTGGTACACGCATTTTTAAAAGGAAAACAAATAATTGAAAACCTCAACCGTAAATCGTCGAGTTTTCAAAAACCTCGTATCTCTTTAACAAACTCTGCCCCCTTTGCACTGCTCTATGACGTTGACTTTATTAATATCTTTTCATTTTTTAAATTAATTCGTTATACAAGGTGTAAACTATTTTCCCAACACGTGTATTTTTGCACAAATTTCCTTTAAAAAATGCAACAAATATTTTAAAAACTCTTAAATTATCAATTCCTACTTTATTTTTATTTATAAATCTTCACACTTGTGTCAGTAATTTCATAATTATACCCCTCTTTCACGCTTTTCAACCAAATGGTTTTCACTTGAATTTTCCTACTTAACTGACCCTTAATACATACACAGTACACAGGTTTACTCTATGAGGTGAGTATATTTCATGATGTATACAGAATAATACCTGTGTTCCCTATACACAGATGTACTTGGTCCGCGATAAATATTTAAATGAAAGGTCAAGCGGGCAGGTCAAAGTTGTTTGCCTATATGCGTATATTCACGCCTTTATGCGTTTGTTTGTCAACTCCACCTTTATATATTATATAGGTAAACAACATTGGCCTGTCCGCTTGACCTTTTATTTAAATATTTATTACGAACCAAGTATATCTATGTATGGGGAACACGTGTTTATTTTGTATACATCATGGAATATACTTACCTCATAGAGTAAACCTGTGTACTATGTATGTATTAACTTGAATCTTAACGCTACCCATTTATTAGTTAGACCCTCCTATATGAATATTCCTAATGAAAGGTCAAGCGGACAGGTCAATGTTGTTTGCCTATATCCCTTTCGTAGGATATTTATAGGTAACAACATTGACCTGTCCGCTTGACCTTTGATTTAAATATTTATTGTGGACGAGTAAATTTAAGTAATAAGGATCATGCGTTTATATTTCGTCTACCCGATGTGAACACTAATCATGGGCAATGTTTGAATATGTATTAACTCCGAGTCCTAACGCTACCTATGCATGAGGTGGACTCTTCTATATGAATATTCCCAATGAAAGGTCAAACGGACAGGTCAATGTTGTTTGCCTATACATTATATTTATAAACACTGTCACATTGTCGCTGACGGACTATACCCTATTTCATTATTGCATAATTTTTCAACTACTGACCATTACGTTCAAAATAACAGTCACACAGGTTAGTGGCATAATAAAGTCTAGTAAGACATGATCCTGAGGACTTGGAAATTGTTTGTTAATAAACTTAATTATTAAATTTCAAATAGTCGAGTTGACAGTCCCGTATGTTCAATACTTGAACCTAGAAATGTTTTTTCCTATGAAGTTTTTTTGCTGTTTTGTATTACTTAGGGTCCCTAGAGTAAAATTAGGTTAGTTGCCCTGCAGGCAACATTGGGCAAATTGCATAATTTGCATATATCCAAGATGGCTGCCTGACGCCATATTGAAAATCTATCTTTCGTAGAAATTGTTCTACCATAGCTTGTAATATGCCGTTTTATAGGTTTTCATGGATGAGGAACTCATTTCCGTTGTTGTTTTTAACATATAGCGCAATTTAAATGTATATTTAAGATATTCTGACCAGACAAGGGAAGGCGTAACAGGGTTTTTATTATTAGATGCAACTCAGTATATCACATTCGAAAATGCGTGCGTAACTTAACCATACATTTTGATTTAAAGGTCATTAATGAAGCTCAACCAATTCCTTTTAATAACAAATTTAAAATATAATCTTAGTGATTACAGTTTACTAAATCTATCCAAAAGGCTAGTTCCATTTTGCCAAGGTTTCTTTTAAAGCGTGTATCCAACGGAGAAGTTTTCAAAGTCTCATTATTTCCATCACAGATAATTCAGTCACATATTACCATGAATTGAAACCAAACTACATTTCTACTTTTTATGAAACCGAATTAAAGCTTGGCAGCAGTAAATTAATTCGAATTTTACATGAACATTGATTTATTAATTCATATGATTAAGTATTATCGTTTCGGAAATCTGCAGTAAATGCAGCAACATTCCACAAATTGATGGGTTTGGGTAGAATCATATTTTTGTTAATTTTTGGTTTTTTGAAAGTTTTGATATTTTGATCCACTATTTCCACTCCAAATGAGCGCTACGAGACACACACTATGACTACAGACTTCCAGGTTAATCAATCTGGTATAATTAAAAAGGGAGTGCACATTCTAGATTTGGCTACCAGTGTCTCAACTTACCTATGTTACCATTAAGCAATATCTCAACATCTAGTTTCGACAGCGCTGTTTCACTTATAAACTATACTGGACTGCAGAAAGTAATACCCCTGCACTGCCTGCCACCAAAACTATTTGTAACCTGATAAACACACCCAACGAATGAGTTTGTTAGATGCTGGACATGTGCAATAAACCTGTTATCTTACTCAGTATCTGTTATAAACGCATGAATGTCCTGTCAAAGATATGGCAGGTCTTGCATGTCGACACTGATGTTTATGGGGATGCTCTCTCAGCTGACCAGTTTAGATAACAAACTGCTATCAAATTTGAAAAAGGGGTCTTTACAAAATAGTCTCGTTCGTCTGATCTTTTTAGTGGATAGATTGGTGCGTCTCAAAATTCAGAGAATGTCTCTGATTGACTTGAATGAAGATATTCTGAGTGAAATACAGGTCATAACTCAAGGAAGAGTTCAATCCTTAGTGTTCCTTGGATAAATATAACCAAACTCTATTGCTAATACAAACTACCTCTAAATGAAAACAGGTCATAAGCCAGTCGCTTGCAAAATTGCTTCTAATTTGTCATTGTGATGGATTCAGTTGTAATTGATGAGTAAATAGAATACGAGTACATATCCAGTCTACCTGATGGATTTTATAATGCCATCATTGGCTCTATAAAGGCAAGACGTTTCAAAGTGACGCGGTCAAGATGCAAAAACAAAGTCAGTAGTTGATCTTGAAAATATGTTTCTTTTGTTACCATGGACGGCAAGGGTAGTTTGAGCTGACTATTTGTTGCATTTGAAATGGGTTCTGTTCTTTTTTTCAATTGTGGATGAAAATGGTTGTCATTGAAAAGGCATGAAGTCAGCTCAAGACAAACGGCTTTGTGTAGTTCATTCATCACAAACTCTCTAGCACACAAATCACACAGTTTTTCTACCGCATCGCATGATCACATGACGATAACCCATCAGATTTCACAGCATCAATCCAAAAAGGTCACATTGGTATCCAGACACTTCAAACAAAATCTTGTTTTTCGACAAATCGCATCTCTGCTAAGTTCCATGACAGAGGATACAACACAGGAGGATGTATGCAATTGTGGATACAGCCATGATGAATCCGACATTACTATGGTATGATATGTTCTCAAGGCTGCACAAACAGGTCATGATATCATTTGTGTGCTGATTGACGAAACAGATGTTTTTGTTTTGATAGTGTATTGGGTGTATACGCATGAATACAATGCGATGACGATGTACAGATTGAGTGAAGAGATAGAACAGTTTTGAACATCAATGCAACTTGCCATGGTCTTGGTTCGAGATGTCTTGAACTGCCAGTCATGCATACTCTTAAGTGTCATGGTATTGGTTTGAGATTTCTTGAACTGCCAGGCAGGCATGCATGCTCTAAGTGTAAGTGTCATGGTCTTGGTTTTAGATGTCTTGAACTGCCAGGCATGAATGTTCTTAGGACATAGTCTTCGTTCTTTATGTCTTGAGCTGCTAGGCAAACATGCATGCTCTTAGTGATTGTGATACACCATCCTATTTCTTTGGAAAAGGAAAAGTATCAGTATTACAAAATCTTCTTCTCCTCATTTAGTTGATGTTTTTGGTTAACAAAGATCACAAATAACTTGGTGGGATTTGAACCATTCTTTGTTGTATGACCAGCCAGCAGAAAAATGTGCTGTTTCCTCGCTACTGTGTCTTAATAAAGAACATCAAAGTCTAATAGTTATGACTTTATTTCCAACATCATGTTCTGTTGCCTCACCTTTAGTGCATGTTGTGAAGGGGACCGACAGCAAAGATTACCGACTTCAGATTGGAATTCAAAGACTAATTCTCATTACCGGTAATAGCTAAAGACGACCTGGTACCAATAGAACTTTTTATATCATGTTATGTCAATGTATGGCTCAATAACGTGAGTGCAACACACAAGGATATGTTTGCTTTGAGGAAATGTGTCCTATATATAATTTTGTAACTGTTCTATAGATAGGGCGTGTTACAAGCTTCAAACCAAATTAGGTTACCAATCATTATTCCAGGATGTGTTATGTGACACATAATCGGTCATTATGGTATTGAACGTAAAACTAATGCCAGAATATTGTTCCTTATGCCTAAATACCCCTACAAAGATACATTACAACCTATTGTAAATTTGCCTTTGTATAGAATCAGTACTTCAATATGGCGTCCGTCGGCCATCGTGGATTTATAGCTTATCGTGCGAGTTAGGTGTATGGTATGTAAAAATTAACATCAGAAATGAGTTTCTCATACCTGAAAACATGGAAAAGGATATATTACAAGCTATTTGAAAATATTTCATATCGCAGTATGTACTTCAATTCTACGTTTGGCGGCCATTTTGGATTTATGTATATTGCGCAAGTTGCCCAAATTTGCCCGAAGGGCAACTAAGCTAGTTTTGGTCAAGGACCCATAAGGAAAACAAAACATCAAAAAAACTTCATAGGAATGAACATTTCTAGGTTCATAAAATGCCTACTCGACTAAAATGTGAAAGTTGAATGAAGAAAACAAAAATAAATAAAAGTTTGTTAGTACATTTTGAATCACTTAACCATAATGTTATTAAACATACGTAGTAATATGGTACACAAGAATACACATTAGAGAGCCTAAGGTGTAATCCCCGTCAGTGTCTGAGATGGCAAAAACAAAAGATATTTCACCGGTTAAAAAGTTTTGATGAATAAAATAGTCCTTTGTTGAAAAAACAACGGCGTTCCTGTTTACATGTTTCATCATGGACAAATTAGTTAAAGTTGTTCACACGAATGTATATTGCTAAAATGTCAGCTTCTGCATGACCTAAAATAAAAATAAAGCATTAACTTTAACACATATCAACAGTCAGGATAAGGTGCTCTCTGTTACATTAACGGTTTACTAATAACATCGCACCCTGCCCTAAAGTATTTTGTTTTCAACTGGCTACTAGTAGTAGCGAACTTAACCTATTTCTTTGATTACGCCTTTAGCTGAAATCGCAACTAATTTTTTGCAGACTAGCAGTTTAGTTTGAGAAATTATAATACCATACGACAAACAAAACTGAACGGAAGAATCTCGGTTATGCAATACTACTGTATTTCCACAAATTCAGTGCACATGGAAAATGCAAAAAACTCACAAAAAATTTGTCAAAACTTAATACAAAATATAATGACCTAATGGAAAAAAATATTTTTCATTCATGAAAAAGTGAACTTAATTATGTACATTTTTGAACTTTTTAACAAAACAACAGACATGACTATGTCAAAATTATCCCTTCTGTACCTTCTTACTTGGAACAACTATTAACATTATCATAATCAGAATATTCATGATGATCACACCTGGAAAAAACCCGAACAACAATGACCTACCTGACCCTAAATGCCCTGATGTAACTTTGCATGAGGCCCAATTGGTGTATAAACTTGATCAAATTTCCAAAATTTTGGCAAATTTTCTCTACTGAACAATAATGTTTTTAATTAAAAAAAATAATTTGGTTAGGTCAGTGCATTTTAAATGCATTTTATTGATGGTTTAAAGGAAACAATTTCAATTAAAATAAATAAATAATAAAATCCTTGTGCACTCAGTTTATGGGAATACAGTAATATCAGTTTTAATGAACTGCAAATTGTCGCGCCGATATTTTTCAGCTATTAGCACCTACATATTTATTTTGATAACTTATCCTTACAATTGAGGTGCGACTTACTGTACAATTTCAAGTTTCAGACATGCTTTGTTTTTGTTGTCATATACCATTTTTTGAATTTAATCATAAAATACATTCAAAAAATGGTATATGACAATATGTATTTTATGATTAAATTCAAAAAATGGTATATGACATTGTGAACGAGCATACTAGAACAGTGCTAGATATAATATGAGGGTTTCGACCACACACACACACACACACACACACACACACACACACACACACACTCTCTCTCTCTCTCTCTCTCATGTTTCTGATAATATATAGATTAGTATGTTTGTTTTTGATCTCTTTCCACTGGACCTGAAATGTTTTTGAAAATTGTCAAATGTCAAATATTAAATAAAAAATAATAAATAAAATTCAGACGATAGACGTTTTTAAGATGAACGACAGTGCCACAAAAGTATTCTAAAAGTAAGAATGTCAAGTGTTGACTATTTTCTTCCTGTCCATCCAATGTGTGTATCAGTATCTGTCTATCTATGAAGTGTGAACAAGTAAAAATAAATAACTGGGTTTTTTTAATGATGTTTTATTAGAGTATTAATATGCGCCGATATAGCTCTTGTTTTGTTGATTACTCATTGGTGTGCTATGTATTATATCTGTTCATGTTACAAGTTTAAACATTAACTATCAGACGAAAATAAATTAAAAAGGGCCATAACTCCTAGAAAAGTTAATGGATCCGAACTGGTTTACAATATGTACAACTATAATTCACACTGACCATTGCTGTGAAAAACTTTGTAACCTACAAATGGCCATAAATCCTGGAAAAATGAATGAACCGAAACTGGTTCAAGATATGCACAACTACACTTCCCACTGATTATTACTGTGAAGTTTCATGAATATCGGATGGATGGTTTAGGAGAACTAGCGCGGATAAACTTTGTGACGGACGGACACACGGACGAAAAGGACGAAAATATACTATATGAACCGAAACTGGTTCAAGATATGCACAATTACACTTCCCACTAATTATTACTGTAAAGTTTTTATGAATATCGGATGGACTAGCGCGGACAAACTTTGAGACGGACGGACACAAAGACGGAGGGCATTACTGTATCCCCTCGCCGATTTTTCGGCGGGGGATAAAAGGGTCATAACTCCTAGAAAAGTTAATGAATCGGAACTAGTTTACAATATGCACAACTATACTTCACACTGACCATTGCTGCGGATAAACTTTGTAACGGACGAAAATAAACTACAAATGGCCATAAATCCTGGAAAAATCAATGAACCCGAACTGGTTCAAGATATGTACAACTAAAACTTCCCACTGATCATAAATGTAAATGTAAATGGTTTGCAATATGCACAACTATAATTCACACTGACCATTGCTGCGAAAAACTTTTAACCTACAAATGGCCATAAATCCTGGAAAAAATGAATGAACCAAAACTGGTTCAAGATATGCACAACTACACTTCCCACTGATTGTTACTGTGAAGTTTCATGAATATCGGATGGATGGTTTAGGAGAACTAGCGCGGATAAACTTTGTGACGGACGAACACACGGACGGAATGCATTACCATATTCCCTCTCCGATTTCTTGGCGGGGGATATAACAAAGTGTCATACCTGATTCGAATAAAACACTAGTCATTTGTGGTGAATATGGGAACCTGGGGTATGGTGCTGTTATTTCAAATCCACAAACTCCAGGTCGCTCTGCAACCATCATCCATAATGTATCACCAAAGCATCCGTTGTACAAATAACTCATTATAAATGTTCGATATACCCATGCGTCTCTGCAATGTAAAAATCTCAAATTGAAGCTAAATATTTAAATGCTTGTTCAAATTCTGTGGTTCTCAAGTTGTTTGTAAATATTTAATTGTTGGCTTAAATTTTGAGAGGTGCTCTCTCTCTCTCTCTCTCTCGTATGACTTTTTTGCAAACCTGGCTATCAATATTGTTGTTTGTTCTATTCTATGTTTTTATAGTTCAATATTTTAATTTATAACCCATACGTGTTTCACGCATGCATCTTTTAACCCCTCTTTGAGCTGACTAAAATGGTTAAATACAGGTTTTACTTTTACAAACATTCCTTAAGATTGCTTAAAACTAGCATATTGAAAAATTAATATTTTAGTTTTTTAAAGATAGACAAGATGGAATAGCCTTTTTCCCCAATAAGGATAGAAACGTCGGAGCTAGGTTAGAATTCTGACCAATCAAGCAAAACGTGACGTAACAGAATGGTATTTTATAATATATATGTGATCAGTTTAATGTTACGTCATCCGAAGTAATGACCTAGCAAAAAAAAAATAGGTTCATCAAAGTCAATTCCTATTGCAAATATATCTAGAACGATTAAACTTAACATATGCTTCATATTTAGACTAAAATACACACTAAAATGCTACATTTGGATGGACTTGATTTTTTTCTATGTCAACTTTCCTTTTCCATGCAACAACATACCTGCTTCTCCTGGTTATGGTGTATTTGTTTCACAACCACTGTTCCCACTTGTTCCCACTACAGAACTTCATACAACGAAGCAAGCTGTTTGCAAATAAATTGTTGACATAGGAATCTTGCAAGCTTAAGCTTATCAATGCCCTAAAAAGTTTATGACCAACATCATAATATTGTTGATAAGTATGTCATTTTTGTTTCCAGAATTACCCTGGATATATTTGACGTACCATAGTTCTATGTTCCTATCAAAGTAAAAACTTACTGAAACCGACACTGAAAAATTGTTTAAACTTACGAACTACCATAAGGAAAGTTAGGCCGGTTTTTCGGAGGAGTAATCACCTCTTGTTTAGCTAGCTGTATGTTATCAAAATTGAAAGTGAAAGGAACATGGAATTATTGGACGTCAAATATATGTATATCCCGGATAATCCTGGTTACAGAGACACTACACTTATCACTATTGTGATGACAGTCATAAAATTCTTGATGGCTCTAAAAAGCATGTGTTATAAATATCTTTGGATCAAGAATTTAAATTTGCAAGCAGGTAGCTTCGTTGAATATACATATTGTTGGTACATAACTTTTATCACTTTCTGTCTAAACTTACGTATAGTTAAAAGTGAATGCATTGGTAATTTGTCCCGGATATACATCTGTCCAGGTTGAAGTTAAGACGTTGTTCATAGTGAACCAATTTTCTCTATTAGAACCAGTGGCATTAAATGTAGTGTTTGCAACAATAACGCCATTCTTATATAAGACTAACATAGCCTGTGGAAAAAGACAAAAAAAAATTAAATAATATGGTGTCAGCAACAGAAACACCATTTTCATATATGACAACCATAGAATGTGGAAATATACAAAAAGTCAAATGATATCGTATTAGTAACAGTAACGTGGAAAGAGACAAAATGTCAAATGATATCGTGTTAGTAACAGTAACGCCATTCTTATATAGGACTAACATAGCCTGTGGAAAGAGAAAAAAAGTCAAATGAAATGGTGTTAGTAACAGTAATGTCATTCTTATATAGGACTAACATAGTCTGTGGAAAGAGAAAAAAAGTCAAATGAAATGGTGTTAGTAACAGTAATGTCATTCTTATATAGGACTAACATAGTCTGTGGAAAGAGAAAAAAAGTCAAATGATATCGTGTTAGTAACAGTAAAACCATTCTTATATAGCACTACCATAGCCTGTGGAAAGAGAAAAAAAGTCAAATGAAATGGTGTTAGTAACAGTAATGTCATTCTTATATAGGACTAACATAGTCTGTGGAAAGAGAAAAAAAGTCAAATGATATCGTGTTAGTAACAGTAAAACCATTCTTATATAGCACTACCATAGCCTGTGGAAAGAGAAAAAAAGTCAAATGAAATGGTGTTAGTAACAGTAATGTCATTCTTATATAGGACTAACATAGCCTGTGGAAAGAGACAAAAAGTCTAATGATATGGTGTTAGTAACAGTAACGTCATTCTTATAAAGGACTAACATAGCATGTGGTAAGAGACAAAAAGTTAAATGATATGGTGTTAGTAACAGTAACGGCATCCGTATAAAGGACTAACAAAGCCTGTGGTAAGAGACAAAAAGTCAAATGATATGGTGTTAGTAACAGTAACGTCATTCTTATATAGGACTAACATAGCATGTGGTAAGAGACAAAGAGTTAAATGATATGGTGTTAGTAACAGTAACGGCATCCGTATAAAGGACTAACAAAGCCTGTGGAAAGAGAAAAAAAAGTCAAATGAAATGGTGTTAGTAACAGTAATGTCATTCTTATATAGGACTAACATAGCCTGTGGAAAGAGAAAAAAAGTCAAATGATATGGTGTTAGTAACAGTAATGTCATTCTTATATAGGACTAACATAGCCTGTGGAAAGAGAAAAAAGTCAAATGATATGGTGTTAGTAACAGTAACGTCATTCTTATATAGGACTAACATTGCCTGTGAAAAGATAAAAAAAGTCAAATGATATCGTGTTAGTAACAGTAATGTCAAAAGTCAAATGAAATGGTGTTAGTAACAGTAATGTTATTCTTATATAGGACTAACATAGCCTGTGAAAAGAAAAAAAAGTCAAATGATATAGCGTTAGTAACAGTAATGTCATTCTTATATAGCACTACCATAGCCTGTGGAAAGAGAAAAAAGTCAAATGATATGGTGTTAGTAACAGTAATGTCATTCTTATATAGGACTAACATAGCCTGTGAAAAGAAAAAAAAGTCAAATGATATAGCGTTAGTAACAGTAATGTCATTCTTATATAGCACTACCATAGCCTGTGGAAAGAGAAAAAAGTCAAATGATATGGTGTTAGTAACAGTAATGTCATTCTTATATAGGACTAACATAGTCTGTGGAAAGAGAAAAAAAGTCAAATGATATCGTGTTAGTAACAGTAAAACCATTCTTATATAGGACTAACATAGCCTTTGGAAAGAGAGAAAAAGTCAAATAATATGGTGTTAGTAACAGTAAAACCATTCTTATATAGGACTAACATAGCCTTTGGAAAGAGAAAAAAAGTCAAATGGTATGGTGTTAGTAACAGTAAAGCCATTCTTATATAGGACTAACATAGCATGTAGAAAGAGACAAAAAGTCAAATGATATGGTGTTAGTAACAGTAACGTCATTTAAGGCATGATTGTAATTTGGTCATAGACAAAATTATTTGGTGCACGCGGCATAAAAATACAATCATTCCTTATTTATGTAATCTTTAAATTATACACATGAAACAAAAAACCAGCGCAGTAAAACAAAAAATGACGCATTAATCTAAAAGCGGAACACAGGTGATTACCAATGGCAACCGCCGATAGCTCTGCACAATATAACGTCAGCTAATATAACGTCAAAAAATTCTGTCTATGGGATCATAGATACAAAAAATTTACAACACTGGATAGTATTAAAATTTAATTATTCGTATATAGGACTAACTTAGCCTGTGGAAAGAGATGCGGTGTAATGATAACGTGGTACGCTGACGAAACCAATAAAGTGCATCAAGAAAAAAAGAAGAAAATCCATTGTTGAACAATTAAATCATCGTCTACAAATACATAACATACTTGCTTTCCTGATATATTTCTTTCAAATGTCACTAATTGATTGGTTGATTGAAAGGTTTTACGTCACAATCAAGAATATTTCACTTATATCGAAACGTCAGCAGCTATAGATGAAATGGCATGAATTGTGACCTTTGTAGTCCGCTAATGGGCAATGTTCCTTAACGTGTCATGGCTGCCATGACACGGGACATAGGATTTTAAGGTCTCTTTTGCCTTGTGACGTTTATTTCTAAATGACGAATCCTTGGCGAAAGCACAGCGACTACCTATTTGGTCAAAACCGGAGTTTGAATCCACGACCTTCCACACACACAATTATCACTGAAAGCAAAATTTCGATTTCCTCTATAATCACAGAAATAGCGAATCTCGATGCTTAGGTTGGAATCATATTCAGCAAGATCATACTTTGAGAAAGTTTTCAGTTCGCTTGCCGATGTTCGATGGTTTTCTCTGGGAAGTTTGGTGTCCTTTATAATTATTGAAATAGCGACTCTCGATGCCTAGGTTGGAATCATATCAAGCGATATCCTATTGCGAGAAAGTTTTCAGTTCGCTTGCCGATGGTCGATATTCGGGAAAAAATCACAGCCTACAGCAATGACAGCCTAAGTAATGATGTTAGGAATCATACTTAAATAAACCCGAATATTTTTTCTGGTATTTCAAAATTATACTTTATTACTCAGGTCATCCCCATGTCAATGGTCAGCCGAGCCTTGTAAGCCTCTAGGCAATTATTCAATAACTTACAGTCTGGCCATGTTGTATACACCTTGTCTAATTGACCTTTACAAATCCTGATATTTGGTAAAAGTCTAGGTCATGCATTTTCCTTCTGTTACCTAACACAAGAGTTATATAAGGTTATAGAAGGCTTCACTCGATACACACACACACACACACATACACACACACATGCACGCACATACCTGGACACATACACCAGGACATCTACACACAAACACAGCACCAGACGCAATGCATCAAATCCGGAAGACACTACACACAAAAAGGACCCAGTAACCAACTAGAATAAAAATAACATAAAAACAACGATGCCTCGGTAACATTACACCACCAAATGTGGTGCAAACAGGCTTCAGTATATCTAGATATAAGTGAACACGTATTACGTCATATATATCCATATATATCCATTCATCGGGAATAGTTAATTTTGTGAATGTGACATTAATGTAACCAAGCTATACGTACTTGTGTAATATCCAGATCTAACCACTCATCTAACAGCATGCTTCTATAATGTGTATTGCAAGCTGCGGTGTAGTTTTCAGAAACACATCCCGGCTCTATACTATTATTCTTCTCGTGTCCAATACCATTGCTCTTCAAAAATGCGTACACTGGCATTTGAATTCCAGCCTTTGCCCGAAATACTAGTATCCAATCATCTTTAACTGCAACTAATATTTAAAAAATGATTTGTATAGCTCAGCCAAGTTGTGGATTTATTTAAAAATAATCGAAATGTTTTCTGGACAATATACAAAATATGTAGAATGAAAAAAATTGTAAAACAGACAGAAATTGGTATGATTTAGGGACTTTGTACAACGAAGTAGGCTGCTTGCAATTAAATTGTTGAGTTGGGGATATTGCAAGCCTAGGCTTATCAAGGCCTTCAAATAGTTTTATGGCCGTCATCATAGTATTGTTGATAAGTTTGATGTCTCTGTGTCCAGGATTGCCCTGGATATATTTGACGTCTCATAGTTCCATGTTCCTTTCACACAATTTTGATAACACACGTGGCGGGTGTAGCTAGCTAGCTACACAGGAGGTGGTTACCCTTCCGGAGCACCCGGCCTCACTTCCCTTGAGGAAGTTCACGTGACTAACCTAACTTGTCAGTTCCATAGTTTTTACTGTGCTTCTGGACTGTGATTCGGACATGGATTAGTACGTTTGTTTTCGATTACCAAGGAAACAAAAGGAATTGTATTTAGAACTCTATGTAGTCAAGCATAAACATATTATTTCATACCCAAATTACAATCCCAATAACAGAGTAAAAATGTTGAAAGCTGACAAGCTGAATTAAACATGTAAACTTCCAACAGGGAAGGGGTGCTCCGGAAGGCTATGCTACGCCCGCGACGCGTGAAATCAAAATCCAGAACTTTAGGACGTCAAATATGTAAGTAACTGACCATAACATAATTTAAGTCACCTATTCACTTTAATATAAAAACCATTGCGGTAGCTCAGTTGGTAGAGTCCGGGTCTGACCCAAGAATTGAAAGTAGGTAGTGACTGTTCTTTCGCCAAGCACTCGGTATTACGAAATGAAAGTCACGGCTTTTTCGGATGGGAACATAAATAAACGAGGTCCCGTGTCACGGTGGGCTTGGCACGCTAAAGAACCCTATTATATAATGCCATCAGCGCAACGCACATGCAAAATTTCTGCACCTTTATCTATAGCTGGCGACGTCTCGATATAAGTGAACTATTCTTGACTGGGATGTTAAACACCATTACTCAACACTATTTAACTTTTATATCAGTATTTAGTACGGGCCAGCACATTCATGTATAGGGTTTATTACGTCTGCATAATGGGAACGATTCATTGTTTATTTTACGTCTCATAGTTCAATGTTTCTTTCACACAATTTTTATTACACACGTGGCGGGTGTAGCTAAGTAAACAGGAGGTGCTTACCCTTCCGGAGCACCTGGCCTCATTTCCCTGGTGGAAGTTCACGTGTCTAACCTAACTTGTCAGTTCCAAAGTTTTTACTTTGCTTCTGGATTGTGATTCAGACATGGATTAGTATGTTTGTTTTTGATTATGTATTTACTGTAAATCCTAACACTACCCATGTATTGGGAGGGTCATGGTATACGAAATTTATGATATTTCAAATGAAGGGTTAATTAGCCAGGTCAATTGCTTTTGGCTTTATTAGAAGACGACATTGTAATATTTACCATTAATTGAAAACATACATGGATGCTCAGCGTTTTCTCGTGGTAAAAATAAATGATCAGCGAACTCTTCCTCATATACATCTGTATTATACGTCAATATTATTACACCCAAAAGATATATGGTTCGATGATACGTAAACAAATAATAAATTATGGAAAAAATTAATTAAATCTTTATTGTTAAAAAATAAACCATCGTACCGTCGCCATGGTGAATGATGATAACTACTAGTAACTGAATATTTAAAGCTTAACTGAATTGTTTGACAGATTTTTTTAAGAGTCATCGATTATGATACTCGACCAACCGGTTAGGTTTTCATAATTGGTTTAGTACGTTTTTGTTTTTATTTTCAAAAAAGACAATAAGGTATTGATAAAAAAAAATATGAGTAAGGAAGCTATTATGAAAAACTTGGGCCTTGTGCTAGCATATGCAACGCATTCATTTTTTATAATTTTAATTTTTTAGAGGCTAAACATATTTTTGTCACAAGGTAAACACTCACTGGTTAACAGTATTAGTGGTATTGAGTATTGAAACATTTGTTGAGAATTTAAGAATCTTAGAGGGGTATAATGGATAGAATAGGAGCTCAGAAGAAAGGCACTCTAATATGAATTGAAGCCAACAGCGCTTGCTCAATGGACCTGATACGCCTAGGCACTAGATGAATGGAACGGGCCTAACACAAGCTTGGAAAGACATTTCCGCTGGAACAACTTCTTATGAAGTCCATACAAGACGTCTTTGGTATTACAAAATAAAATTGTTCTCAAAATTGAAGAAGTCTTCAAATCCAGGGTCTCTCACCGCTGTGAGTTCGAGTCCCGCTCGGACCACATGTGGGAAAGTGAATTTTCCTTGTAAAAGTGAATTTTCCTTGCCCTTGGCCTTTACTGATTCACCTGGTATCAGTATAATGGACTGGGGGAGTGGTACACTTGTCTGCGGCGTACTGACTCTGTGAGCTTGCACGTTAAAGTCGCCCTGAGTGCGCGCTAGTACAAGGCAGACCATACAACAGACTCGCACTTTACATGCATACACAAAATTGTTCATAGATTAATCCATAGAGATTAATAAAATTGTTCTCGTCGCGAATAGCTGAAAAATTGCTGATGCGACGTTAAGCAACATTCAACCAACCAACCAATCAAAATTGAAGATTATATTTTACTTTTTATCTGGAGCCAAGTCTTTGGACTTCATAATGCGTTGGATTTCATTTGGATTGCTACATGATAACAGAGCGTAAACGATTTTTCCCATCTGGGCCATTACATCATTTGGGCATCTATCCCAAAGAAACATTGGTAAAAATTTTAAGAATCCTAGTGGGGTGGAATGGATTGAACACAATCTCAGAAGGAAACCACCGTCTTCATAAGTTGAAGCCAGAAGCCAAATGGGCCTGATATGTTCCCTTGACAAATTATGAGTAATTAGAATGTTATAGTTCCTAAGTATAATGAACGATTTGCATGTAGATTGCTTAAAATAAAATACATAAACTATTGAAATTGTATACACAATTTTTTTTATAACAAATCATAATCTTGACCTTTGACCCAAAATTGAAGTAGGAAAGCAGTAGCGAAAAGTAAAATCTGTTTTGAAACATATGACCAAAACTAGAAAAAAGTAAAAAATCAACACTCTTTATGACTTTGAATTTTAACCTTGACCCCGTTTTGTAGGCGATTTTATACAGCATCAAACCCGAAATTCTCAATGAGAAGAAATTGTACAAATAACATAGCAACTAAAAACTTATTTCATTAATATTGACACATGACCCTAACCCTATGATCTTGGTTTCGTATAAGTGTGGTGTGTGTGTGTGTGTGTGTGTGTGTGTGTGTGGTGTGTGTTGAAACAAGCAAATTCAGCGAATTAAAATTCCCCTCTGGTAGATTTTCTGTGATTTGCACTCATGTTCAGCAATGTATGCTCCATTATCACTGTTGATCTTTTCAACCAAACTTTCAGGAGCAGTTTTGGTGAATATACTTCGCAGACATAATTTGTCATTAAAAACCTCAAAGTGCTATAGCTTCTATAAGAAGAATTGTCAAACAAACTTAATTGATGATTTCAGCCATTTTTTGCAAACATTTGATAAATAAATAGTCTTACCCCACTGAAAACATCAACGGGCATAATTCTAAAGAAAATTTGCAAATCAGGTCGGGTTAATAATTTTCGCATCTACTTTCACTGTTGTGACTGTTGTGATTTGCACCAAATTCTTAAAACTGTGATATTGTGGAAGGAAACGGACGGACAACTGGAAAATTTATCCTCTTTTCTTCCAATGGCGGAGGATAAAACGTATCGATGTCAAATTATTGCAATTGAACGTTGTTAGAGTGACTTTGTAATATATGTTCAAACTACAAATACTCGCACATCAATTTTCAACATGTGTAAAGACTTTTCATTATCAGGTCACTAGTGAAAAATTGCGTTTTTCCCATACAATTGTTAATTACAAAACTGCATACGAAAACAAGTCAAACGAAAAACTATTACTGTAGATCACTTATTTTTCTCGAGTAGAAAATTTGGCGTCAAGACCATCTTGGCCTTATTCGCGAATATTTGACTTCGCGTTTGAAATCTTACCGAATGCAACATCTGTGTGCTGGATATATTCGCGTGATATTTGAATTCGCAAATGGGATGAGTCGCGAATGTACGCGAAAATACATCTCTCGCAAAATAAAAGTTATCTACAGTATTAATGAAATGTAGGTCCTAGATGATCCACAGGCAAAAATCAGACATGGCATGTATTTTCCGGTAACAATGGTGGTTATAATAAACAATGAAATTTTGTTCACTTACAGCAGTCTTTATCGTCTATTTACAATGTTAAGACACATCTACATGTATGTCTAAACAATTTAACAAGCTATGTAAGCAAAAGTAAAAACTTTTGTAACAATGGCAATTTTAGTTAAACACGTGAACTTTCACCTTGACAACGAGGCCGGGAGTTCCGAAAGGGTAAGCGACTCCTGTTTAAACAGCTACAAACGTCACGCGTGTAGTCAAAATTGGGAATGAATGAAACGTAGAACGATGAAATGTCAAATATATCCATGATAATTTTGCATAAATATGGCATGTGCTATTTTTGAATTTTTATAAAATAATACATTCAGAAGTAACACATGACACATATATTTTGTGCAACTTTTATTAAAAAATTTCAATGACTTAAATATAGTGATACATACAGTAAAAGAATATACTTACAGCAGACAAAATCAATCACCGACCATGTTCCATTTGCTAAACATCGTGTAGTGTCATCTCCACGTCCAATATATCCCTCCTTACAATTATATGTCTTTGTAGTTCTAGTTGATGAAGATACCATCATATTAGGCAAGTCAGCAGGCAAAGAACTGTCTTTAAAATTGTAAATAATTGTAATGCAAGGGGAAATTTTAATACAGATGATGCCAATACTGGTCTTAGAAAAACACTGATTGATCTAAAAGCTTTAAACAGTGTCATTTACTAAACTAAAAATAAATGTAACCAGTCCATGTTCAAATTACAATAAAAACAAAGTAAAAACTGAATGCTGGTAAATTAAGTTAAACACGTAAACTTCTTTAGGAAAGTGAGGTCGGCTGCTCTTGAAGGCTAATCATCCCATGTTACCTACAGTCGACACGTGTAAAATGTCAGTAGAAAATTAAAAACCGGTGATGTTAATGGTACCACATACCAATTTTAGAGTAGCAGTGGTTGATTGAAAATATTTGCCCACAGAGGAAAGTTTTCATGTACTAAATCAAAAACACACATATAAGTCCATATCCAAATCACATTCCAAAAACAAAGTAAAAACGTACAAATTTAGTTTACTTTTGAACTTTCATCAGGAAAGTGAGACCGGATCCTCCGGAAGGGTAGGTGCATCGTGTTTAGCTTGCTATGCCCGCTATAAACCTGTATTGTTCAAGTATCTGGATTATAATTTTGATTGCCGAATTGACCGAAACTTGTTTGTTTCATGTATGGATAGTAATATAGAATTTATTTTTTTCTTTATGGAAAATAATCATGGTAGCCTTTTATTTACATTACAATAATGATTATACCTAGCCAACCTTATTTCTTTTATACTATTGTCAAGTCACAAACATAACCAGTTCATGTCCAAATCACAATTCCAAAAGCTATGCAAAAATAAATAATTATATCTGGTTACGACTGGAAAAGAGTTTGTGAATGATACCTAATAAAAACACACATACCAGTCCATGTTCAACTCAAAATCCAAAAAGAAAAGCAAATACTTTAATAACTTTGAAAATTAAAATTAAACACGTGAAATTACGCCAAGAAAGTGAAGTCGGATGCTCCGGAAGGATAAGCACCTCCTGTTTAAGATAGCTTTATTCGCTACGTGTGTAATCGAAATTAAGTATGCAATGAACATGGGAATATAAAAATAAACATACAGTTCATATCCAAAACCCAAAAGCTATGTAAAAAACTTTGAAAAAAGTAAATTAAAATGAATTAAACGTGAACTTCAATAAAGTATGGAATTAAGGACTACGTTTGAATCAAAAGTGACAACTCTAGTAATTCAAAGCCTTTATCAGGGTAAAGCCTCCTGTTCTATTTCACTTAACTTTCCATTTAAAAAATTGTTTTGTATATAAAATGAAAAGTACATCAAAGTGGTAGCTAAATGATTGAAGGCACGCCGTATGTGAAATTAACCAAATAATATAATTAATATCACTCTTCATACACGAAACCCTTTTCTCGGACTGACTTTTTAATGTTCGATAGCGCTCGAAACGTAATAATGTGCAAACTCCACAAATAGTCCCAATTGATATTTTGAATTTGATGTCATCTGTGTAATCTGTGATTCTTTAAAAATCATCATTTACAAAACGAATTTTTACATAATTCCATATTATACCAGTTTTAAATTTTACAGCACTAGACGGCCGTTTCGGAATACAATTCCTCATCAGTAGTGCTTGGACCAAAATTATGAAACCAAAATTATTTTGAAGATGTTGAAAACTTGCCCAAAGGACCAAAATATATTTTACCAAATTAAGCTAAGAAAATAATAATTGTGAATATAAGGATTTTATCGTTGTTTTTAATTCGTCATTGGTATGGGCTGCTTGAGCAAGATGCGGAAAATCAGCCATAAACCTGATTTAACAGTTCATACCGTGATGTACGATCAAAAACGAAACGTCAATTCATTAATGGAATATTAATGGTGAACGTGTTATTAAAAACTAATACCTGTACATATATTGATGCAGCTTGATTCATCTTTATTTCGGCGTAACACTAATCTATCTGGGATAATGCAATTCTGTTTAGAGTACAGGTTCTCGAAAATCTAAAATGATGGAAAAAGTGTTATATTTAAGAAATAGCATTCTTTTTAATGTATTCATTTGTTATTATGAATGAGTCAGGAATAAATTAAATGAACTGCAAATTAAAGAACAAAAGGGATCAAATAAAAGTCGTGTAGAAAAAAATCTTTCTAGTTATTGAAAAACAATGTCTTATCTGTGAAACATTTTTTAATCGACTAAGTATTTATTTTTTGTTCAGACTTATATCTAAATTATGACGCCCACAAAAGACTACATTTGAAGCTATATGACAAAAGTGATGACTACAATTTTTCTATTGTAAAGTTTCTTGTTCAGTGCAGCATTATATCTGTTTCTACTGCTTATGGTGTATTTTTTCACAATTAATACACCCTGGTAGAGCTTGTTCCCACTACGGGATCCTTATACAACGATGCAAACTGATAACAAAAATATTGTACGCCTGGGTTTATCACGGCCCTCAAAAAGTTGTATTGCCGCCATCGCAATATTTTTATGAGTATGATGTGTCCAAAATTACCCTGAATATATTTGACGTCTCAAAGTTCAATGTTACTTTAACTTCTAATTCTGATTACACACTTTGTGGTGTAGCTGGCTTAAAAGGAGTTGCTTTTCTTTCCGGAGCGCCTGGCTCAACTCACTTTCCTGAGTCAAGTCCGCTTCTTTAACCTAGTCTGCCAGCTTCAAAGGTTTTACTTTGCTTTGGAATTGTGGCTTGGACACGGATTTGTATGTTTTTTAATCATCTCCGAGAAGACAATTAATTAAATCATATTCTAAGAATTCAACTGGGATTGAAAAGTTGGGCGTCAGCAAAGACAGCTGCCAAAAACAGAGCATCGGGGAGAAGGTGTATTGTCGCCTTATGTGCCAGTGGGCATGGAGAGGATAGGTGAGTAGTTTAGAAGCATTTTGCAAATAAGTTGGAACTGATACACACCGAAACCAATCATGGAAATAATTTTCTAATGTGCTGTAAAAAATGGTGATGTGGTATATAGGGACAACAACGTGAAAACATTCAAGGCTGGCATTGTTACAGAACAGAATTGCTTAGACGTGAGAAACAAACATAACCATGAAAGCTTGTAAAATAAAAAGTAAATCACTTATCATTTAGTGAGGCCGCAGTGGTCTAATAAATAAAATGTCAGCCTACAAATCCAGGATCTCTCACCGCTGTGATTTCGAGCCCCGTTCAGACCACATGTGGGAAAGTGAATTTTCCGTGTCGCTGGCCTTTACTGGTTCACCTGGTATCAGTATAATGTGACATGGGGAGTGGTATGCTTGTCTGCGGTGTACTGACTATGCGCTAGCACGTTAAAATCGTCCTGAGTGCGCGCTAGTGCTAGTACAAGGCAGACCATAAAACACACTAGCACTTCACATGCATACACGAACTTGTTTACAGATTAATTCATAGAGATTAATAATCAAAAGCAAATATTCTAATCCATGTCCGAATTACAATCACGAAGCAAAGTGACAACTTTGGAACTGACAAGTTAGGTTAGACACGTAAACTTCCACCAGGGAAGTGAGGCCGCGTGCTTCGGAAGGGTAAGCACCTCCTGTTTAGCAAGCGACATCCGCTACGTTTGTAATCAAAATTGTGTGAAAGAAACACGGAACTATGGGACATCAAACATATTCAGGACAATCCTGGACACAGAGACATTAAACTTATCAACAATACTGTGATGACGGCCATAAAACTTTTTAGGGCCTTCATAAGGCTAGGCTTGCAATATTCCTGAGTCAACATGTATTTGCAAGCAGGCTGCTTCGTTGTACAAAGTCCCTTTAGTGGAAACAAGCTCTATCATAGCGTATTAATTTGGAAACAAATCCACCATAAACAGGAGAAGCACGTATATTGCTAAAAAGAAAAGGAAAGTTGGCAATAGAAAAATTGAATGAAGTTATCAGGCGTGTGATAAAGTTTCAAATGTAGCCTTTCGTGGGCGTCATAATTCAGGTAAATATGAAATAAATATGAAACATAAATGTGAATATGAAATAAATATGAAACAGAACTTGAGAAATCAGTCGTGTCTTTTATTTCAAGCTCACTAGGATAGATGACATTAACATAGTCTCCAAATTTAGGATTGTTAAGAGACAGAACGTCATCTCTATATATGTATGTTGAGTTGAATGATTTTGCGACAGTCTTCTCTCCAGATTTAACAAGGTTTTGCATAAATTCTGCTTCATAAGGATAAAGGAACAAATCCGATTGTTTGCTGAAAAACTATATTACCAAACACAAAAAATATGTCATCTATAAAAAACATCGATATTTTGTTGATGGTATCTTCAGTATATTTTTGTACGGAAACCGTATGATGCTTGACGAAATATCTAGAATCCCTTTTGAGCACAAGATATGTGTATCTTGGCTTACCGTTTTTGTAAAAGAATGACAAGTGAATAATTTCTTAAGGCATTCAGTCAATTTAGAATGAGGGATAGTGGTGTATAGTGTACAAAAATAAAATGTTTTTGTAAAATAGTTCTCGTCGCGAATAGCTGCAAAATTGCTGATGCGACGTTAAGCAACATTAAACCAACCAACAAACTTATCATTCGCGGTGTTGTCCTTTTATAACTACTCGTGGGGATGAATATTTTTCCTCGCGGAGATGATATATTTTTTCATTCGCGGACTAATTGCATTGGCGACGGCAGTTCTGATTAGCTAAAATATAGTTATAAAAATAAATCCTGGGTCCGTTGTTTAGATCTTGCCTAGTTTGATACAGAATCAAAAATAAACATAGCAATCATTGTTCAAATCACAACCTCTAAAACAAAGTAAAAGGTTTAAAACTGGTAAATTTAGTTAAACTTGTGCATTTCCATCAGAGAAATTATGACAGGTGCTCCGGAAGGGTAGGCACCTTATGTTTAGCTAGCTTACAATCACTACGTGTGCAATCAAAACAAATAATGAAAGAACTTGTGACTACCGGACGTCAAATATTTCCTGGTTATTTTAGGATGCAAGTAGAAATTGAACAGTATAATTTTCAAGGTCTGTAATTAAAAGAACAACGGTGTCAGCAAAATATAGAAAAAATTGGGAAGGTCTACAAATCACATATTATACCAGTGTTAATTTTACAGCACTAGACGTCCGTTTCGGAATACAATTCCCTATCAGTAGTGCTTGAACATAAATTATGAAACCAAAACGCTTTTCCAAGATGTTGAAAAGAAAAACAAAGGACCGAGTAAAATTATACTATTAGTATACATTTTATTTCTGATTCAGCTTTACAGAATTATTTGAGATGAAACTAAAAAACATCTATAAGAAAATGAATGTAAACTCTAAAAATACGCAAAAAATAAATAATTTATTTATTAATTAAATAGATAAATAAAAAAGGAAAGAAAAAAAACATGAACATATAATGTTATCTTTATTTAGCTCATAAAAGCCATATCATGGAAAGTACGAAAAAGGTTTAATTGCAGATAATGTTCCAAAAATACAGAGCCCGGCGCCCGGTATTAGGTGACATACTAAATACATTTTTTGTTATCGCGAAATGATAATTGTATTTGTTATCTTGAAATTGTATTTGTTATCTTGAAATTGTATTTTATTATCTTGAAATTACATATTGTTATCTTGAAATTGTATTTGTTATCTTGAAATTGTATTTTGTTATCTTGAAATTATATTTTGTTATCTGAAAATTATTGTTTGTTATCTAAAAATTATATTTTGTTATCTTGAAATTATATTTTGTTATCTTGAAATTGCATTTTGTTATCTTGAAATTATATTTTGTAATCTTGAAGTTCTATTTGTTATCTCAAAGTTGTATTTTGTTATCTCAAAATTGTATTTTGTTATCTCAAAATTGTATTTTGTTATCTCAAAATTGTATTTTGTTATCTCAAAATTGTATTTTGTTATCTTGCAATTGTATTTGTGATCTTAAAATTATATTTTGTGATCTTGAAAGTATATTTTGTTATCTCAAAACTGTATTTTGTTATCTTGCAATTGCATTTTGTTATCTTGAAATTATATTTTGTTATCTTGAAATTGTATTTGTTATCTCAAAATTGTATTTTGTTATCTCAAAATTGTATTTTGTTATCTTGAAATAATATTTCGTTATCTTGAAATTGTATTTTGTTATCTTGAAATTATATTTTGTTATCTCAAAATTATATTTCGTTATCACAAATGTTTCGTTATCTTCGAAATAGTATTTTGACATTTTGCATAACCCTTTTCGTAATGACAGACATTGAATCGAAACAATTCATCATTACTGTTATAAACGCATTCAAGGTCTACATATGCGAACCCGTTCTGACATGGTACTTCTCGGTTGCTTGTCAATTTCGGCGTTAATTGAGAAACGTAAATTGGGTTTCTTTGCTCTTTTGTGTCGCCTTCCTAGTCGTCATTCTGTTAAAAAATTGTTTCTAATTAGACTTTTTCAGCATCAGTACGGATGTTCGTCGACCTCAGAATGTTATATAGCTGACATAATACAAGTGTTGTCAAAACATGAACTACTAGATACATTGTCGAATTACTTGTGTTTATCAGATTTTCCATCCAAAGTAGCTTGGAAGCAAACATGTGAGTCTGCAATAACTAGCTGTTTCAGGCACGAACCTCCCAATCAACAGATTTTATTAGATTTTTGTCCACTCATGGTGAATTTAAAACATCTTCATTCTGGACACTTTCTCGTTCAAATTATGCACTATCTGGAGCCTGTTCAAAGGTTGTCCAACTACAATGTGTTATTCCATTGTCTAACAAAAACTGTAATCTGTGTGGGTCTGTCAACATAGAAATTGTGAATCATATAATCTATGGCTGTTTGGATGTTGATCTCTTGAATGCAAGGGACGTTTATTGGACAAATATAATTGACTTATTGACATTCACTTATTTGTATATATGGACAGCTTAAACAGCGTTGAAAAAGAAAGAACAATCTTGAGTGGCATGACAAACAGTCTATTAGAAAATGTACCGGGCATTGAAATTGCGTTTTTCAATGAATTGAATAGTGATTTTTTGCTTAAGTTATTCAGAGATGTGGACTTGAACCCAGCGTACTCAGCATAATACCCCGAAGTACCCAAATTATTATGACAATATTTATTTATTTCTATATAATAATCATGTTCTGTATATAGTAATTTCTATCTTTTATTGTTAACTCTTTCTCTTTCTATCCCTTCTCTCTAATCTCCCATGAAGAGGAAATGAAGAATATATATCTCATGGAAAGTACGAAAAAGGTTTAATTGCAGATAATGTTCCAAAAATACAGAGCCCGGCGCCCGGTATTAGGTGACATTCTAAATACATTTTTTTGTTATCGCGAAATGATATTTTCATTTTGATATCTTGAAATTGTATTTGTTATCTTGAGATGGTATTTTGTTATCTTGAAATTGCATTTTGTTATCTTGAAATTAAATTTTGTTATCTTGAAGTTCTATTTGTTATCTCAAAATTGTATTTTGTTATCTTGCAATTGTATTTTGTTATCTTGCAATTGTATTTTGTGATCTTGACATTATATTTTGTGATCTTGAAATTATATTTTGTTATCTCAAAATTGTATTTTGTTATCTCAAAATTGTATTTTTTTATCTTGCCAATTCATTTTGTTATCTTAAAATTGTATTTGTTATCTCAAAATTGTATTTTGTTATCTCGAAATTGTATTTTGTTATATTGAAACAATATTTCGTTGTCTTGAAATTGTATTTTGTTATCTTGAAATTATATTTTGTTAATTCAAAATTAATTTTATTTATCTCAAAATTATAGTTCGTAATCTTAAATAATATTTCGTAATCTTCGAAATAGTATTTTGACATTTTGCAGAACCCTTTTCGTAATGACAGACATTGATAAGGTGTAAAGCTTTAAATATTAATATTATTATCCCCCGTAAAAATCAGCGAGAGTATATGGTTATGCTTCATGTCCGTCCGTCCGTGCGTAACTTTTTTCCGGATCAGTTCTCCAATATCGTCCATCTGATATTACAACAGGTAGGGGAAGGGGTAGTTATGCGTATCGTTTTATTGTTTTATAATCGATTCAATTACTTTATAACCCAGATATAAATTGAAATACAATTAATTATAATGTTATTGTTTAACTGAATGTGGCCGTAATTAAACCTACTCAATGTTGCGAAAAACAAATACATAATTTTATACTAATTACTTTTGTTGCAGGAATTGAACCAACAAAAATACACCACATACACTGCCATCAATGAATAACTATACATATTTATATTTGCCATACTCTTACGTTATAATCATTAGATCGAATTTCATATTTAGAATTGAACTACTGAAATTTTTGTTTGTATTTTAAACAGGTATGGGGTAATGCTAATTTGTAATTGTAATGTCCTGTAATACATCATCTAGGTAATGCATGTAATGTGTAATGCCACAATTTTTGCATTAAATGTAATTGTAATGTAATGCATTACATCGACAAAAATGCATGTAATTTTAGCATTACATGGCATTACATAGCACTACTTCTCCCTAATAAATGTTATACAATGTATATTGTTACTAATAAAATTCAGGGTTAGTAAGTATCTGTAGGTGACTTTTTTCCCTAAGTATAAAATTTGAAAATCGATGTCTAGAAAAGGTGTAATTTTGATATGTTGTCAAACTAAGCATAGTTATCCTTCAATTAATTTCAATTTCTTTATTCTCTAATTGTAAACAATGCAATGTTGAGAACATATAAATACAATAGATACATAACATAACAGTGAGCAGTAAATATGTATAACTATATAGTTAATATATAAATATCAGATTATCCCAGAGGACTGATCCTCTTGTCAATACATTTTATAAATTTACATTAATTATTGATTATTGAAGATTTCTTACATGAAAACAGTTAAAAATATTTGAGAGAGTTTTTATTTTTTCTATAGTAAAAAAAGAATATAAATATTTCTTTCTTGGTTAAATGAAGGACAAGACATTATATTGTGGTACTCATCGCCTATTTCATTATTACAAATATTACATTTTCTATTTTGTATTGGAATTTTTTTCCAACGACCTGTTTCAATTGGTAAATTTTAATTACTAGATCTATATTTACTTAGAATAACTTTGTTTTGGAAGAAATTTTTGAAGTAAGATAGGCCTAATCTTGAAGTTTAAAGTTAAAATATGTAAATAAGTTGTATAAAGTCCCTTTCGATGAGCTATTACAATCTGCAGTCCATTTCTGTAAAAGTTGTCAACTAATTTTTGTTTAACACAATTATTGTGTTAAATTGTATTGTATTGCCATAAATTGTTACAAAAACCCTGCTTTAACCATATATTATTCATTCCACATCGTCTCTACATTATGAATCCACTTTGTTTTATACCATTCAAAAATTTAAAATATAACAAATTATATATAATACTACAATACTTAGGTTCTTTACCTTCAATAAGTTTGGACCAACAATTAATAATTCGTGTTTTCATACCTTCATACTAAAACATTATACACAATGGTAAAAAAGCCATGATGTATATTGTAGTAACATTGCTCTATTACAGCAGAGGTTATATTACTAGTTCATACAACAATAGTTTAATTCAATTGAAAGTTCTTCAAAGCTTATATTATACAAAAAGTTTAAACAATATTTTCAATATGAATGTTATTTGGGCCTAAAATATATAAACCAAAAGTATGTTAACGTGCTAGCAAAATTTAGATGTGGTAATTTAAAGCTTAATATTGAAACGGGTAGATATACGAGTGTACCAAGCCATTGTAGGTTATACACAGTATGCAATATGAAAATGATTGAGGATGAGTTCCACTTTTTACTAGTGTGTCCAGCATATCGGCATTTACGTTTACGATTGTTACCAAAATATTTCAATAGTTGGCCATCGTTATATAAATTCAATACTTTACTTAGTTCTAATTCTATAATGTTTATTATCAAAATTATCAAAATATATTCATGCTGCTTGGAACCATAGAACACAGTTATTGACAAATTGATAATGTTTATTCGTAATTATGTTTTTGTATTGTAGTGGTTTTTTAATGCTAATGCCACCTTCAATGTTAAAACTGTATTCTGCCGCTATCGTTTTTATCATGTATATATGTTGGGCTATACGCTCGTTTTTGCTTTATGCCAATAAATTCTATTATTATTATTATTATTATTATTATTATTATTAAAAAAGCTAGTACACTACACAATGAATAGATTATTCATGTGTAATATAATTGTTTGGTACATTGGTAAAGTATTAATTGTAATGTAATTCGCCCCATGCTTGATTTGAAAGAGACATCATTTCTTAATGATCTAAATGTATTGGAAAATTCTTATCCTAATTTTGTTTTTCTTTTACAAATATGGGAGAAAAACATAAAAATGTAGGCTCAAGTAAGAAAATAATATCAATTTTTATTTTGATTTATTTGTTTTTCAATGGAAAAATTGTAATTCGCTGTCATAAATAGACCGGCTCTGACAGTAGTGTGACGTCAATGTAAATCGAGATCTACCAAACATAACAGCTGATCAAACAAAAGCAGGAGCTTATAATTACATTAAAATGATGCCACTTTCAATTCAATTTCATTTGGTGAAGGAATGAGTGATTACGTGAATCATTTTAAACATTACTATAGCTGTTTGCGGCTAGAAAATATAAAAAGATACAAAAGGAGGTTCACGAATGTAAATGTTTAAACTTCAAAAGTTCGTTATAACCTTGAATTGACGTCATCAGCCGTCTTTGCAAACTGTTTTAAAGTAAGCGTGCGATGGATGACTTGATAACTACCACATTAGCTTATTAAGCTCAGATAGGATAAAATGACCAGGTCCCAGTTTCAAAATTGTTCCTTAACAAAGGTTTTCCTGGGAAATTTGAAATCTTGAAAACTTTGTTAATTGTTAAGATATTCAGGAATTTAAGTTGCCATTTTGAAGATCAGTTTCACCTTATAACATCTATATTATGTTTTGTCAAAAATGTTCATTCGTTGTTCCAAAGAGATTGCCAAAAGTTGCTAAACTTCAGTCAAGGAAAATCTTAGTTAAAGAATGATTGTGAAACTAAGACCAGGTTTTATTTGGTTTTCACATAATGTGCATATACGTTAATACGGCTTTCACTAGAACTGGTTTCAGCGCTGTCAATATCCATCTATGAAAAAATATTATTTTCAAGATAACAAAATAAGAATATACATATAATATATATCATGTAAATGGTAACACTGTCGAAAAAAGGAAATATCGTCAATTTGGGGTACATTAAAAAGTAGTGAGGTACTGTATATTTTTTCTTCACAAATCGCCATTTTACTCTCCCATCCTTAAGACAACTAATTAAATAGAGGGCTTCTCTGACGATTGCGTGCTTTAAAAGAGACATACATTTGTTTACATGTCTCAATCAGTATTTATTGTCTTGGTTGCAGTTTGTGTATTTACATTAATCAAATTAATCCGATTGAATTGATGTTAAGTAAAAGATATAATGTAAGTTATTCACCTATATCGGAACGTTGCCAGCTATAGGTGATGTAAAAAATCTAAAAATATAAGCATCGCATTTTTTTAATATCGCCCTTGGTTGCGTTAGTTGTAACCAATTACCTGTGTTTATAGTTACATATGTTTTCATGTATCTTATAAATTGTATTAAAGATCTCACAATTTGAAAGGATACCTTTAAAAATGACCATCATTCATTTAGTTTTGTTTATCAATACTTTTGCTCAGTTGGTAGAGCGCTCGCATCGTGTGTGGGAGGTCGAAGGACTGACCAATACTTGAAAAACGGCAGCGTGTGTTCTTTCGCCAGCCAGTGAGACAGTATTGAAAAATAGAAGTCGCGAGGTTCTTCAGGGCAGGCGAGGTACGTTAAAAACGTTCCCAGTACACTGTACCGAACTTACTACAAAGGTAAAAAATTTCGTCACGTATCTTTAGCTGGTGACGTCTTGAAATAAGTGATATATTTTTGAATGGGACACGAAACTCATTCAAATAATAAATTTACATTTGTTCTGCTGATCAAATTTGATACATTTGTAAACCATATCAACTTACATTTTTCCAGTTGGATACATCACTGTATTCATAATCGGGATCATTTTCTACCGTTCCCGTACTGGTCGTTTTATTTCCTGTGTTAAGGTAACACGTGTATGTACGCCGATGGTAATTAAAAGACAAGCACGCACTGTGTTTGATACATGTCTTAGCACATTGTTTAAACCCAATTGTTCCCAAAGTTTTAAACGTTAATCCATTTAATCTGATCCCTGGTTCCATGAGGTCAAGCGATTCTACGACCAGAAGACTAGAAATTGTTATAAGTAAGGTGTCTAGCATGTTCTAAGCGCATTTGAGTTAAGCCGAATCCGAACACTAAGGAATTAATGGCAACTGATTTCAAAATATTGTTCAAGAAATCTGTCTCCGTACCTGTAAATTGTTGATAGCATTTAGTTGTATTCATAGATGCTTCAGAGAACTCTACAATATAAAAACCCGATTCTGACGCATGTATACAATACTTAACAATAGATTCGATCTCATTGGTTTCTGATTATGATATAAATATTGATTCTATGCGCATGGTTAACGTAGAGTCAAAATAAGCTGTTTAAATGTACAAAGCATCGTATTCTATGCGCATGGTTAACGTAAAGCCAAAATAAGCTGTTTAAATGTACAAAGCATCGTATTCTATGCGCATGGTTAACGTAGAGTCAAAATAAGCTGTTTAAATGTACAAAGCATCGTATTCTATGCGCATGGTTAACGTAAAGCCAAAATAAGCTGTCAAAAGGTACAAAGCATCGTATATCATATGGGTAGGTGGTCCTTATAAACAGGTCTAAATAATATGAATAAAGAGCAATTTGGGAAGAAATTTACTTGTTTTTAAAAGGAGTTGGTCTTTATATATATATATATATATATATATATATATATGTGTGTGTGTGTGTGTGTGTGTGTGTGTGTGTGTGTGTGTGTTTTAAGTCAGAGCCGATTTTATAAACATTTGAAATATTGGTTAGGTTGGATACATTACAACTTAACTTCGGTTCCTTTGAATCTGTCTTTACCTTACAAGGTAAGATGTAAAATTAGAACAAATAGGAGGATATAAGCATATGATCAATAAAGGTAACAGTGGTTTTAATACTCACTTTTTCGGTTCTAGTACAATGCTTCATTAATATTGTTGTCTCTGAGAGTATATGAGTTTTTAACCATTGGTAATCTTGAAACATGAAGTTGTATTCTAAAGTCCTTTATTAATTTCAACCTCCCATGTTCCATTTAAAGCACACTTGTAATCGTTTTTTTTCCAATTGGATATCAGTCAGTGGCAAGTAATGTTAAACGTCGACCTGAAAAAACTCGTAGCAAGAAAACACCAAAGCCCTCAAAGCTTTTTATATTTTCAACATTCAGAGCACACTTGTATTGTTTTCTACGTGAATGTAGGTAATTTTGTTTAATCAACCAATGGTAACCATAAACAAACATAGCAATCTATGTACAAATCACAATCCCAAAGCAAAGTATTAACTTTTAACCTTACAAATTAAGTCAAATTCGTGAACTTCATGCGAAGTGAGGCCGGGTGTTCCGGAAGGGTAAAAACCTCCTGTTTTTAGACACACCCAAAACGTGTGTTATCAAAATTCGGAATAAAGGGAACAGGGAACTATTGGTCAAATATATCCAGTTTAATTTTGATAACTACGACATCAAACTCGTCAACAATATTGTGATGACGATTATAACACTTTTAAGGGCCTTCATAAGCCCAGGCTTACAATATCCTTGCGTCAACAATTAATTTGTAATTAGCTCACGTCGTTGTATAAAAGTTCCTGTAGTAGGAACAAGCTCTACCATAGCTTCTCAATTGTAAAACAAATACACCATAAGCAGATATATTGCTACATAGAAAAAGAAAGTTGACAATAGAACAATTGTAGTCACCACTTTTGTTATACAAGTTAAATGTAGTCTTTCGTTAGCGTCATAATTTAGGTACAAGTCTAAAGTTTGACTTGAAAAATCGTATCTTTTATTTCAAGTTTACGTGGATAGATGACATCCACATAATCTAAAAATTTAGAATTATTAATTGATAGAACGCCATCTATTTATTTGCATGAATGATTTGGCGACAGTCTTCTCGCCAGATTTAACAAGGTTCTGCATAATTCTGCTTCATATGAATGAAGACTCAGACCGGTAAGCAATAATGCACAGTGTGTGCTCATTGGTATACCGATTGTTTGTTGGGAATTTTTAGGGAAATGTGCCAGGTGCTTCAAAAGGGTAAACACCTCCTGTTTCTAGCTACGCCCAAAACGTGTGTAATCAAAAGTTGGAATAAAAGAACATGGAACAAGGGACAAAATATCAAGTTTAATTTTAGTTACTGAAACATCGTGCTCATCAATAATATTGTGATGACGACCATAAAACTTGTTTGCCTTAAAAAGCCCAGTGTTGTAATATCCTTGCGCCAACAATTAATTTGTAAGCAGCTCGCTTCGTTGTATCAAGTTCCCGTAGAGGGAACAAACACTACCATAGCTTATTAATTTTGAAACAAATACATCATAAGCACAGAATGCAGGTATAGTGCTATTGAAGCAATCACCTTTGTCAAATGTGATATTAAACTGTTTCGGTATTTCAAATGCCCCATACAACTAAAACACATCAACAGACAAACTTGTCTATAAAGGTCACCCAGGGGAACCAGCAAAAGTGGCCTTTATGTGCAGATGGTCTTTATATACAGGTTGAATTAACACAATTAAAGAACAATTGGGATATAATTCTACTGTCCTCTATAAGCAGGTGGCTTTTATATAGAGGTGGTCTTTACGACAGGTTGGACTGTATATCAATACAATAAAAGAGGTCTCTTACACTACAAAATTTAAATTATTTTTCGTTATTCTCGACATGTCACATGTAATAGATTATTAGTACAAAATGGTCTTTGTTCAGGAATGTTATTACATTCTTGATATCTTATGATACACTTTTTAAACATTATTAGCAATAAACGTAATTTAATTTGCATTTTTAATCCACAAAAAAATCAAAGAGACTGAGCATAAGCGGCGATCGACGTATTGGATTAAAAAAAAATCTTGAAGCATACGAAAACAGTCTTATATTATTCAGCAGAATTACATGGCAGATGAGTTCTTTCTTTGATGTCCCCAGTTCAATTACAGTACATATCTGTCGAAAGTTTAACATGTGTCGTGCTAAAAGGAGTCAAAGATCGGGTGTTGAGTGGCTGGGATATGGATAGTACCAGTAATGGCCTTAAACCAGATGAGAGATTCATGGCAGTTGTCGAAAATTTGTCGAGGTACATCTAACGAAGACCTGTCGATTCGGCAATAATTTTTAGCTTAGTCTTCAATTTTCGACATGTATTGTACTGAATCTTTGGCATCTAAAGGCATCATATCCCAGGGGACGGCTAGAAAGACAGTATAAATTCATCATTTAACAATAGCGTTTAATAGAGATTGTGTTATCAAATGCCAATAACCTATGAATTATGCATTTAACGAAATTGTTGAATATAATGCACCTAATGGGATTTAATGAAACACGACATGCCATGGGGAATAATTTCCATGCAAGTAAAATTTAAAATTTTATTGAATCTTTCTTTTGTTTTATTACACCTCTAGTAAAATCGAGCATTTCATTCGATAAGAGCTCTGTGACAATTTATACTGTCAAATAAAATGTACAATACCACATAGCTTTGCACGTGACATTTTTTTTGTTTCAGTTGCCTCTTTTCCTGAAAGTTTTACTGGTTCACATTAGCGCCTATATCGGCAAAAGTTGTGGCTATGTAATCATCTTGTTGTTATAGATATTATTTACATTCAAGGAACGGCGTTTGCACAACACTTAAAGACTAAAGTTGAAATAGCACGATGATTGCATTTGTTAACATTGGATTTCTTTCAAAGTTTAGACTCTTCATTAACCAGTCAACCAAATGAATTATCAAGCAGTTTGTAGATACTTTTCGCCTAGGCAAACAATGCTTCCTCGAGGTGACAATATATAAATATTACATTTCTGACAGGGAGACAGAACATATTGTCACGAGAAAACATTGTGTGTCGAGGCGATAGACAATAAGAAGCTTGAGTAGACACAACTGAAAACATGTTTTGTTCAAAGCGTTGACGTGATCCAGTTAATCTTTAAGGAAGGGAGGCGACTCGAACAAAAGTACTGTCACATAGTCAAGCGCAGCGCTATGTGACATTATAAATTTTATGTGACAGTAAAAATTGTTACATAGCTCTTATCCGATAAAATTGCTAGAGGTGTAATAAAACAAAAGAAAGATACAGTAAAATTTAAAAAAAATTAATTGAATGAAATTATTGCCCATGGCATGAAATTGCTAGATTTTTTACATCAAGTGTAATAATATATTCTATCACCCTGTTAAAAATGTAATATTTATCTATTGCAGTCTGTAGAAGGAAGCAACAATGTGTTATTGTTAATTTAATGACATAGAATCCATGCTTGCCACTTCGTTTCATATGCCCTAAATACACAATCATCCATAAACAATATATCAAGCAATTAATTTTCTAAATGAAAAAAGCAACAACAACAACAACAACAACAACAAAAAAAAAAAAAAAAAAAAAAAAAAAAAAAAAAAACAAAAAAAAACCGAAATTTAGCTAATTATATCCTGGAAGCGAAGAAAGAGTTATTATATCAAGTAATTACGAGTATATTTTTTTCACATTAGGTAGGTTTTATTACTATTATACTCTATCGTTGTATAATGTAATATTTATTTATTTATTGATGTAAATCCTCCCATAAGAATATTGTTCAATATATGTATGTACTTTATTTATTGTTCATACTTTTCATACAAATATTATGTTTTACCGATGAGTTGTAACTAATGACTTCATGATTACAGGCTCCGGTTTCACAATCATTCCTTAACTAAGATTTCCCTTAACTAAAATTTAGCAAATTTTGGCAAGCTCTTTTTGGAACTACGAATAAATATTTTTGTTAAAACTAAATGCAGATGTCATAAGCTGGAAATAATCTTTAAAATGACACATTATATTCCTTAATATCTTAACAATTAATAAAATTATAAAGGTTTTTAATTTGCCAGATTTAAGTTAAGGAAATTCCTAAGTTAAGAAATGATTGTGAAACCGGGGCATGTACAGACAGTTTAACACTCCACTAATGGAAATGAATCGAAGCTCGCTCGCTGGACGAGTGGCCGAGATATGGACGACTTGCTGAGACATAGATAGCCGCTGTCGAATACAAAACCTGTTCGATTTATTTAAGAAATAATTTATGAAAGGTTTCGCCTTCTATGCAATTAGAGACAACCTTTTATACTTTGCAAGTTCATAAAGACATTGGAAAATTACCTTATTTCTTCTATTTATAACATTTATAAAAATTAATTTTATTGCCGTTTCATACTTTCCATGTTAATTCCAAATTTTGAAATGCGATGTTGGTGCACCTTTTCATAAAAAAGGGTCATCTTCTGTCTATCAACAAAAGCATTTGACATCTGACGTTATCACGTTAGTGCGTGGAGCAATGTCTCTTTAAAAATGACATTCTGATCATGGTATTTTAAGGGGTAATGCCCTTCATTTTGAATTTGGAACGCGCCACACTATCTTGCATTACCCCTTGAAATACAATGAGCAGAAATGTTATTTTTTATATTCACAATTCTTTCTTTTAATAAATATTTTGATGTTTAAACTCTATTTCTTCCATATCTGTTCATGTGAAATAGGATTTTAAGCCATGCGAGATCGGCGTATTATTGTGTGTTATCTACCGTATGTAACTCAAAAGAATGATTTAACATATACAAAACAAAAAGACAAAGCTTTTTGAATGAGAAAGAATTGTTTTTCACTGGGGAAATAAAACCCGACTGTCCGTCTGATCCCTTTAACATCATACGTTCTACGTCTGAATTTTCTCTGTTCCTCAAAAGTTGACGATTGACCTCTGATCCACGCACGTTTATTTTCACATATCTAACCAATTTTAAATTTCATAAGACAAATGACGGCATGTCATTCCTAAAACTTGTGTGGTAGGATTTAGCGTACCACTTTAAATTCGTACCCGTAATAAAGTAACTATTTCTTTACCAAATTATTTTAATTTTTTGAATAAATACGAATTAAAATCATTATGTCGAAAAGGTTCCAAAACTCGGCTGCCGAGGTCCTGTGAGAAGTCTATAGCTGCCAAAGGACCGAATGAGCTGTCAAACTCGGACTGGACAGCCTAAACATGTTGACTGGACATGGGACAGAGAAATAGATACACTAGTGCACCTATTCTGCCACTAGCTGTCCAAAGGTCGGTCTCTTGCCAACTCCAGCCTGTCCAAAGCTCTGTACTTCTGTAGTTTCGGCACTTATTCGTTAGGTCAGTGTTTAACTGTTAAGAGGCAAGTACTAGAAGCATAAAAATCCTCTAGATTGTCCCGTTCTTTCCCGCAAAACCCCTAAAGGTGTCGCCATTCTAGTAGAATGGCATACTACTGTCTTGTGCTGATTTCGAATGCAATATTTTAATAAGAAATCAATATCAGCACATGGTATTACTGCAACCGTTCACAAATATAACATTTGCTATAGTGAAATATGTATTATTAAAGGCGATTTTGTAAAAGTGATACGTTATAAATTGAAAAGGTCTCGTAGTTACTTAGATTTACAAACGTATTCTGCATTGATTCGTTAGCTTTATTGTTCAACTTTCGACAGGTCTGTACTGTTCGTAATAGAATAGAATAGGTCATATGAGGACTGTATAGATTCTAAGGGAATACATCAATACAAGTCCAATGCTTTAATAATTAACTGTTAGCTTTAGGCATTTTAAGGTTATTGTACAGTACAGGCTTGTCGAAAGTTTAAAATCGAGCCTACGAAAAAATAGTTGAAACTCGGGTGCTGATGGCCGAGGTATGGATAGGTAGTGGCCGAAATGATATATAGATAGCTACTGTCGAGATATTTTCAAAAATTGGCCGCATTTCATAAAGATATGTAAGATCTACTGGCCAAGATAAATAAGTAACGAGAGGTTACATGAAATCTGTGCCCAGAAGGATATCAGAGCAGCAATAAAACAACGTAGATGGCGGTGGATTGGACATGTGATGAGACAAGACAACAACAGTACCACCAGAGTCTCACTAAAATGGACACCAGATGGGAAGAGTAAGTGGGGAAGACCAAAGGAAACATGGAGGCGGACAGTAGAGAAAGAGCTGAAAGAGATGGGGATGGGGTGGAAGGAAGGAAGCGGAAAAAGGCAAAGGACAGACAGTTGTGGCGAGAGCTGGTGGTGGCCTTATGTGCACATACGCACGAAGAGGACTAAGTAAGTAAGTAAGTAAGTAAGTACTGTCGATATATAGCTGACTAGTAGCCGAGATGAGCTACCGATTCAACAATAAATCGTTCTCTTTGTGTTTAACTTTCGACATGCCTGTATTGTAGCTTTGACCTTGCTAAGCTTCATTTGTTAAATGAGTTTATTGAAATTATCATTAAATTGCATTACACGCATGCCGTTTATCATCATACATAAGTAATAAACATTTCCATAGAAGAGCATTGAACCATTCTGGATTATACAAAGCAACTTACTAATGAAAAATATCAAAAGTAACACAGTCTAGTTAAGTTTGTTGTATAATCAGACAATTAAGACACCGGTGAAAGGCTACATTTGAAGTTGCATGACAAACGAGATGACTTTAATTTTTCTATTGTCAACTTTCCTTTTTATGCAGCAATATACTTACCTGCTTCTCCAGTTTATGGTGATTTTTTCATAATTAACACGCTCTGGTAGAGCGTGTACCAACTACAAGAACTTTATACATTTGTATAATTTCTACAACGAGGCGAGCTGCTTACAAATTAATTGTTGAGTTAAGGATATTGCAAGCTTAGGCTTATCAATGCCCTTACTAAAACGTTTATGGCCAACATCACAGTATTATTTATTCGTATGACATCTACTCTGGATAACTTGACGTCACAAAGTTCCACGTTCCTTTCGTTACGTTACTAGTTAACAAGCTAAACATGAGTTGCTGACCCTTTTGGAACAACCGGCCTCACTTCCCTGGCTGAAGTTCACGTGGTCAACCTAATTTGTCAGTTTCAAAGTTTTTTCTTTATTTGGGATTGTGGTTAACAAGGATTAGTTTGTTTATTTTTTATTAATGATGTTTGTATAACATATATATAATTAAAAATTAAATATTGTTTTTAAAAAATCTTCAAAAAAAAAAAAAATTGCTAAATGAAAGTGTTTTACATTGCTGTTCACAAAACAACAACTTAGTTGAATACATTTAGATCATTAAATTATTTATTTAACACTACAAAAACTTTAACATTTCAATTCCATGAATAAAATTTGTCATAATGATTATGATATAAGCTTATGGCAACTATAGATTTTTGTAAAGTTATAATTGAATGATAGTTAAGCGTTAAGTCACTAAACCAACTTACTACAGATACATCCTCTCAGTCAAATTTTCCGGATACCAAGGCAACCAGTAAAGACCAACATAAAGTTAAATTTATTCCGAGCGCCAGGCAAGGAAGCACTATCTCCATTTTCCATATGACCCTGGGTTAAAACCCACGCCCCCTTCCCCGCTCTTCCAATAGAATTTGAAGATGAACAAATTCACAATGCTGGCACAGAAGATTTTATTGCCCTAAACTATAATCATTTGGCGTTTTAAATTTACAAAAATGATGAAACTAACTAGATGAACATTTCCAATAAAACCACAACTCTTATTTATAATTAGCTTTTCATGTGTGTTTTCGATCTTTTATTCTCGTAAGACAAGCTATGTGTGTGCGGTTTTAATCAATAGAGATTTAACCTTACATGTAAATACAAATTTAAAAAATGAGAAACAATGTAGAAAAAGCCAAGCTATATAAGTTTGTTTTTTAAACAGTGGCCATTGACAAATATAATACTTAAGGGTCATCTAAGTAGGAAAATTCAAGTGAAACCCATTTCGTTGAAAAACGTGAAAGAGGGGTACAATTATGAAATTGCCTACACAATTGTGAAGATTTATAAATAAAAATAAAGCAGGAATTGAGAAGTTTTTTAAATTGTTGTTGCATTTTTTTATGGAAATTGTGCAAAAATACACATGCTGGGGAAAGATGATTATCACGCTTGTGTAGGTAATTTCACAATTCTACCCTTCTTTCATTGGTTTTCACTTGAATTTCCCTACTTTGATGACCCTTAAATAGCTATTTCATAAGACAATTCATGTGGATGAAGCGGACATTTCCGAGTAATAACAAATGGTATTTTCCTTCATTTTATGAGTACCATTCGTATAATTTCCCGATTTAATCAGCATTGAAATATCGAGTTGTCTAACGTTATAAATTCATTGGAAGTTTGCAATGGCAGTATTTTTAGAGTTATTAATATAATAAATGTATGGGAGCTATCTGTAAATGAGTAAATATTACACAAAACCTAACACTTACAAATACAGTTCAACCTGTCTTAAAGGCAACCTCTATATAGGGGTCACTTGCTTATAAAGGCAAGTAGAATTGTATCCCAGTTGTTCTTGAACCTGTATATAAAGACCACCAGCCCATAAATGCCACTTTTACTGGTTCCATTTGGCGGCCTTTATAGACAGATTTGACTGTACTTAAATCGCTATTTCATAAGGCAATTCCTGTGTATTAAGCGGACATTTCCGAGTAATAATAAATGATATTTTTTATGATTACCATCCTATAATTTTCCGCTTTAATCAGCATTGAAATATCGAGTTGCCTCCCGTTATACATTCATTGGAAGTTTGCAATGGCAGTATTTTTTTTTAGAGTTTTTGATTAATATGTATGGGAGCTATCTGTAAATGCAATATGTACACAAAACCTAACATTTACAAGTACATCGTCTCAAATAAAACAAAGAAGACAGGCACTGACTACTTATTACTGACGGGTTTAACTTTCTCATACTGTAAACGTATTTAATTTTGCGTGTACTTATTTTATTAAAACATATCCGCGTTGTTAAATTTTTTTTTAAATATTCACTAGAAACGATAAGCATAATATAATTTTCGCTTTGTATTTATTTTCGTGCAAAACAAACTTCCTCGAAATAAGCGAAAAATAGTACACCGCGAAAATAAGTACGTTTACAGTACAAAAACAAAATATTTATAGTCAAATATCACAGTCTTCTTTTTAATTCGTTTATAAATGTCCACAAATTGCTTTTACATGCATAACATTAAAGATATATTTTTTTCATTTTTGTTGGAGAGTGCTACTATATTTTTCTCGAAAAAGTTGATGATTTGTCTTCGTATCAAAATTAAAATTAATTGCACAACTATCATTAAAATCATGATATATTATACAATTATGGACTTTTTAGTGGTTGTATATGGTGTGATATTCACCGGATAAATAAATATTGACCTCGGCTGTCGCCTCGATCAATATTTATTTTTCCGGTGAATATCACACCATATACAACCACTAAACAGTCCATAATTGTATATTATTATATAATTAATAAATTCCATCTTTATGATTGGCTAAAACGGTAACACGTGACCATTGGATCTCACATCATATACCACGGATTTTCCGGTGAATATCAAATTCGATGTACGTCATCGATTTTTGTTGATGTTCTCGGTAAAATGATTAGAACGTCATCAATTAAGTGTACGCAAGTGATTGTGTCTTGTTATTTTTTTCATAGAACGTTGACGTTATGGCATTATCAATTTACAATGTAGTGTGTAATTGATTGTGTCTCATCCGGAATGTCATTTATTTTTTCATAGAATCAGACTTAAAAAGTCAGATTGAGCTAACTAATGCGGAATAATTTTAGTGTGATCAACCAGGGTGGACAGGGAAATCTAACATCGGTAAAATAGACACAATCACTTGCGTACACTTAATTGATGACGTTCTAATCATTTTACCGAGAACATCAACAAAAATCGATGACGTACATCGAATTTGATATTCACCGGAAAATCCGTGGTATATGATGTGAGATCCAATGGTCACGTGTTACCGTTTTAGCCAATCATAAAGATGGAATTTATTAATTATATAATAAATTGTGATATTGTACTGTTTTTTTCATACTTTTTAACTTGTCGAATTCGAAATGAAATGGGTTGGTAATTTCTGAAGCAATGTTTATGTGACATGGTTAAACTTGCATTTTTTTAATAGATTCATTTCTATCTACGTGGTCAGATGTTATTTTACATTTTTATTCTGCATAAAACGCCATCAAGTATAACAAATTCACTGCGTAGTTACGATCCCGAGCATCAAAATAGGTGTGAGGCAAGGCGACCACTTCAGACAATATTTATTATATTCATTCAAGTGTTTTATTGCTTGTAATTTTTTGTCCGTTACTTGGTCAAGTTCAAAGTAATGTAAATGAACCGACAACATGTAGATGGTCATCTGTGATTTATAAACGTCATAAACAGTCGTATTTACAAGTTCTGTTACTGCATTAAGAACAAATTTGTTAAACAATTCTTCATTTATGTCATAAACCTGCCAAAGCAGTAAATCTGATGTAGGACTGGATCAAAAAGCTTCCCTTTTGTAAATGACATGTTGTATAATAACATTCCTGACCACTACGAGGATGTTTATTGGCGCGAGATTTTTTCCGTAAAACCTTCAGGAAAATTAATTAAGAAATACAGTACAGACTTGTCGAGAATTTAACGCTAAGCTAACGAAGAGGAGTCGAAGGTCGCCTGTTATAGCTAAAGTTCGAGAAATATTTAGGAGCTGTCGAAACGCTATCGAGATATAGCTGCAAATTCGACAATAGATGTCGAAAGTTTATTACTAAGCTGACGAAGAGGAATCGAAGCTCGGCTGTCGAGCGGTCAACATATAGATAGTAAATGTTTAAATAGCTGCGGAGAAATATTAGCAGCTGCTAAAACGCTATCGAAATATAGCTGCAAATTCGGCAATAATTCGCTGGCTTAGTGTTAAACTTTCGACATGTCTGTACTGTATATTGTTAAGAAATAAATGTGATCTTCGTGCATGACGTCATACCAAAGAATTGTCGTGTTTTTGAATAACCTTTGTTGTTTGTGCGTGATGTTTGCAATGCACTTTACTTTATGTTTTTATTCCGTGTGATGCAATTGAAACGAACACCTGTTTTATCAGTGAAAATAACACCAACCTTGATGTACTTAAAAACTAAGATTTATGTAATTGTAAGATATGAACAGATTTATAAAAAAAATGTATTGGTCATAGAACTGAATTTGTTAAATCAGAAACACTACTTCTCGTATCTATATAATAAACACAGACACGCGCGCATATTTCACAGCTTAAAAAAAATAAAATAAACACATTTTAATACGTGGAGACTATGCCCTTTATCTTTTATTTTTGGTTATTATGATAACGTAAAGTAACTCGAATTTATTATTTTGTATTTTACTGCATAATTTTTAAAGAAACAAATAGCAAGTCTTTTTCAGATCCGTTACTGCTACTGTCATGTACATGTGTTACATTTGAATTTAAAAAATAATAATGTACTCAAAAGACATGAAAGAAACACGGGATACTACTATTAGGTATGTTCCTGAATATGCACGACAAACGCCTAGAGTTATTGGGAATTGCCGTATCGCCGGCCATGCTTATTATGTTCCGACACTGGCGGCCATATGCATCACGGTGCCAAAACAGCGTCACGGCAACTAAAGACGTAATAGTGTCAGTGACGTCATTAAACGGCACAATTGCGTGTACATCAATCATGCCGGCCCTTTGTGGGAACACTGGGGGCGTGGCCGACGATCCGTCAATTATTCAACCTTTCGAGCATTTCTATATTGCAAATGGTTTATCTAAGCATTACCGATTTCGATTTTGTTAGCGATTATAATCGAATAACCCATGCGTCTTCTGGTTTATCTAAGCATTACCGATTTCGATTTTGTTAGCGATTATAATCGAATAGCCCATGCAACTTCTGGATAACTTGCGCTCTGTCTTACGAAAAACATTAAAGACAACAGAATGTCAAGAGAATGAAGTATACAATGAATCATTTTAGAGGCAAATATAAAATGGCATAATAATGCATGTTAACATATCAAACACGTATAGTTTAAATTGTCTATTTTTCGATATACAGTCAAACCTGTCTATAAACACTGTGTGGGAACGGAAGTTGAGTCAAACTGTACAGTTTTCGGTAGCTCTGTTCATTAAAGCGAGAGACGAAATAAAAACAATATGTCTGAAACGGTTGGTGGGTACTTTTTAACTTGTATTAAGCATATAATGCAAGATCTGGATAGAAATTTAAATGGAGAAATTTGACGATGGAAATTATTTACCATTTTAGGAATTCGTTGTCACTTATATCTTTATACACTCGACAATAATAACACTTGAACACGAGACGGTGAGATAAAATACTTCGACTTGTAGCGAAAAATGCGTAAATTCTCTTGCGTGATGAATTTTCTAGTGTAACAAACAATACTTAAGACAACTTTTAATATGACGTTACACATATTTTAAGATGACATCACCCTCCTTTAAATGGTTATTATTATAAATAAGATTTTTCTTCGCACCTTGGAGATTGTTTACTGTACAGGTAGCTCGAAAAATACTGTACAGGTAGCTTTAAATATCTGTAATTTTTCTGTACAGGTAGCTCAAAATTAAATCAAAATAATTCAAGGTTTAATGCATTATTATACCCCCCACAAACGAAGTTCAGGGGGTATATAGAAATCACCCTGTCTGTCCGTCAGTCTATTTGTCCGTTCGTGCATCCGTCTGGTTGTCTGTCTCAATATCGTGTCCTCTCCATATCTTCCATGTCTATCAATGGATTTTGATCAAACTTGGAACAGATGTAAAACAATATGAGCCGATGTGTCGGGTACCAAATTTATGTACATAGGTCAAAGGTCAATGTCATGAGGTCAAATATTAGTTTTTTCGTCACAATATCGTGCCCGCACCATATCTTCTACGTCTATCGATGGATTTTGATGAAACTTTGCACAAATGTAAACCAACATGAGACGATGTGTTGCATAAGGTAAAGGTCATGAGGTGTTATTTTAGTTTTTCTGTCACAATATCGTGTCCGCTGAAATGTTACTTTTATTCTTATTTTTCTGCGGGGTGGGGGTATTAGTCTCCTTTAGACAGTTCTTGTTTATTTAAATTTTTTGCAACATTTATATATATATATATATATATATATATATATATATATATATATATATATATTATTGCAACATTTTCTTAATTTCAGATGTTAAAAGAACGCTGAAACGATTCCATTGTTAATACTGCAAAAGTAAAGCAAAATTAAATTTTTCTAGGTTGTCGACCATTGTATAATATTTCACAAGGATTTGGAACTGAAATTTAATAAACAGACCTCAATCAAGGAGATATTCGAATTAAAAATTTCCAGATCATCCCAAGGGAATACGAGAAAGACAACAAAATTCTCATACCAAACGAATAAACTGAGAAAAAAATTCAAAACGCCCAAACGATTCTCCATTCCAAACAAGAAAATTTTGTTACACTCTATGCCTACACTTTGTAATCATTATGAAAGATGTAAAATTATGCATTTTAACAACCTAATGAGTCCCACCGCGGAAAAACAGGTTTAGGTATGAAAGCTGAACGAAATTTACCAATCAATGGCCAAATGAACAGTCTAGAACGTAACGTTGTTTATTTTGTTTGAAACAAATTTAAGGCTTTATGATATTCAGACAATTTATGCCATAGATCTACGATTCAGATGTCTTCTAAAAATGCGTTACCCAGGCGTGATTCTTCACATTATAAGATTATATCTATATCCTTTTACTACTGTCATGTGCTACTTTTGAATTTTTATGAAATAATACATTCAAAAGTAGCACATGACAATATTGTCATGTGCTACTTTTGAATGTATTATTTCATAAAAATTCAAAAGTAGCACATGACACTACTTTAGAGACATAATAGTATTCAGTTGTATATTGTTCATAATAAACGGTATTCGCCTTAATTTATTTAGAACAGTATTGTCTGACAATGCCCTTTATTTGAGATCGTTGATGACCTTAGAATATGAATGTCACGCCTGATACACGTATTTTAGATAGCAACCCTACGTTTATACCCCTGAAACCCAAATATAAAAAAAAATCAAACATTGTTTTTTTTTTTTAATTAATTGTGATACATGCATTTCTATTAAATGAAAGCGTTTCTTATACTTTCTATACTTTGAATTTGAATACCAGTTGTGAGCTACCTGTACAGTGCAATGTTATAAAATGTGAGCTACCTGTAAACAGAAAACCACACAGTCCAATAAAATCGTGTTTTGAAGTTTTCTCCAAACTTCTACGTACTGTAATAAGTCACAAGTTATTTTTAACATTCATAGCTTGCAAACTGTCTTCAGAATGGTATTAAATAGAATAGTAATATAGAGAAAATTGAGAATAAATCGCGAATTCATGACAATTCCGCTGTGATCTATCATGTTCAACAAACGAATAAAAGTTTTAGGCTTGATTTTTCTCAAAATGTGTTGGATAATTAAAAATTGCATTAACATAGTGATATCCATGTACCTATGAAAAATCTCACAACACTTCATAACAACAATAATTTTACATATTTTTACTCACGTTTGACTCCACTGTTTTCATTCCTCGCTTCGATTAACAGAGCTACCGACAACTGTAGTTTGACTCAACTTCCGTTCCCACACTGTGATAAAGGCCACCCAAGGAAACCAGTAAGCGGCCTTTATGGGCAAGTGGACTTTATATACATGTTCAAATACTATGATCACAGAACAATTGGGATACAATTTTACTGGCCTTTATAGGCAGGTGGCCCTTATATAGAGATGACCTTCCTTTAAGGCAGGTTGGACTGTAACAGTATTGATTGATGCGTAGATACATAACTTGAAAGATTCGATAAATTTTTTATCCACAATAGTTTTGCGTCTTTCAGTAGCTTGTATTAACTATTTGTGTGAATTTGAAATAACTCTAACGTTAATTTTAATACTAAAGGGGAAACAAATTCATAAACATTTTGGTCCAAGCACTACTGATGAGGAATTTTATTACGAAACGGCCGTCTAGTGCTGTTAAATTAAAACTGGTATAATATGTAATGAAACCCCTGAGCCGATATCTCTGCTGGTGGCTGGTGCCCCGAGGATATCAAAAACTAAGTAGGCAATAATTTCGTATTATTGTCAGAAATATACTATAATTGTCTAAATTTCCTGCAAGTTAAAATTTGAAATTTCTTAAAAACTAAGGTATACTCCGTCATGCAAAGTATTTCTTTAGCTCAATTTGGTAAAATATATTTTGGTCTGTTGGGTAGCTTTTCAACATCTTCAAAATAATTTTGGTCCAAGCACTACTGATGAAGAATTTTATTCAGAAAAAGCAGTCTAGTGCTGTAAAATTAAAACTGGTATAATATGTAATTTAATACATTTGACCCGAGTGTCAGCGTAATTGACGGATTGCCGGCCACGCCCATTATGTTCCGACAAAGGTAGACATACTTGAATTACACGCAAAAAGAATGAAAACTCAACCTAAATTGTTCGGTTTAATGACGTCACTAACACTAAAACGTCATTAGTTGCCATGACGCTGCTTTGATACCGTAATGACGGTCAGTGTCGGAACATTGTGGGCGTGGCCGGCGATACGTCAATTACCATAGACAAGAATAAAGTGGTACTCATCCAGTTACTTCTATATACCACAACTGCGCTGTTTCAATACATTTATAGTTGACCATGTACAGTCCAACCTTCCTTAAAAACTATCTTTTTATAAGGGTCACCTGCCTATAAAGGCCAGTAGATTGTTTTTATATGTATTTTCATATTATTTTAACCTGTTTATAAAGGCCACTTGCCCATAAAGGCCATTTTACTGGTTCCCTTGTGTGGTCTTTATAGACAGATTTGACTGCATGGCCAAAATCATTCAATATCTTTACTTAATATAGTAGTGAAGCATCGTAGTTGTGAATTTTGAACAAACTAGGACATCTTCATTAGAACACGCGATAATTACAATGAAATGTTAATTAAATCATGAAGTGTCCATCATACAGTAGCAGAGACACCATGAAGTCTGCTATAAGGGTAAGGGTCTTGTAGAATCGAGATAGCTCGATACATCATAGACTTTGAAAATGTATGTGAAAAAATTTAGAACATTTTACTAAAATAACTAATGGGTTAAAGAACGTCATTGGATATTTTATCGAATGCGTTTAATAAACATTTTATAAATGCAAATAGCTTTACGGCAGATTGTGTACTGTCCTATATGCAAACAACAATGACTTGTCCGCTTGACCTTTTATTAAGAATATTACTTTAGGAGTGGGTAGTTGGTTGGTTGGTTGAATGTTGCTTAACGTCGCATCAACAATTTTTCAGCTATTCGCTATTATGAATCAGCAAAGGCCAACGGTAAGGAAAAGGAGTGGGTAGTGTTAAATTCCCAGTTAATACATAAATAAAGCATGTTTCTCATGATGTAGACCAAACACGTGTGTACCTTACACCTAAATGCAATCATCTGTAATGAATATTTAAATTTAAAATTTAGGGGAAAGGTCAATGTCGTTTCCTTATAACATTTGTGCTTGTTGCTATACAAAATCTGTGCACGCGTTTTAACATATTCTTTTCAGCATCTTAGAAATGTTATATTACCCTAGGTTTTTAGAAACGTTTTAATTCGCTGCAAAATTTGGGTTAGTTAAAAACCTGACCCCATTTTTTTTAAATTTTTATTTTTTTTCTTGTAACAGTTATTACCATCTTTTTACAAACACGAATTTCATTAATTGCGGAGTTTAGCAATATGTACTTTTTTTAACCATTTTCACGCGGCATTTGAATTCTCATGACATTATCTTATCATTCTCTTCGTCGTTGATTTAATTTGTGTTGCATATATGCGAGGAAACAACAAAATATCAAAAAGGGAACAATGATAAAACGAGTCGGTGTCGAAAACATACTAGTAATTTGATTTTGACTTTTATGTATCTACAATAGTGCCTAAAAACTACATGTAACTCCAAATTAGACACGTTTTGATTTTATGTAAGTTGACCATGACCGTCAAATCTGGAGAGATCGCGTATAAATGTACATAATGATTGTAGAAAAGTGTTTTTGGATATGCCTTAGCAACTCTTCTGTACTATAATACACACGACGACACGGGTGTAGCTAGCTAAACAGTAAGTGCTTACCTTTCTGTAACACTATGCTTTACTTCCATGGTGAAAGTTCGCGTGTTTTAACTAGATTTGCCACTTTTCAAGTTATTGCTTTGGTTTATTTGGTTTTTTCTGGATAGTGATTTCAACATGGATTTGTATGTTTGTTTTTGATTGTAACTCTATTGGTCTAGTTTTATTTATTTTCTCAACAACATGACCATCATAAACAGAAGTCTAGGCAGTCTTCGTATTCTCCTGTTGAAGGAACTTTTTAATTTGTCGGTAATGTACAGATTTGTCAGTAAATCCGTTTCATCTTAAACAATAAATGTATTGTACAGAACTGAAAGGTTAGGACAGCGACCAGTTTTGGTCTTTATTAAGCTGATGACGAATACGTTACATTTAGGAAAGCATTCCATTATCATCTTTTTTGGGAATGAGATAATTAATATATTCTTAAAACGTACAATAGAATATTATGTTGTTTTAATGATATTCATCCATAATTTGCATATTATGTGTTAAAGCATGCAAATATTAACACAAACAAATGCCAGAATGTTAAGAATTATGAGACTACTTTTTAAAATTTCATACCATGATACTAAAAATAACCAACTTATTAAAATTAAATATTTTACGTAAAAAGTCAGGATTAATAAAGAAGTAATAAATTTAACTACAAGACTACATGCATTGTATTAAGACAATTAAGACAAAACTTACATAATCGCAAAATCAGCAACAGTTTTATCTCCCGACCCTAAATGAAAAATAACGTTGAAAGTTTTACAACTCTAGATACAAGATATGTATACACTTTATGCATAATGTCAAAAGCAAGTTTTGCAGGTTTTGCAAAGACATTTATTCAAAACTTCTGCATACATAATAATGGACAGACCCTAGTGTTTTCATTTTCCGGGCATGAATTTCTTCCACCTTCCATGAACAGGCCTCTTCGATATAATTGAAAGTATCTTGACTGGGACGTAAAACACCGCTCCAATCAAAACAAGTTCAGTCTCAGCGTGATCTCAACAATGATTAATTGCTTCGAATTGTAGAAACATCTCCAAGTTAACAATTTAAAGAGTGACAGAGAAAAATGTTTTGGTCGCTCAAACACACTTGTTAATTTGATTTTTTTCAATATGCACTTTAAAATACCGAGACCCTGTGTCCTCACAAGCCAATGTAATTATATTTATATGCAATGTAGTTTGAACTGCAATTGTCAATTGTCCTTGAGTGATGTTGAAACTTTGTTTACAATTATCGCCGCTTTTTGTACATTTAAAACTTTCCTCGCACTACATGTACTTGTATTATATGTATCTTAACTAGAGATAATTAAGATCCCTACTACTTATTATAAAACGTACACATTTCCACGGATTATTCCTCGGAATCAAAAAACACTGTTTTTGCCTCTCTCGAAGTTTGTAAAATAATAATACTCTGAATTTCAGCAGAATAAAACGAATTAAAGTTTAAATGTTACAATAAAAAACTATATATAGTTTACCTTGACAACTGTCATTGTATGCCATATAACGATTGTCCAATCAAAATGCTGCTTCAGATTTGTAATGCCAACAGTTTTGGAAATTGGAAAAAAATAAATCCTTCGTGATAATATTTCGTTGTGACCTTTAATCTCTTGTATTTAGCATATCTCAGTACGAATTATGGTCTCTGACACTGACTTATGATTTAATTAGTGCTAATAATTGGAAAGAGGTAAAAGAACATGCATCTTTGAAATGAATATCACAAACACAAAACACACTTCTGAGTAAAAACAACCAAGTTAATACTCCTAATATTTGGTGTATACAGATGTGTACTTTTTATGGATTTAAATATTCAATCTGTTATTCCTTTTTGGGGTCTACTGATATGTGTTGTTTACGGGTTTATAATTATAATACATATAAAACTAAGTAAATGTATTAAGTATTGATCATAAGACTACTACTGTAATAAATATCGGAATACTGATTATTGTGTTTTCCCGATTGGAGGTTTCCTAGTAAATAAACAATTTCTCTCTCAGTAATGTTACATTATTATCTAATTTATATATCATATATTTTTTCACAATTCTACACATACGTGTTTTTATATTTTGTTGTTTGTGCTTTGGTGACTTTTGAAAAATGTAATAATGAAATAAGTAATCAGTAGCTAAAACAAGTGTTCTTGAAAAAAATATATAGAAACCGGATAAAATATAATGTCATGTTGTGTGTTAAGGGTTTTTGCTGAACAGAAACCATTAAATTTAATTTAAAACGAGGAACTAGGAATCCCCAAAATGCTGGTTGGTTGGTTGGTTGAATGTTGCTTAACGTCGCATCAGCAATTTTTCAGCTATTCGCGCCGAGAACTATTTAATTGATTATTGTAAAGTGCGAGTGTGTGTATGGTCTGCTTTGTACTAGCGCGCACTCAGGGCGATTTTAACGTGCTAGCTCACAGAGTCAGTACGCCGCAGACAAGCGTACCACTTTCCAGTCCATTATACTGATACCAGGTAAATCAGCAAAGGCCAACGGCCAGGAAAATTCACTTTCCCACATGTGGTCTGAGCGGGACTCGAACTCATAGCGGTGAGAGACCCTGGATTTGAAGACTGGTGTCTTATCTATAAGGCCACCGCGTCCCAAAATGTTAAATTATTGAAAATGATATTTTTAATGTAGAATTAGAATTTATTCCTACATGTTTGTGTTTTTACTTTGCCTTTGGAGTGTATAATGCTTAAAATGTTCACATTCTGTTACAAACATTTGTGGTTAAAACATTGTCTAACAAAAAATAAGAAGGTGAAACTTGACAAATAGATTCATCAGAAAGCAAAAACCGCTGGATAAGATGAAATACCTTAACATGAGACCAAGGTTAGATAGAATCTTGTCGGCAAAGCTTTAAGAGACTTCCCATCTGCGGAACTTTGTTGTATGCTGATTTGTTTCTTTATTCTTATGAAGCAGAATTTATGTAGAACCTTGTTAAATCGAGAGAAAAGACTGTCGCCAAATCATTCAACTCAACATACAGATATATAGATGACGCTCTGTCTCTTAACAATCCTAAATTTGGAGAATATGTAAATGTCATCTATCCTAGTGAGCTTGAAATAAAAGACACGACTGATTCCTCAAGTTCTGCTTCATATTTAGACTTATACCTGAATTATGACGCACACGAAAGGCTACATTTGAAACTTTATGACAAACGTGATAGCTTCAATTTTTCTATTGTCAAATTTCCTTTTCTATGCAGCAATATACCTGCTTCTCCTGGTGTATTTGTTTCCCAATTAATACGCTATGGTAGAGCTTGTTCCCACTACGGGGACTTTGTACAACGAAGTAGGCTGCTTGCAAATAAATTGCTGACTCAAGGATATTGCAAGCCTAGGCTTATCAAGGCCCTCAAATTTCTATGACCGTCATCACAGTATTGTTGATAAGTTTGATGTCTCTATGTCCAGGATTGCCCTGGATATATTTGGCGTCACATAGTTCCATGTTTCTTTCACACAATTTTGATTACACACGTGGCGGGTGTAGCTAGCTAACAGGGGGTGCTTACCCTTCCGGACCACCCGGCCTCACTTCCATGGTGGAAGTTCACGTGTCTAACCTAATTTGTCAGTTCCAAAGTGTTTACTTTGCTTCTGGATTGTGATTCGGATGTTTGTTTTTGTATGAATTGCTGTTGATAAAACATATAAATACAGGACTCCTGGTATTATTATATTCCATGTGCTCGACCATAAGACAGACGTTTTAAGACCAATCTACTTCACAATAACATTACTTTTTTCTGATGTCTATAAATTTTGCCGCCTTTTTATCCTTCCAACTTTTACCAAGTACGCAGAATCCATTGAGAACGAATATAGAATCACGTACACGTGTTACAATGTAATGTCAAAAGAAGTTTTATGTTGTGCTGCAAAATGTCATGGGATGAAACGATAAATTGTGACTTAACACGTAGTAAAATTGTCATGTGTTTAAAGCTCTCTTTAAAACTTAGTTTTTGATTTAATTAAAGTTAAATTTAAACATGTATCTACAGTATGATTTATGTTTCTGTATTTCCAAATGATTTATTTTGTGACAATGTCCTTCTTGCTTGATTTTGTTTGGTATAATGTATATATATGTTACGGGTTTGCATATTAAAAACCAAGGTTCCAGTCACTTTTAAAAACCCAGAAATTTCACTCAGTAGATTTTCTGGTCATTTATAAAATATTGACTGTTTTTACTATTGTAAATTTTCGAATTATTCATACATCTGATATTGTTTTCAAGACAGACAGATACAAAAAAGAACTTTTTTCGTTTCTAAACTTTAATCTGGAAACATGTGTAATCTTTATATTTTATTTTAAGATATTTAGGGTGTCATTTTGAATATCACTTCAAGGTTATAACAACTGTTTTGGGTTTCGTCAGAAATGTTTATTCTTGATACCAAAAGAGATTGCTAAAGTTTGCTAAATCTGACTTATGGAATAGCTGTGAAACTCGGGTTTGTTGTTCTCAATATCGGTCGTTTTGTATTTTTATGCTGCCTCTTACCGGTACCACTTCGCATATTGTTATGAAGTGAAGTGTATTTCGTCAGAAAACTCATGATTCATAACCGCCAAATTTAAAATATGTCAAACAAGTTTCACTGACCCTGCTTTAATATATTTTCAATGTAAATTTAAATGTTTTATTTCATTTGAAATTGATTTACACCTGAAAAAGCATGTTTCAATAATCCTTGACTTGGATGAGTTTTTGTATGCTAGTATGTTACTGTTATGCTTCATGTTCTGTGCCAGACTAACACACCATTTAAGGTTTAAAATACATTCATTTTAATGTAATCCAAAGTTGAAAACCAGCCTTAGAATTAAGGTTATGCAATGACATGCATTTTTTCATTCAAGAACATATATGTTCTCTGTAAGAAATGTTAAAACAACAGAATATTGACGCATTTACATCACTTCAAAGAAAACCCATCTGTACAGTAATCAAGATGTATTTCTGCCGCAAATTAATTAAACTGTTGTATATGTAAAAACCTGTATAAAAAACATATCTATTGGGGAACATGTCAAACTTGCACCTAATTGTACTAGTATTGGAATAACTTGCTTTTAAAACTGACTGCTCAGTTAAAATATTTTTTTTCGAAATCTGAAATACCCCTGGTGTTTGGTTGAAGATCAAAATACGAAATATATAAACTTTTGTTCAGACCAGCTAAACACATGGACGTTCTGTAATACAAGTACATCCCATTTTGTTTGAATGTTTGGTCCAGAAAAACACGTATTAAAAATCAATATTCGCAGAGGTTAATATGAAATCAGACAACTATTCAAACATTGTTTGGTTTTTAAGCAGTTGTACTTGTGAATAATATTACCATTGTTTTAGAGATGATTGTTAACGACTTTCGTTATATAACTACATGGTTATTAAAAGGGTGTGTCCTAATTCTTGTTCAGGAAACTGGTTTACATAAGAGTTTTACTCTTGTTCCAGGATCCTGATTTGTAAAATTGTTTCATTACGTTATTGATTTGATTTGATTTTCAAATAAATATTGTTTAAACTAATTCTTGTTCTAGAATTGTCCTGTAACATAAGGGAAAAGCGTAAAAGCAAGTCTTCATTGAACAATTTCATATACATGTACATGTACATTAAAACTCATTTTGACCAAGGGTCACCATTTACAATATTTTGAAATTAATGACCACTAATCGGTCCTTAGACTGGCGACCTAACATGACAGACCACGGCTGCACCCATAGCAATGTGCGAACGCATTTTATACTGTATTTGTAACGGTCCATTGTTGTCAGTTAATTAATAAAATTAATAAATAAATGTCATTTGTCATCTATTTTATTGCAGTCAGGCGTTTCTAAAAATAGTTTCCCACATTCAGAAGTGCTAGTAAGATGTTTGGTCGTGTGAAAGTTTAATTCATGTAAAATGTTCTATGCACGCTTTATGCATTTTCAAATAGTAAATGTAACAGCATGTTGTTGTGCGCAAAATAAAGTTAAATATCAAAGAGATTTCTAAAACTATATCGAATTGTTTTGTTATTATCCTGATTGCATTGGTATTAGCAGTTTCATTTTTGTGGTTATTATTAGTCTCCTGTCTGTGAACCCGGGAAGGGGAACATATCGGTCTGGCTGTCTGTATGCCATATCATTTTGTATCCCTCTCGCATTGAACAAGTGTAGGGATTTTAATGAAAAATGATGAAGTTCCCAGAAACATTGGCTGGCAATAAATTGTTTATAAACATATCTTGTCCTAAATTACTGGACTAAGTGAGAACATCTTGAACCTGACAACCACATTAGATTTAAAAAAAATGAAAGTTTCCATCTAGTACTACTACTGCAGATATTTTTTATAAAACTTGACATAAAAAGCAAGTGACTTTGTTTTGCATGTCCATTAATAGTTATATTGGATTTCCAATATGGCCTCTATAAGCCAAAACTTGAATTTTTATTCCGCATCTTCTCTTTAAGCCACCTTGCAGACATGATAATCTTATTGCTAAGATGCACATGCTAAATCATGGTTATCGGTTGGTCAGATTAGCAATATGGCTACTTGAATCCATCTTAATTTTAACATCCATATAGACTTTTAAACACTGAAAGGATTCTGTCGAAACTTGGTGGATACGTTAAGTATATGACATGCCACATTTTTGCTACATATTGTATTCGTATTCTCCTAAACCTTGGCGTTGATAAAATTTAGTGGAAATTATAAGCATTAGACACTGCTTAAGAGTAATTCTGATGTTCCAAGGCTAGATTGCAGATCAGTTATTGAAACAGTATCATGATGTGCTATAGAAACTAAATAAACATCTCCAATAATGCCAACTACAACCAAAATCGGCATGTTTTATCTCTTACTTATAATTTGCAAAGTCCTGTATTGCATGTAATACGTACTATTAATTCACAACAGAACGCACCTGCACAAGGAACGCATTTTATGTAAACACCGACAAATTTTAGCATGATTACTGTCCTACCCTTCCAGAAGAACACTATGATCTATTCAAAGACTAATTGGAATATATGAGATTCTTTGTGTTATATGACATATCTGGTTTGCTGACAATCTGATTTTGTGAAATTTCAATGGGAATATTTGATATTTTTTAACAATCTCAACAAATATTAAAATAAAACAAATTGACAGCTAAGCAACTGAACAATAACCGGGATCACGAAGAACAAGAAAAAGTAAAGAAGAATAAGACAATTTAAACACGCCTGTTGCCCAAGTTCGTTATTTTAAAAAGCACCTGCCGGCAAATTGTTTGAGATCCAGGTATACATGTATTTGCATTAACTTAACGATTTTATCCTTATTAAACCACAATGATAAAAAAATCCGACATATAAATGCCTTGCTACACTATATATAACATTATATCTCATTTATTATTAAGTTATTAAGTTATTGATAGAAATATGTTCATCCACAATATTCCATGTCTTTGTAGGATAAAATTTCTGACTACACATTAAAGCGCTGTGAGAGTTCGTGAATGGTCAGTATTTACGTCACATTAACATCATCCATGATACTAAAGTGCGCAGTTGTATTATTTATAGCAGCTAGCTTTACAGTGAGTTTACGTCATACCACCAGGAAATGGTACACTGTTACGACAAAATTTTCTTTTTTGTTGAGTTTCATCTATTATTTTTATAGCATCTACATATATGATGCTTACGTCATTCCATCAGGAAAGGATAAGGTGCCACTAAGCTTTATTTCTAAACATCGAATGTGACAATATAATATATATCGTTGTCGATGAAAAATTAGATTTTTCTTTTACACAGTCACGTTTAAATGATGCATTTAATCCAAAATTTAATGTTAAGAAGTACAAAATAAAAATTTACTTTTCAAAATACAAATATAATTATATAGAGAAGGGAATTAATATAATACATACAAGGACATATAACCATCATACCATTTCCATACCCTATATAGGTCAATTCTCATATTATTTCACGCACATGTTAAATGCAAAGCACGTGCTTTTCCTGAACTTGTCATGCAATAATGTTATCTTTCTCTGACAGGAACAAATAGTCTGTTCTTTGTAGAAAAGTCTAGACTCCCAGTGTATTTGTGAATTTCTGACACACGTTACTCTGTGACAATTCTGACAGATTAATGTTGGTATTACTGTCCAGTTTGATATGCATGTGGCGATTAACCACAAAGAATATGTTTAAATAAAGAAGCTGTGTCTTTCCTAAAATAGTAAAAGATGGATTGGATATGGTTTCATTTATCAACAAATTCCGGGAAAAGGTTCTTGACTGACCCAGTAACCCAAGACTGAAAGACAACTTTTTGTACAAATTATTTTTGGTCCGACAGAAAAAATGTTTTACTCTAACTTTATACATGACTTTTTGACTTTCTGTCTTTCTTTCATTTCTTGAATTTGAAAAATTAGATAAATTCATCATTACGTACAAGGAATTTGCCTTACTAACCACAAAATGCGTCGCATGTTAGAAAATGCTTTAAATTTTGTTTTATTTACCCTTTTTGGTAGAAAATAATCCCGTTGATAATTTTTATACCAAATGCAAGGCTCGATGAGTAACGTATACTTTTTTAGATAAAATATTTACTTGTTAAAGGGAAAGTAGGTTTTTTTGCAAACAAGAGCAACAAAAGACTACGGCAATAAAAAACAAGACATGTATAAGCTGTCTAAAAGATCAGTATGCTGCATCACAGAAACACTTGTATAAACTTATAAAAACGCGACGCATATCTTAGATCATTCTGGCACTATTGTTTGGCCTTTTCATTTTGACCGTTTGGCCTTAAATCACGTTTCAAGAATTCATTTGTCACTGCATATTCATGCAATAAAACTATTTAGTTTTTGTGTTTGTTTAATTTTCGGGGAGTTTCGCTAGAAATGTATTACTTGATATGAAAACAACACACCATATAAATCAACGCAATATATCCTAGTGCTAACAGTTGAAACTTTTTAAACAAAACATACATATAGTGAGTTTTTGTTTTATATTTTATTTTAAATATTTGTGAAATTAGTAATAAATAAAAACACCATTAACTAAGTAAAGAAAACAGAAAAGTTTTGAAAGTGAATTATCGGTGGAACTAATATTTATATATTACAGTAGAAGAAAGGAGACCAAAACATGTACTTGACACCAAAAACATGACATAGAAGCAAAAGATATAAGACGACCAAACAAAAAAAAACATACTAGGTCCGATGATTATAAAATCCCGACTTTGGACGGACACTGGAGTAAATCACCACTTGTGTTTTATATTAATACAAGCTACAGATTAATATGTTTGATTGAAAAATCCTGTTATAATCTCAGTTCAGCAGGGATTGTACACTTAATTACAGGTCTGTCGAAAGTTTAACACTTAATTAGCGAATTGCTGCTTAATCGATAGCTCATTTCGGCCCTGTGTTAGCTATATCGGACCACTGCGGTAGCTCAGTTGGTAAAATGTTCGCTCCGTAAGTGGGAGGTCGTGGGTTCGAGCCCCACCAGGTCTGACCCAAGATTTGAAAGTGGGTAGTGTCTGTTCTTTCGCCATGCACTCGGCATTACGAAATGAAAGTTACGGTTCTTTCGGATGGGAACTTAAAATAAACGAGTCCCCGTGTCACGGTGGGCTTGGCACGCTAAAAACCCCTGCTGTGTAATGCCATAAGCACAACACACGACAAAATTTCTGCACCTTCGCATATAGCTGGCGAAGTCTCGATATAAGTGAAAAGTTCTTGACTGGGACGTTAAACACCATTACTTAACTCTACTATGTTAGCTATATTTTGCAACGGCTGTTCGACAGCTGATGTCTTTATCTCTGCAGCTTATCCATTTGTCGGCCACTTGGTAGACATGTCATTTTAGTTTTCTCAGTGTTAAACTTTTGACAGGTCTATACTGTATTAGGTAACGAGGAAAAAGACATTAAGGACACCTTGCATTTAATGATATGACTAATATACATTGTGCAAATATAACACTTCTACAGGAAAATGGATGGTGTCATCTGTCATACAAAATGACAGAAAGTAATTTTCTGTAGGACTTTCTTCTTCGTTAAACATTGGAGGTCTTGTATCTAAACGCGTTAGTACTCATTTAAACCCCCTTCAAAGGCAACTGGTAGTTTTTTATTGTGGAAAATACAATGTTTTCTAATTCAATAAAAAAAAAAGAGACAGACATCTACAATATGGTGTGGTCCATTAAACGATTATTTTATTACTTAGAGGAAGTTCCATCGCAACTTTAGCACTACCGATCTTTTAGGAATTTGATACCACACGTGACTATGCCTGTGTTGACAAATTCTAGCAGGAAGAAGTTAAAAAATTCTTTATATTAATTCATGATTTTTTTGTTTCTTATGGACAAGGTAACATTCATTATATGTTGCAAAATTATGATGAATAATAAGTAAATACAATAAGACTGGCCCCAGGCATAGACATTTTTAAATCCGATGACATCAATATGACGTTAAAGCATCTTTCGCCGGCAATTAAAGACAGTTTTTTACCTATATTTTAACTAATTTGTCCCTTAGATCTTCGAAAAGTGCGAGCGCAAACGAAAAGAAACTACATACTTTGTCTGATGACTGATTATGACAAGAGAAAGAAATTATGAACGTATAAAATTTGTTCTCGGTTGCGCTCTATATTTGCAGCGTCAACATACGTGTAAAAATGTCCGACAATAGCATGCTATATGAAATCATTGAAATACACCATCTTTTATTTTACATTAATTAAACGCATTAAGAGAAATTTCAAAGAACGTATCATGTTATATATTCTGTAAAGCTAGATTTCAAGTCCGTTTTCTTATGGGGTGCCTAAAAGGACCTTATCGCATATGCTCCTTTAATTTAAAAATTAAATAATTGAATAATGAGTTATTGGAACATTAAAATAAACATTAGACTTAGACTTACACGTTAGATTCCATTGGATTGTTAAGCTCCTCATTAACCTGACGCTATTTAGCCACGCCCACTCACGTGCCAAATGGCGTCTGTGACGCCATGAAGGACAATGCAGTCGTGCTGGCGTTTTCTATGAGTGGTTTAGTAAATGTATCATTGTGATTTTTTATCATCAAGAATTTGAATTTCCAAAATAATTTATCTGTTTCATTTCTTAAGCATAATCATTGAAACGGATTTCAATTCGGGTATATTTGGAGAATTAACCTGAATGGACTCTCGCTGTGCACACTGTGTAATTTGCAAATTCAAATAGACACAGTGTACGTTCAAATAATTTTAGAAACATGAATGAAAATCAGTTCTATGCTTAAATATTATTCATTAGACGAATAAACCGTTTTTAAAATCAAATATGTTCATATAATGCATAAAATTACTAAGCTTTTTTTCAGGTAAAGCTATCATGATCATAAAATGAAATACTTTCTTAGACAATTAATTAATTTTAGCAACAGGAAAGTTCATGCATATATTCATCATGACCAATTACACTTATTTTAAAACTTCCTTTAACTAATTAAAGCACCAATCACGTAATTAAATGCATGGTGTGACATAACGGATAGCTTTAGTATTTTTCTTGGTCGCCAGGCTATCCAATTTTATTCAGAAATTTAATCGGACTACAACGTGTATTAAATTATTAATGATTGCAGCCCACGATTGGCCAATTAAAATCGTTAAAATGTTAATTTTAATCATTACAGTCAGACTTTTAATTAAATGATCATTCGAATATTAACAACGATAAAAACATAATGGTAAATGGGTGTGGACCTGAAAAATAATATTGTTTTAGTTTTTAGATCTGAAAGAGGAAACATGAGATGAATATATCTGCTACAGAAAACGTGGTTAAAACACTAAAAAAATCCAATGCACAGCTTTTTAGGAACAAAACGAATATACGGAATTTTTACGCAAATAGGAGAAAACGGAAAATATGTAGATTGGACAATCTCTAATAGATATATTTCGATAGTTTTATGGCAAATGCATAGTTTAATCGTAAAATATATTTTATATAAAAAAAGTATATGACAGAAGTTAAAAGTAACAACCTAAAAATAGGGTGTAAAGTATATCTAATTGATATAGCATTATATTTATTGTCATTATTTTGTGGCCGAGTGGATTTTGATCTAAAGACAATTGCAAGTTACTGCAATGTTACCATGATAGTGCAGTCATCTATTTTAGGCTGTGAAATTGTATCGACTTAATTAAGTGACGGCCTAAGGATAATTTAGGTATTGCAAACATGAATTTGGACAGATTTGTAAAAGAATTATGAAATATAACTTAGAAAATAGAAACTTTTTTGTATGCTATTATAAAATATATTTCAAACTAATGATGCACTGTATTGTTTAACCATATCGTCTAAGAAATCATATGGTGCAAGTTGCAAAACTTGCTGACTTGGAAAATCCTGGCAAGTCCATCCCGTCCCTTCCCATGACCACATACAAATCGTAAATCAGTAGCTTTAAGTATCTATATATCACCATACAAATTGTATATAATATACTACTGTGACATACAGACATATTTTTTTATATTAGAGTACGACCTTTCATTGAAATCCCGTCAATTTGATGGATAGATGCCGAAAAACGCACTGACGATTGTTCCCATTTCTGCCTGTGGTCATTTTGTACAATGTCGACTTGCTGCAAATATACTCTCATTATGAAAAACACCTTACTTATGTAAAAATGATCAGTTCTTTATAGGTAATCGATATATATATATGTATTCGATAACATATTGATCTTCAGGTGTAATAATTAATTGACAGGTATTGATCACCGATGATTGACATATTGATTTGTTTTGTACATTGTAAGTTACATCATCGACATTTATTACAAATTAAATGTGTCTGGTTACATGTAGATTAACGGATTTTTTTATTTTAATGGTAACGCACGTTGTACGAACGTAACATACGAATGAAATTTGTGAAGAAGAAAAGAAAAAAAAAAACATTATCACATTGCCCTTAAGCTTGCGTTGTTGGATTATGTTTTTGCAAAAATAAAAATAGCGAAATCCGTTGATTTGCATAGATAATTGGCTTCTAAGTTTTAGAAGATTAAGCATTATCCTGGCTATCAATAAATATAAAAAAAATATTTGTATGACATACCAATGGAGACATCAGCGGCAAATAATTAGATGTCGCTACCCAGACCGTTATATTAAAACGACATTTTGATGAAAAGTTCACTTTTGGATTAATTAGGGTTCTATTGCGCAATTCTCAGTTAATTAATTATTCTATGAATACACATGTGATATTTCTCGTCAAAATATAATTGCGCTGCAAATCTAAGTATTTTTGCAGCGCAAACATGCATTCCGTATGAAGAATTTATCACCAAACAATACGAACAATTTGCGTGTTATATTAAGAGGAATTACATCTCTGTTTGCCCCTGAGAACATGTGCGCATTATTCATGAAACTAAATAAATATACACATGTACTTAGTATATTAATATAATATTCTTTCTTGTTTTTAGAGAGATGATTGATCATGGCAGAATGAGATTATCATTTAATTAATTTTGAAGATGTATTCCTAAAACACTGACTAAATTGATAATATGGATTTAAAAACTCCACTTTTTTTTAAATACATGGATACAAAATTAAATTAAAAGCATAGTTTTGAAAAGAAACATCTGAATATGTTTGTAAGCAAAGTATCTAAAAATGTAATGAAATTATGGTGACTAAAATCGTAATATTTCAAAAAATAATAACAGATATTTTCATATCATATTTTTTTTAATTTACTAAACGAAAAAATAGGTCATGTTATAAATTTTCGAACATTTCATTCTGCAAATTAAAAAAAAATATAATATGACAATATATAATTACAATAATCGACAATCCTTTGTATCCCGTTTTCTCCAAAATCTGTTTTGTCTGGCTAGAGTGTATTTCCTCTACGAAAATGAATACTATAGTATAATATAATATAGAATAATAGTGTCATTTATTATATATTGTATAAGGTTCTCATTAACAATTCCTATTAAGTCTATTTCTGTCATTTTTACTATTTTCTTTACGGTCAAAATATTGATTACAAAAATATAAAAATAGAAAGAAAGAGTGAAAGGAGAGATAGTAGACGTTTTTATATCATGAATAAATAGTTTGGGGAGGGTTTTTTGTGGTGACATTTCGGCGATTAAAAATGACACTTGCTTGATGGTTCCATTTTTGCATAATATGTCATATTTTTAGCAGCTATAACAGTGGAGTGTCTGTGTACGACTGACCCAATGAACTAGGTTAATGTGACCTATGTTAGTTTCCGTCTCTTTCCCGCCGCGAGTTAGATCACCTGAAGACACCGTGCAGATTTTTAAGCTTTATGCATGTATTATGTGCATACATGCATAATTTTGTGCTTTATATATAACATATAAATGTCTGCAAAAATATTTTACTTTTATGGTTCCGATATTACTTAAAAACGCAGGAATAATGCATGAAACCCGTTATTATTGCTCTTAACATGAACAAAGACATCGAAGATTATTTACTCCAACCAGCGACATTTAATACTTTTTCCAATTTTGTTGCTGCAACGAAGGACCAACTTACGTTCAAAATTAGCGAAGCGACAACGAGAATGCTAGTATTCATTTCAATAGAGGCAATTTAATCCATGCTCTACTGCAGGGCAACAATTTATTTATTTATTTTTTTATTAATGTGCCATACACAACTTTTTTTAATTTAATTATAAAATGCATTTATATATCACTTTTTAAATTTAATTACAAAATGCATTCATATACCACTTTTTGAATGTATTTTATGATTAAATTCCAAATGTGGTATATGACAAATATAATACACATTTAACTAGGGATGAAAAAGACACTGTTAATAGGTATATTTTACTGCTATATAAAGAAGGCAATCAGTGAGGTGAATAATATATATATATTTTTAATGAAAATGAAATGATCCATATCCTTTGTAGTTTGAATCAAACCGATGTGTCTCGACCTATAACACATACTATTGTAGTAGGTGGACACTTTTGTCAGAGTAATGTGGTCATAGTGGATGGGATCGAACCCTGTCAGATTTTGTATGACATATCAATAAAACTATCATATGTCTACGTTATTATTAGAACAGAATATGTATAGATGTCTAAAATATCATTTTGTATTACCGAATCTCAAAGAACACAGCGGTGGAGTAAATGTCGAATGTTTGCTGATGTAGGGTGTTACATTGGTATGATGCTAACCGAAACAATGTAAATGTTGGTAGACAATGATATTGTAAAATATTTTTGAAAACGACCAATGTTTCTTTTACCTATTGAGTGGGTTTACATCGCTTTCAAAGTGACGAAATTCCATTTATTAGCTTCACTGAAAATATTTTCTTGACTCTAAACTATTAAATGTATAACACCCGCTTTATAACCATAAACTGCTTGTTTTCATATCTGCTTTTTCGCCCATTTTACAAGAGCTCATTGAAACATTAGAATGTCAACGGAATGCAATTTTCAAAACTATTAATACTTATAGTGTTACTGTATGTCACATATTCTAATTTTTGTGCAGATGCCCTTAATTTTAAAGCATTTTCATTCAATTCTGAATTTTTGAACTGAAAGAGCATTTTGTATTCGCGTCCCGGTTCAACCAAAACAGCGTTCTGTATCCACATCCAGCTTAATCCAAATAACAGTCTATATCCACGTCCATCTTAGTCAGAGAAATGATTTGTATCCCATGTCCGTCCCGATATAGTCAAAAGAGTGTTTTGTATCCACGTCTGGATCTGGTTGCACAAAAAGATTCATTTACGTTAGACAAGGTGCTCTCATTGTCTTCTGAACTATACACCAAACCAGAGAAGGTATAACTATAGAGTCATTATTATGTAGTTGTTCTTTAAGCTCAATTTTCAGGTCACACCTTGTAATTTTTTCTAATAATGAAACAAGTATTGGCTTTTTGAAAAACACGTCTTCAACAACGTCAAGTGGGTAGCAGTAAAGAGATAATTAAACACGTCCCTGAATGGCGCAGCAAAAGGTCAGAGATAGCAAAACGCCGTGCAATGTTGGCTTAAGATTATGTACTTTATGGTGGATCTTCAATAAAAACCTTATGATTAAATGCTTGTAATTTACATAAAATAAATATGCAAATTAGCTGATAATTAGATTATAGTTGAAATAATGTATGCCATTGATTTCTATTACAACATAAAGATGTCAAAAATTATTTCAATAATGCATTTTACCTTGTTTGAACGTATTTAGCAATTCTTCGTTAGTGTTCATATAAACTATTTATATTATTTTTATCTACTGGTTTTATTATGCTAAAATTTGTTTTTATACTCGAATATGATGTTATTCCCCGAAATGACAAAGCAAAAATGCTTTACTTGTGTTGTTGATATCAGTGTATGACTTTCGCCAGATCTTTGGCTTACCCACGAAGTCTGCTTATTGCTAAGTATTTTAAAAGTATATTCCATATTATACCAGTTTTAATTTATCAGCACTAGACGTCCATTTAGGGTTATATATCTAACCATCTTATTCGGTTGCTTAGGTTTCATACTACATTGTAACGTAAATATCAAAATGAGCAACACCATACCACATGTTCATCTGTATACAGAACAAAGTTTGCAGTTTTTGTCCAGTGTCCAGAAGGTACCGATCTAAAATCCTTGCTACCTGTACATATATACATGAAATAGCAAATGGTTTATATTTCTGAACTGAGGGTACTTCTTACTCTGTGGTACATTTCTCTTTTCATCTTGAACAAGCAAGTTATGATCAGGTTTATTTATTTATTTATATTTATTTATTTATTTATTTATTTATTTATTTATTTATTTATTTATTTATTGGTTTGTTTATTTATTTATTTATTTATTGGTTTGTTTGTTTATTTGTTTTATTGCCTTGTATGAGTTTTTTTCCACCAGACAGTTGGTAAATTCATATAAAAAATGACGTATTTCGTAGATGCTGATCAGTGTGACTGACAACTTACAACCATAGGATTCTTATACTTCTAATAAAAGATGACACCACCTTGAACCATTTTATTCATATTCATATATTTTTTAATTTCTACGTAAAACACTAAAAAGTTTGGCGTCAATTACCTTATAAGGAAAATCAATTATGTATCAGAATAATTATTTTTATTGTTCTGTGACCTAATGGTGTTATAAGACAAATTCGGAGTGAGTAAGCTACTAATTTACATATAATTATCATTGTGTTATATGCTGATAGAGAAACAGATATATGTCACATCGGACGTTAAAAATGGACAGCTTTCTTGACAGTAAATGTTTTTCAGATTATTCATGAATAAGTTTTGTATGAATTTTATTAATTAAAAAACGAGGTTAATGGGTCAAAGGAAACTAGTGTCCAGATCGTTCTACATATATGTTTTCATTTAAAAATAAAAGCTATAGGTATAGCCTTTGAAGTTTGAGAGAGAGAGAGAGAGAGAGAGAGAGAGAGAGAGAGCATTTAAAAAGCTATTGCAATGGGGAGTTAATATAATGCTGTAATGGTAAAGCACATGTCTATAGTGCGGAGGTCCCAGGTTCGATCCCCGTCCAACCCTGCATTGTTTTCTCTTTCCTGTTACAGTTGCAAATGTAGCGGCCTACGGCAATCAAGATTATTCTTTCTTACGTTCGGCTTGGTTAACACACCGAGATGAGATGTGTTTAGTCCAATGAGAATGAAATTATTGTGTCTTAAACTTCCAGTCAAGAGTATTTGACTCATCAAGTACTGGATACGGTGGAGGATACCAGAGTACTGACAACTATCTCTGGAAGAGAAATAACAAAGTTAATAACACTAACATCTCCCCGAGTGGACTTTGAGCTTTGGCTGTGAAAGGCACTGTGATTCGTAAACCGACTCTTCAGACCGCTCTGTCAACAAGGTCCCATTGGGTTTGCAGACTTACGCCTTTACCACTCGGTCCATATCGATAGTGACATCTTAATATACAGTCAAACCTGTCTATAAAGGCCATCCAAGGAAACCAGCAAAAGTGGTCTTTATGGGAGGGTGGTCTTTATATACAGGTTCAAATAATATGAATAAAGAACAATTGAGATACAATTCTACTGGCCTTTATAAGCAGGTGACCCCTATATAGAGGTCACCTGCTTAAAATCAACCACCAAATTCAGCAGCACTCGACACTTAACAGGTGGAAGTTCTCCCTATAAGCGTTAGTTTACCATCGAAGAATAGAAAAGGCAAATTAGATCAAATAATAAAATTCATGAAGAAACCGTTATAGCATAAGACATAATCCTTTAATTTTAAGAACACTGAGTTGATATCAGGGTAATGACAAATGTGGTCCTTGAGGGTTATTTTTAATCCGTTGATTAAAGATCAAGTAAATGTCCACCAATGACATTTGAAGTTTTACATGTAACTACATAAGCAGTGGTATGCCTAGTCAGTATGGATACATAGTGCAAAAGATATGGTTATATCTAGATTTAGGCAGCGGATAGTGTATGGTGGTGCAAAGATGAAAATTAGAGTGGCTTTAAACGTAGTAAGTATAGCACCTGAATACACCAAACCTTTATGGATAATATATACAAATTCTGTACAACACTATTCTTATAGTCATTGTTGTAACTCGCAAACTGGTATAAAGCAATCTATGAAGCAAAAATATCGACAAAAATTGAATGCAACAAGGAAAGTAAAATATTGAAAATGATAGCAAGACCAGACAATAGGAAACACATTAAGACCATCGAATATTAGACCCCCTTTCTACTTTAGGATTGCAATTGGTCGTATTGCGATTATAATGCCCAGTGGTGTTACTTGTTCTAACTTTATATTACTAATTAAGCAGGCTGCTTACAAATACGACAATGTAATTTGTTTGACACGGGGGCATTGCAAACTTAGACTCATCAAGGCACTCAAAGCGTTTTGTGTCCGTTATCCGTGCCATAGTTCCATGTTCCTTTCATTCTAAATTTTGATTACATACGTGGCGAGTGTAGTTAGCTATACAGGATGTGTTAATCCTACCGGAGCATGCGGTCTCACTTCCCTGCTGGTGGAAATTCACGTGTTTAGCTTAATTTGCCAGATTTAAAGTGTTTACTTTGGGATTGTTATTTGGACACGGGTTGGTATGTTTGTTTCTAATTAGAAAAATAGTTACGGCCATAAACTACCAATTTTCAAATCTCTGTTTTGGGTGTTTTAAATCAAAGTACATTTGGAAATTACAAACACAAACTAATAATAAAGAATATGTAAACCCAATGATATCATGTAAATACATTCACTTGTATCCATTCATATCAAATATTTATTATTGTAATGAAGTAAACATTAATTTATTGTAATGTACATTCCATGGACAAAATGTTTATGAATGAACCTACTATAAACAGCAACGTGGAAATAAAGATTACATGTTATTTTTACAGAATAAAGCGCGATTCCAACAACTAATCCCTAAAAACAATTACAATGCTCCCTTTTTCTGAGACTTTTTCGTTTACAATTTTGTTTTTCTTGCAACCCTAGTCTCTGGCGTCTGTTAAAAACAGCTAAAAGCACTTACAAAAAAAAACACGTTTTGGATTGTACGATTTTCACTTTTTTTAAATATTCATATTCAAAAGTATATTATAAACGGTATGTGTATAAATGCGCATTACCTGTATTGACGTTAATTAATGGATCAGGGAGTTACTGTTAAACATGGAGTGTTCGCGAATTCGCGAGATAGGAAAAATTAGCGAAACTAATGATTGCGAAAATAAAATTGATCAAATAAAAACAGTTCAAACGTGGATTTGTACATTATGAAGGAAGAACAGGCGATTTTACATATACGATTTTAAATGAGTTGAGCAATGGTGTTCAACGTCCAATTCAAGAATATTTCACTTATATCGAGCCGTCGCCAGCTATATCAATGTATATGTATCTTTGCCAATAACGATTTAGAAATTGGGATTCAACTGAAAAACTCGACGCATATGAGTTGTAAGAGAGAGAGAGAGAGAGAGCATAGTGGGTGGTCACAATTGTCCGGAATCACGTACGAGATGTCTACATATCGATATATTTGCATAACCATACATATTGCGATATCATTAACACATTTCTTAATCGAATAATGTGTTTATTAAATAAATACTCCAAGCCGCCGTCTGATGGTCGTATCATTTGATTACATATCAGTTTTATACGGTACTAACTCATTAGACTTAATGCTATTGTCGGAGCACCCGGTCTCACTTCCCTGGTGGAAGTTCGCGTGTATAACTTAATTTGTCAGTTTCAAAGTTTCTTTTTTATTTTGGGATTGTGATTTGGACATGGAATAGTATATTTGTTTTTGATTGTATACTTTTCTACACAACGTCACACAGTAGAAATTAAAAACCAATGACTAATCCAAATTGTACATAACTGCATTGGTTAGGTACTGGGTTTACCATCACAAAGTGGCGTAACACATACTGTCTAAAAAGCGTCACGATGTTAAAGTATGCATATAGATCTACAATGTTAATGTATTGATCAACGTTTTGCAGTAGTTTAGAAACACGGTATACGTTAGTTCCTCAATTTGTTTGCTGTATTTTTTAAGTAATTATAAAGTAGTAATTTTAAGTAAAATAATTGGGTTTTCCCATAAATGATCGATATTGCATTAAATACCAGTCATGTGAACAAATAAATGCAATAAATGCATTATCATATAATTATTAGTGATATTGAACTTATTAAATTGGAAATAATTATTAAATCATTTCTATTTAAACTAGGTTTTAGTAATGTTTTAAATGTATTGAATGAAACGCGGCGTATACCATTTTGTAATATATCAAAATTATCATTTTCCAAAATTTTAAATTAATAATACTTGTAATTAAAATGACGTAAATTCTCTGAAATTCATTCCCTCGATAAATACATAAAAACGATGATCGAAAATTAATAAGTACACAATTGTATTACAAGGTATGTATGAGATGGAAGTCCGCAGTAAGTGTGAAGCAATATTAAAAAAATTACCAGTTTTGATATATAAAGGGGATTACACATGCCGTCTAGTAAGAATATGTAATAAATGAGAAATGTTTTAATTTACATATATGTCTTCATACTTATATCAAACATTTGGATGAACATGCTAAATTGCATTCACATCCAGTCAGGTGCTAGGAGGCGTGGCTAGAACCAAGAAACAGTCAAGAGAAGAATGATTAGGACGTGTCATCAATTTATGGTCAACACAAAGATAATTTATGTATGCACTTTATAATAGATATGTCACTACCGTTTTATATACGATACGGCGATTTTGTAAGGACCATTTTTGCGAAATTCTTTCGGAGATCTAGGAGTGGGTTACACTGCTTTAGTTTTACTCCAGATAGTACTCATGTATTGCTGGACGTAGGCTTTTAAAACATTTCTGTTGGGAATATTTTACAGAAAAACCAAAACTTTATAATAAGGTAAGTCCTTTATGGAATAATAAGAAAATAGTAATTTATTACCCGATAATAATGCAATTTTGTCAATTTCATTAGATTTATTTCTTAAACAAAATAGGTATTTTACAAGTTATATTTCACACATCAAAATTCTCTCAGTTTAAAAACAAATTTTAAAAAGTGAAGAATTTTTTATTTCGGAAAATAATAGGAATTCCTTATTTTTATTTACAAAGAATTATATATTTTTGTTATGCCCAAATTGTACTTATTTACGGTGATTGGTTTTACTGTTAAATCTTATTACGATTTTCCTCGTCAATTTTCTGATAGATATTACCTATTTATTACAATAATGACCAGATCCAGCTAAGCTTTAAGGCATGTTTAACGCTTAATTAAACTAGGATGTAAAAATTAACATTTCCTTTATCACAGGAAAACAATGATACACAACATTACTGATACACACATAATTTAAGTAAAAACAATGAATTAAATTTCTCGCTGATATCATATCCCTTTTTCATTTTTTTTGTAAAGGCTTTCTTGTAATGATAATTAATAGATGTCACATACATGTAGAAACGTTATTAAAACATTTCCAAATAGACAACAATCGGTCATGTAAAACGCGTTGATATGTGTATCTATTAGCTGTCATAACTTTACATAATTTAACACTGAACATTAAACGAGCGGCAAGGTCGTTGTCCTGTAAAAATAAAGGTGTCTCATCGCTGTGGGTTCGATTCCGGTCGACCAAAAGTAAGAAAGGGTTGTTTTTTCTTGCCGTAGGCTGTTACTGGTTGGATTGGTACCAGTATCATGGACTACGTGGTCTGCGAATTTTTTTCTGCAAGACTGCTGGCTAGTATAATTGCACTCTAAATTTCACAATAAATGTGCGCTAGTGCAAAACAGAAAAAACACGTGTAAAAAACAGTACAGGAACCACATGATATTGTGTTTAGATTAATCCTTTAAGATTTTGTTCAGATGCGAATCCCTAAAAATGCTGATGCGACGTAAAAAAAACATTTAACCAACCAACACACCACCCAATCAACTGATAATTAACCAACTGCTTATTTGTGTCTTACCGAAGCGATTTTGTCTTGAAATGCAGGACTTTAATTTATTTTCCAATGTCATGATGCATTGCGTTGATCTGCAATGAGCGCATACGCAAAACTGATAATACATAGTGGGTCTTTAAATGAATATGTTCCGAAACACAGCAAACAAATTTTTAAATAACATTTTTTTGGCCATCAATAATTATAAGAGTTTATATATAAATAGGAAAAAGGTTGTTAAGATGCGCAAGTAAAACATTATCTACGCGATTTGCCATCAAGGTTGGTTGTATTTCGGATAGGGGAAAATTGGTGAGGTGAAGTCAATAAGGACTTAAAACCAGTGTTAAGTCTTCAAATATTATTATTTTATTGTCACTAGATAAAAACGAATTATATTTGAAAAATAATAACGAAATGTGTTTCGTCATATAATAATAATATGACACTTGATGGTTTGCATTTTACCGAGACAAGCTTTTGAAATATTAGATATTAATGTCAAACATTTACCAAACCGTCATTTTTGGTACGAAACATGTCCAAGAACGACATGCAATCTTCTGTCATTGTCGGGCTCTATAAAATGCAGTAATGATATTTGACACAAATCTCCTGTAACAGTTTTGTTGGACACTATAAATAAGTCCTTTTACATTTTGTATGTTTTTGACTAGAGATAATTTGATATATTTAGGGGCGGGATAAATGAAAAGTTTAAGACTTAAGATCACCATAATTTTGTTTACTATTTTAAGCCCAAAATAAATTTTACTGTCAGACATAATTGTTTGCCTCTTAAATAATCCGTTTAACCGGATATTTCAGAAGGTGAATTTGACAAATTCGGTTAAAAGTGTAGCATTTTAAATATACATATATCATAAGAATTTAAAGTGTCCTTTACCGTTTGACACAAGTGTCAACCTGCTTTTGGCAACAACTGCACAGTGGTTAAATAATTTAGAAAGAAGGACAGACTACTTGTATGTTTTAGCACGAGTATAACCGCCCATTTGAAATTAAATGACGTTTTTTTTAATTGATAGGTTTGAAAAAGGCTTAAAACCCTCAAGATGTTGCGATCCGCGTCAGAAGGAGAGAGCGTGGGCTATAACAACGATCCTACAGGTCCTGGTAGAACTAGCAGACGATCTTCAAGTCAATATCCAGGCGACAACGCCATATACATGAAACGGGCACCATATACACAGGTTGCGTTCGATGACGTTCATTTGAAAGACAAAGGGGAAATAGAGAGGACATCATTGCAAGATAAAGTTAAAAAACAAATTTTCTGTTCCAAAAAGAGACTCTGGAAGCTATTTACTACTTTCTTTCCAATCATCAAAGTTCTGAGGTACTACAACATCAAAGAGAACATCGTGATTGATATCTCTCTGGGGTGACTGTGGGTATTTTACATATCCCACAAGCCCTTGCTTTTGGTTACCTTACTTCCGTAAAACTAGAGAACGGACTTTACACTTCAATATGGCCAATCATTATCTATGTAATATTCGGAACATCTCAACACGTTTCAATGGGAACAAGTGCTGTAATTTGCATTGTAACGGCAAGTGTTATCGACCGGCAGGCTGACGAATTCAAATTAGCTAATCCGAACTTGTTACAGGAGTTTGCTAAAAGTGATGGAAACACTACGGTACTGCCAGTATGGGAAGACATTCCCGCGTTTATGGATTATAAGGAAAATGTAGCAATGAGCATAACCCTGTTTGTTGGAGCAGTTTTGCTAATAATGGGTTTCTTGCGACTCGGATTTGTAACTGCATACTTGTCTGAATCCTTTTTTAACGCCTTTACTTCCGGCGCTGCAGTCCATATCGCAACCAGTCAAATCCCAGCTATTATTGGTATCTCAATTCCAAGGTATGGCGGAGCATTTAAAATCATCAAGACCTACTCTGCATTATTCGGGAATATTGCTTCGATAGAATGGGAAACGTGTCTAACTGCACTTGTCAGTATTGCCATCCTTGTCTTTGTGAAAGAATTTATCAACGAGAAATTCAAAGACAAACTTTTTATCCCCATTCCCGTTGAGCTGATCGTCGTTATTTTGGCAACCATTATATCATATTTCGCAAACTTGAAGGAATGCCGTGTTGACGTCGTTGGTACGATCCCAAGTGACCTCCCTGTTCCGGTAGTACCCGATATTACTGGTTTCGAAAATTACTTCGTCGACTGTTTCGTTATCGCCATCCTTATATTCGCAAACACCATTGCATGGCTAAGGTATGTGCAAAGAAACACAACTATGAGGTCGATGACAGCCAGGAATTGATCGCTTACGGAATGTGCAATTTTATCAGTTCATTCTTAAAATGTTTCCCATCAGCAGTAGCCCCACCGCGTTCCATGGTCGCTTCAAATATGAACACAAAATCAACCCTATCTGGCGTTTTTGTAACCGTGTTGATGATTCTTGTTGTCATGGCTATGAGTCCACTTTTTGAGCCTCTGCCAAAAGCAGCACTAGCATCAATCATTATTGTCGCATTAAGGGACTATTTGTACAAATGGGAGATTGTGTCAAATTCTGGAGAATCAACAAGCACGATTTCGTCATTTGGTTCTTCACTATAATGAGCGTTGTGTTCCTCGATATTGACCTCGGTCTTGGTATCGGCGTTGGAATATCACTCATCACCGTGGTAACACAGACCCAATTCTCACGTGGTTATAGATTGGGCAGAACCATGAAAGATAGTGTTATTGTCGAACACAAAGTATACAGAGACTCAGTTGAACAACCCGGAGTTAAGATTTTCCGCTTCCAATCCAATTTGTATTTTGCAAACGCAGAAATCTTCAGAAGTTCATTATATCGCTCCACCGTCAACCCTAGAAAACTTCTTAAACTTTTGAAAAAGCAAGAAAAGAAATTGGCCAAAGCCGGCAAATCTGGAATTGATGAAATGGAAAATGGACAAATCAAACGTAATAATTCGGACAGTAATTTAATATAAATGGCAAATCTCCAAAATCAAGTACCACGAGTTTATCATCGGAATTTAGTGCCGGTTTGTATGACAACCAAGTGTTCACTGTGTCTGACGAGAAAGGCACTGCTGGTTCTCAAAACAACGGTCTCAGCATTGAAGCAAAATATAGACAACCAAAAGTTAGTATTGCATCAAATATTAGTAGTATGACAGACGAAGAAGAGGAGGAGGAAGATCCCGAGGACGGCCAGGAGCCAGTATCAGAGAAAAAACTTAAAAGACTAAGAAGAACACATCACGTTATTGTTGACTGTTCCAATATGAACTATTTAGATGCCTCTGGGGCTAATGTGTTAGGACACATCTCTACAGAGTATGCTCATGTGAATATTACATTTTTCATTGCTGGTTGTTCTAAAGAGGTCAGAAGGACTATGGAACACGCAAGCACTTACGATAAAATTCCAAAAGCTCACGTATTTCTTGAAGTACATGATGCTATCGCTGTGGCAAGAATGGGTACAGTACAACCATTACCAGCAGTACTGGAGGACTTCTCTGATGACGAAGCTGGAGAAGATTCATATATCACAAAAATGTAAGTGCCGATAAGTTTTTTTCAAATAACATTTCAGTAGTCGAGGAACTGTTTTTCAAAGGCTTTGTTAAAACAATGTTCCCAATGTATTTACTTTCGAAAAAAACAAACAAATTTGTCATATTGACTTTTCTATTTTGTACACTTACATCGAGTTTACAATTTACTTGTCATCATTGTTTACTTTGACATATTTAAGTGGCAAAATGGATCGCTATTCAAATTGATGACTATTTTACTATAGTTTTAATAATCCAGTTTCCGTATTCTCTTCTGGTTTTTTTAAATCCGAATTAAATATTTTTCGCTGAAGATAATTTTCAAAAAGGCAAAGTTACACATGTGAAGTTTTGGAATGTAATTTTGTCGTCTGTATTTTTTACAAAAATATTAATTGGTAAACGTTAAATATGCAAAACGCTGGAACACGTGACTATATATAGCATTCTGGTTGGTAGAAATTACAAAAGTTACACCTGCAAATTGCTTATGCAAAATCTAGGATATTTTCCAGGAAAACAAGAGCTAGTTAAAATATTCCTATTTTATTGATAGAGTGTAAGCGATTAAAAATGCTTTGTCTCATACCATTAAACAAATTTCACGGAGCACCTTTTGAATGTTTTTCTTTTAGGGGCGAATAACTTTTATGAGGTAAATAAAAATACAAAGTTGTCTTAATGGGGTTCACAGCTGTACCACATAATACCCCATATCGTTTGTGCAGAAAAATGATTAATTTTCCATTTGGTATGGAATCATGCCAGTTCACGTTTTCCCGTAAAACAACAACGTTATTCTGGGAATCTGTGACGTCAAAGTTTTACAAAACGTCCCACACAAACGTTAAAGGGGTGTTGATCACGTGTTACAGCGGCGATACCTTATTGTAGACGGATTTAGATCTTATTGTATATTTTAACCTCTGAATAATAGACACCTTTCTACCATTTGATGTTTTTCTGTAGACTGTGACAATGACTTTATGTTTTAACCCTTAGAAAAAGATGTAACATGTAGCCTGTATATATAAAACCTCAACTACTAGCACATATATATGCTTTAAACTTTAACATGTTCTTTTAAATCGTTTAATTTTCAAATTTGCAAAAATAGAGAATTATAAAAAACTATGTTTTAGGAATAAAATACACATTTATATATTCAGAAAAGAAAATATCCTTTCACGTATTGAATTGATTAAATACCAAAAACTAACATCAACTACGTTTTAGTTTTGTCATGACACACGTCTTGTATGTATCTTAATCATATATATATATTAACAGTTGTTGAACGACCTAACATATGTTTTGTGTTTAGTGATGTTTACTTCTATTTCACGCTAATCTAATGATTTAAAAATCTGATGGAATGATTAAAAATAATAACTTTCACCATGTATGAAACATGTAGCTAATGACGTTTAATAGAGCTTTTTTTACGTGTATGTATATTAACCAGTTGCTGGATATGTATAAACTACTCGATGTATATTGAACATAAAAAGAGTATATTCCTCGGCATTGTCTCAGACTAAAGTTGTTTTTTTTTAATTTTAATTTTTTTTATTCAATTTTAATTTAATTTTATTTTGGATTTATTGGCATACTCTCAGTTCGCTAGCTATAGAACGTGTCAGACTTCTAAATTTCATTTTCTTTATTATTAACATCATTATGTGCTTGTATTTATTCATTTTTATCACTATTTCAGATAATAATGAGAAGCGATTTTATGAACCTGTGTTATCATCGCATTGCCAAGGCTTTCATCGGCGTGTTAATATTGTCCTGAACGCATTGCAGCCTTATGGTTTTGGAAAACGCCAATGGTTGTTATTAGAACAAGCATCAATATAATTTCCAAAGGAACATTTTGCTACAAACAAGCTTTCATAGAATCCATGCTGTGTACTATGTAGTGATGTGCTAGCATTGTATGGTGGTATCTTCGACTCTTGTTGTGTTGCACCGTAATCGGTAGTGTTTGCTTTTCTTGGTTACAATGTACATTGTGCGTCATGTCATAAAAACTCGCTGTGGTAATGCCCTACGTGACACTGTGCGTCATAATGACGTCATCAATATAGTCGTGATGACGTCATACGTGACAATATCCGTCATAATGGCGTCGTAAAATTCGTAGTGATTACGTCATACGAAACATTGCTCGTCATTATGACGTCTCATGAGAATTTTTTAGTCATTATAACGTGATATGAGAACTTTATTGTCTATGTTTTGTATCAAGCTACTTATTGCATGCGTCTTTTACTGGCTAATGAGCTTCGTGTGTGTTGTGCCTAGATTATTTGGACATTTAAGCGACATACACGTGTTAAAATCTAGATTTGTAAGACATTTACAGACTTATTTGCGCTTAGCCTAGTCGGACAGACACAAAATAAAAATTCTTGACTACATTTTGACGTGTGAACTCGTGTATATAATGTGAATAATAGTTTGAGACAGTTATACTGTTACACAAATGTCATTCATTCAGGTGCACTTGTGTTCTCCGTCTTAAAGAGATAAAGATTACCTCCATGTCACCGTGTATAGCTACTAGCAATCATTTACAAATATATAACTAGACGCGTTGGTTTTCACAAAAATCTTTCTATCAGCTTTTGAAAATATAAGAATACTTTTTTGTTTTTGAATTTGGTTAGAGAATGTTTATGTGTATTTTACATACAGATTGTTATATATTTTTAAAAAGTTTATGTTTCAACAATTTTCCTCGTATTTTCTTCTTTTTTCTTAAGAGGCTAATCAATTTAGTGCTAATGTGTTAAACATTTCTGTTGAAGGATTGGCTTTACCTGAAATTTACTCCATGTATGTGAATATATCATTCTGTATAGATTATGAGAATATGGAAACGGGTTCATTTTAAAAATGAATCGTAATACTGTAAAAACAACGTTACCATTTTGTTTTATATCAAAATAAATACGTTCATATTAATTTGATATAATCTAACTTGTAAATAAGGCTCAATTTAACGTTCATAAGAATTATGATTAAATACGTATAGTGGCGATGACTATCTTATGTGTTTTACTAAGAAATTCAAAACAGAGTCACATTTTCAGTCAATTTAGCTGTCAAATACAATTTTTTTAATGTATTAAACAATATAATTCAAAAATGGTATATAACAAAGTAAATGTATGCAAATGTTCAATCTAATATAAGTCGGAAATTTTAAACCTGTGACAACTATCTGAAAGACTTCAAAACTTGCTTCTTTAAGATGATTCGTAACATTCCGAGACTTAATTAATTTCTTTTAAAGGGTTTAAGAAAATGATAATGTGTAGATTTATTTCATGTTAAAACAAATCTTGACATTTATGGAGGTACTTGGTTTTTAAACAATGTTCTTTTGTGTAGAAATAAAGGTAAATATTACTGTAAAAATATATTTAAGAAAGCAGTAAATTTTCATGTCATCCATTTATTTTTTTGGTCTTATGTTCTTGTTTTTTCTAAGAAAATGTAAGTACGTAATTTTTGCTATGACAATGACCGCTGAGTATGCAATAAATTAAACTCTGAAATACATAAGAAATTATATTTTTGGCTTATTTGAGGGGTTAAGGTTGGGGTTGTTACACAAGACAAAATGTCATGTTTAAGGTAGCTTAAAGGTGGCTTAAAGATAACTTAAATATGTCTATAAACCACCTTTAAGTCAGCTTTTAGTATCTTTAAGCTTGGCTTAAAGGTACATAAAGATGCGTTTCTTTCTTGTATTACAACATGAAATATGATTTTATTTGCTGCATACATTGATACTTCGTAAATTAATTCATTCATGCAAAAACATGAAACTTCTTACAAACATAACTTCTGATTGACATCTAACTAAAAATAACCATTTTAAACTTCATCATATCATGTCATTTTCACCATTGTAAGTAGTTTTATATTTGGAATCTACGAACGGTTAAAGCTTGGTCCTAGGTGATATAAACGTTTTACAGATAACACTCAGTATTGTACAAATTGTTTATAAATAATTATGTATTATATTATTGTAATTCCATGACAAATAATGAATTTATGTGGATATATGTATAAACATACAGTATAAAAATACACTCCATTTGTTTACATAAAAAAGATTTATTATAACATTGTGTTTTTCATTTTTTTCTTAATTCCGTACATGTATATAACAGTTTCAAAAGTGACAATAACCCTGAAGTTTCCGAAGGACACAACGGCGATAATTCCAATTACATATTATACTAGTTGTAATTTTACAGCACTAGACGGTCGTTTTGGACTACAATTCCTCATCAGTAGTGCTTGGACCAAAAATATGAAAACAAAACTTTTTTCCAAAATATTGAAAAGAAACCAAAACGACCAACATATTTTTTACAAAAATCATCTAAGGAAATTCCTTGTATGAAAGAGTATACCTTAGTTTTTGAGGAATTTCAAATTTTAACCAGCAGCAAATTTAGACAATAGTTTATTTGTGAAAATAACACAACACATAATTTCATTACCAATTTTGATTACACACATGGTGGATGTAGCTAGCCTAACAGAAGGTGCTTAACCTTCCGAAGCACCCGACCTCACTTCCCTAGGCCTGGTGGAAGTTGACGTGTTTAACTTAATTTGCAAGCTTTAAAGTTTTTACTTTGCCTTGGGATTATGGTTTGGATGTAGATTGGTATGTTTGTTTTTGATTGATAACCCAAACTTAAATAAAGTGATGACCTTGACATTTAAAATCGTTGCCACAAAGTTTTTACTTTGCTTTGGGATTGCAGTTTGGACATTGATTTGTATGTTTGTTTCTCCTTGATTGATAATCTCAAATTTAATAGAGTGGTGACCTTGACATTAAACATGGTTGCTATGGTAATGAACCTTACCTTAACTGCTGTATTAACCGTTGTGTTTAGCGCGTATTAGTTGAGCATCATAGTCCACCTACAGTACTGTCATATAAAACTTTTTTAATTTAATCATAAAACATTCAGACTGTGCAATAAGACAATAGTACTGAGTACTATATGAATGAAGGTTGTAATCGCTTTGCTATTTGTTTTCTTTATGGGAAGTCTGTTTCCAAGGTTAATGACCTATGTAGTTTTGTTTCTTTCCGTATATCACTATCATTAAACACTCCCGTTCTTTTGTTTTTTATGGACAAAACATCAAAATATTCACTTTATGAGCCGACAATTTTGATGTTGTACATTACGTTACAAGGGGTTAATATGTCCCGTTTTTTGTATGTATCAGGAAGTAGCCACAACTCTCAGATCATCAAGTTACAAAACTTCAGTTTAATCATTTCTTTCCGGAAATCGCTATTTACCCATAAAACACGAATTATTATGTTCATTTGATTGTAAAAAATCAGCGTGTACTTCATTCCATTGTTATAATTTTTTATGTACCTAGATGCTTAGTTAATTTATTGTGTAACAGGAAAGGTCACCAATACAGCTGCCAATCCGGGACTGGAACCCAGTATCTTCCCAATACAGGTGGGATATTTTAGCTACTGAACTACTCGGCAACCTGTCGCTTGTCGGTCGACCATTTCCAAAATAAAACGAGAAAACATAACTGACATTCTGTAAACGTATTTAATTTCGCGTGTATTTATTTTCGCGGTATGAGAAATTTAGACATATCCGGGTAGTTAAATTTTCACGTTTTTTAAGTATGCACTATAATACAATAAGCATTATATTATTTTAGCTCGGTGGTAATAATTCTGGCGCAAAATAAACGACCGCGAAATAAGCGAAAATAAGTTCACCTCGAAAATAAATACGTTTACAGTAAGCAGTGCAGAGTTGAACCAGAACTCGGACCCTCCGACTGACATTGTATCGACAACACAATAAATGTATTTCAGGGAACATGCACTAGTTATTCTTCCGAAATATAATACTACCGATGCCCCATTTTACGGTGGGCATGACACGTTAAAGAACCTCTCTGCACACTGTCCTAAGCGCATTGCAAAGGTAAAAATCTCTGCCATTTCACCAACAGCTAGTGACGTCTCGATATAAGTGAAATATTCTTTATTTGGTAACATAAATTATTCAATTAACCATATATAGTCATATCAATAACAAAGTAAAAAACATTTTGTTCTCTAGAATGTACGCATTATGCAACTTTGTGTTTCAACATAACAATTACAATATTTATGTCGAAGATTTATGACATTACAAACTTGTAAAATTTATCACAAAGGTGATGATTCATTCAAGAAATTAATTAACTTTGATGATTAATCACCAAGTCCCGTGTTCCCAGTAATAATTGAGACAACACTATATTAATTACATATTTACTTGTGTTGTCATTCTTATAACAGCTATAAAGTAAAGGCCTGTCGAAAGTTCAACACTGAGCTAACGAATTAACATCAAATCACCAGCTCATCTTTGCCTCTTGTTGGCTATATATTGACATCTGTTATTTATCTTTCCGTAGCTTTTCGGTCATTAGCTATCCAAATCTCGGTCACACTCGGCAGCCGGTCTTTGGCTCCTTTTTTCGTTAGCTCAGTGTTCAACTTTCGACAGGTCTGCACTGTATATGGCAAGTATTTATATCTTTACAGAACATAATGATAAATTTGACGGAAGTCTTATACAGAGAGAAAAGCGCAAATTTTGACTTGATCTTCGTTTAAAGACCGTGTTGTCAACAAATAGCTAGATATGAGCAATTATTACAAATACAACGAATAATTTATACTTAAACTCTTTTTCCTCCACCAAGTCAGCACGTTGATTGACATGCAACATGACGTGAAATCAAAAACAAACATACTTATTCATGTCAGACCGAAATACAGTTCCAGAGCAAAGTAAAACCTTTGAAAATGGCAAACGAAGGAGAACGTGAACCTCCAAAAGGAATGTGAGGTCAGGTGCTCCGACAATCATCATCTTGAAGTCAACTTCAAGAACAGTGATGGTTACGTTTGAATTTTGAATTATTGGTTGATAGAATTAAAGGCTTTTTGTTTGTATTTCAAAGCAACCAAATGAAAAAGCGCTCTAACAAGTCTTTGAACAAAATAGCACGGATTATAGAAATTTGCAGATTAAAACACGAATATTTTGCGACACCCATGAGCCCACTCCCATTTGTGCTGAATTGGAACTGGTAGACATCCAATGTAAATCAAGCAAATATGCCGAAACATCTATTGGTCTGGTTGCAATAATCTTTTCAACAAAGTGCTTTCCAGTAAACCGCTACTCAATTACTCATACAGAATACAGAAATATACAGATAGGAAACTTGAGACCTTCTTATTAATACTCAAAACAACCAGTCTTCTCTCCTCGATGTATAGCCTTTGAACTGGCAAACATGAAATATAAGGAAGGCATAAAACGTCAAAATCATTTGTTCCTTTGGCTGCAATATTCTTTGACTCCGTTTAACAAAGTGTTGATTTCGTTTTTGTTGTCTGTAAAATATAGATGTATATATGAATGTATTCAAACATATTCTTTAAGCATCCTATAAGATTTGGTAACCGGATACGGAAGTGTCCCCTTAATTGGACGCCTGAGAACAAACGTTGCCGTTAGTTACGTCAAATTATCAATGTTTTGCGACATTTGACCAGTTTTACAATAATTTTTTTATCCTTCTACCAGGAATATGGTGGTCACGTGACGAAACATACAAACCTTTTCCCTTGGTCCAAAACGTAAAGGGTTGGGTTGCGATGTTCTGAATATACAGACCTAAAGGTAAATCTGCAGCAGTGTCGTAACACAAACATAGAAAAGGAGCGAAATCAGTGTACCACGTGATTGATACCCCGTACAATTTTTGCGTAACGTTTAAGAAAACGCTTACATGGCAAAAATAACGTTGGTTTTACGGGAAACGTCAACTGGTAATGGGGTTCGCCGCTGTACCACGTGATACCTTCTAACGTGTCTGTGAAACGCTTGTTTTACAGTATGACGCTTTCTCGTTATTCCGGGAATTTGTAACGTTGACGTTTTCCAAAATGTTCCGCACAAACGTTAATAGGTATTGATCACGTGGTACGGCGGCGAACCCCATTGTTCAGCACAAATGTTAGGGGCATTGCGCGGTACACTGATAGACATTAGAAGATATATGAACTACATATACTAAGTAAGCCTACTAATAGGAGGTTTTTTGTAGACAAATGTATCTAGTGCAAATAGATACAAATTCCTACGTCATTGTTGTGTTATATATAACTTTGATCTATAATAATATAAATCTGGGATTGCCGACAGTCAGGCTGATTTACGGTGTTTACAACGAAAAGAAAAGTAAAATATTTAAAGACAATGATAGCTATGTAATCCTTGTACACATATAAATCTCCCTAGTTTCACAAAGCATGTTAATTTCATTCATTTAGGCTGTCAGCTTGTCCTTATAAGGAGATTCGACTTGATGTATATCTTCGACGATCGGGGCTGTCAGCTGTTAGATCATGGCCTTGATACACATCTCATCTGTAGAAGTTTTCTCGTTTTTAAAAAAGACCCGAGGTCCTAATTATATCGTCCTTGGGAAATGAAAAATGTATCCCTATACTTGGACGGAAATGGAATTAAACAAGATGGATTTAGTTGAAGAAGTAAACAGATAAATTAACCTATATTAAATTTTCCGAATAAAAAAAATGAGTCATTTGTGTAAATAGTAGTTTTATATTCTAAATCAATCGAAAACGCAACAAGGCATTACAATTGATACTAATCTCCTCGAAAAAGAATATTGTTTTAATACGTGTACATACAGTGTGGGTTAAAAACATAAAATAAAGTTGTTAGATGTTAGAGTGCTGACAGAAATATTTCGCTCAAATAAACAAAGGGCAATAACTCTGTCAATTCGGGTGTGCCAATCACAAAACACGTACTTGTCCGACATATTACCATGATAAACCCTGTTTCAAGTTTCATTAAATTCTGTTGAGAAATTAAGTGCTGACAGAAACATTTTATTTAAGTACAAAGGGCAATAACTGTGTCAGCTTGGATGTACCAATTACAAAACACTAACTAATCCTAGATTTAGGGGATAAACATGTTATTATTACATTTGAAGAGTTCAGACCGTAAAACGTGGGTTTTACCTTCTATCTGGCGACGTTTATGGAACCAAGTAAACGGTATTTGCGACAGTAAATCTACGTTTTACGGTCGGAACACTTCAAATGTAACATAGTTATTTCCATTCTAATGCAAATTAAAAAATAATGCTCAAATTAATTGAATAAATGAAGAATTCCGATGATAAAGTTAGACATTGTTTAGTACAGACCTGTATCGTTTCGCCACAACACAACTAAAGCACTGATATCCATAGGTATAATAGTTTTATTGTTCGAAATACAGGTGTCGAATCTTTGTTTTCAGCGATGAATTATTTCATTACGTTTTCTAAACAAAAGCACGTGTACCGGCGTGTAGGAATATATGACGTAATCATAGCCTAGACAGCACGCGACGTCATAACTCCGACATTAAAACGTTGATTTTACTGCGGTCGGGGTCGAATCAAAATCCTGTTTACAAAACTTTTGCATTAGAAATTACTATAATAAACCTTTGTACCTAGTTTTATTAAATTCTGTTGAGAAATAAAGTTGCTAGAGTGCTGACAGATATTAAATAAACAAAGGACAATAACTCTGTCAAATCGGATTTGTCAATTACAGAACACGAACTCGTCCTAGATATTACCATTATTAACTCTTGTATTAAGATTATCAAATTTTGTTGAGAATTAAAGTTGTTACAGCTCAAATCGGGTGTGCCAAACACACAACAGGTACTTGTTGGAGATATTACCATAATAAACCTTCAAGTTTCATTAAATTCTGTTGTTAGAGAGCTAACAGAAATATTTCACTGAAGTACAAAGGGCAATAACTGTGCCAATTTGAATGTACCAATTACAAAACACTAACTTATCCTAGATATTACAATATTAAACCTCTGTATCAAGTTTTATTAAATTCTGCTGAGAAATAAAGTTGCTAGAGCGCTGGCAGAAATAAACAAAGGACAATAACTCTGTCAAATTGGGTTTGTCAATTACAAAACACGAACTCGTCCTAGATATTACTATGATAAACTCTTCTATTAAGATTTATCAAATTTGGTTGAGAAATAAAGTTGTTACAGCTCTGGCAGAAATAACGGTATTTCACTCAAACAAAGGACAATAACTCTGTCAAACGGGTTTGCCAGTTACAAAACATGAACTCGCCCGAGATATTACCATGACAACACACTAAGAAAATATTATTTTGCCAACAACAAAATATGCTGCTGAAAGCATAGAATTACCAAAAATAATGCCAGACGAACTGAAGGATATAAAGAGAAATATAAGACGTCTTTGTCCATTCATCTATCAGGTAACTAAACAGGAAATAACGTGACTCTTTTCGTACGTTTGTCCTTACCTTCACTCAGGACAAAGGAGCACTTTACGTTATTAGTATAAATATGAATTATAGTATAAAGAGTACACGGAAATGTTACGACACAAGGCTAAATGTTACTTATAAAGACATAAACAGTTATGTGACAAGGCAAGCAGAAAAACTTACTATTGTTTTATTGAAATTTTGGATTTTTTATAACCAACGTTTGAACTTAGGCCACACAAGTATTCGTTGTAGTTTTAATTGCTAATTAAAAGAGAGAGTAATGTAGATTAAAGCTCTAGTTAAGATTATTCACTCATATCGAGGCGGTCAGGGGTTGGTGCAGTGTCCAGATAGAGGGGGTTAAAGAAAGAAAGGAAGAGAGAGATAGAGAGAGAACGTGTGTGTGTGTGTGTGTGTGTGTATGTGTGTGTGTGTGTGTGTAATAGAGATTTACTCCCTATGCTTTCACTTATTTCACATAACGAGTAGTCGGCTAGAGTTGGTGGTGGAAACCAGAGTGCCCAAAGAGAGAGAGAGAGAGAGAGAGAGAGAGAGAGCATTATCCAAATTAAATTAAAACTTGATTTTTTTTATAAATGATAAGATATTTTGTATACTCGAAAATACTTCACAAGCATAGTTACTGTCGTACAACAAAACAACAGTGATAAATCTAAAAATCAACATGCCATTTTGAAGTAAACAAAATATCACCTATCTCCAAAGATTTAAGAGATATAATTAAAAAGTTGAGGAGATGATAAAAGATGGACGTTTGAATACGGAAGTAAATAAAACAGTAACTGACAACTGATGGACAAGGGACATTGATATAAAATGACCACTTGTTTATGTTTATATTTAGGTGTCCATGGTAACAAACAAACAAACATTGCTACATTAAACAAAATACACATGTAAATAATTCACGTTGTCATATTAAATTAGCTGTTGTTTTCAGGGTCGTTAATTCACGCACTGGATTATTTTTCATGGCAACTACAGTGTACATTCATTTTTAGATACATTTTCTGGTGATACAAGCAACATGTTTGTTGCAAACATCGTCTACTCCAACTCGGTGTATAAAGGGCAAGGTTTTAGAATAACTACTATACTAGACGTCAGTCGGATACTGTCCTTTGTTTACAAGATAGAAATATCAAATACCAGTAATAAACTTACAATGTCCGTTAGGCACACCAACTACAAGGATTTGTATCTCCAGTGTCAAGCTGGCTTATCCGAATAATAGATATAAGGTTAGGTGCCTGTTGACCCTGTGGTATCAGTTGATTCCACTTGACGCTGGTGACTTAGTTTGACGTATTTAGCTTTGATTGATATCTTTGACTTCGGTTGATGCCTGAGACTAAAATCGATGATGCCCTTGAATTTAGTTGATTCCCGTGACTTCAGTTGATGCCTGTGACTTCAGTTGATGCCTGTCACTTAGTTGATACCTGTGACTTCAGTTGATGCCTGTGACTTCAGTTGATGCCTGTGACTTCATTTGATACCCGTGACTTCAGTTGATGCCTGTGACTTCAGTTAATACCTGTGACTTCAGTTAATGCCTGTGACTTCAGTTGATACCTGTGACTTCAGTTGATGCCTGTCACTTTAGTTGATACATGTGACTTCAGTTGATGCTTGTGACTTCAGTTGATGCCTGTGACTTCAGTTGATACCCGTGACTTCAGTTGATGCCTGTGACTTCAGTTGATATATGTGACTTCAGTTGATGCCTGTGACTTCAGTTGATACCTGTGACTTCAGTTGATGCCTGTGACTTCAGTTGATACCTGTGACTTCAGTTGATGCCTGTCACTTTAGTTGATACCTGTGACTTCAGTTGATGCCTGTGACTTCAGTTGATACCTGTGACTTCAGTTGATGCCTGTGACTTCAGTTGATACCTGTGACTTTAATTGATGCCAATTTAGTTCATGACAGTAACTTCCGTTGTTGTCTTTGACTCCAGCTGATGTCTTTGACTTTAATTGATGCCCGTGATTTAAATTGAATAGGTTTTGCTTGGTCATCATGCGTTTTACGTTTGTCGGAAAAATTATTTCCATCTGATATGAAATCAGATGACATTTTCTCGTAACAACGACGTTATTCCAAAATGTCTCACTCAAACGTTAAGAGGCGTTGGTCACGTGGTACAGCGGCGACGCCATTCACAAAAAAACTGAACTGCGTTAAGCCCTATATTCAGCATGTCTATATATTTACATACTGGTTAGTGCCCTTTATTTACTTAGCGAAGTTCTGAAATTTAATTGCAGCACCTACTGTATTGAATATTAATTAAATTGTTTCATATTTTTTAAAATTAAAATTACTAAGTTATTATTGTTACCCGAGGCCAATATTTTTCAATAGTTAGGATTTTTAACATGGACATAATGTGCATTACGAGTATGCTAAATGTTAAAGTGTGTAAAATTATGTTATTAAATACAATGTATACAAACTTCTGCGTTATTTGAATCGCATACAGATGTATATTGTTTGAAAGAACCATTTATATTTATTTAATATTTTTGTTTAAGATTGACATATCCATTCCTTTGATATCTTTCCAACTTCATTAATCGGTCTATGGAACAAAGGATTACGAAACTATCCCTTGTTTTAAAACGTCAGAACATTTGTGACCTTATGTCCTTTTCATATCTAACATGTCTGCAATATATCTTAGAACTTTTTTGCGTTGTGGAAAATGTAAATTTCGTTATAATCAAAATGCACAGGATATCTGGTCACGTTTTCAAATCATTCCTAACAACTTAGATCTTGCAAATTTGATACCTAAATAATTTTGTAACTTAAGATATTCAGGAATTTAAAGAGTAGTTTTGAAGAAAACTTCAAACTAATAATATTTTTTATTTAGTTTTGTCGAAAATGTTAATTCTTAGTTCCAAAACAGATTGCCAAAGTTTTATAAATTTAAGTCAAGAAATATAATAGTTAAGAAATGATTGCGACACTGGGACCAGAATGTATTAATTGTCCATAATCAATGTAATTTCGACATTATATATATTCGGCAGTATTAGAAACCTCGCACAGTTCAGTAATTTTGATTTAGGTACCAAAGCTTTATAACTGACCCACAAATCAATTACAAAATTGCAAAATTCTTGTGAAGACAAAAAAAAGGGATAAAAAAAATGTACGTCACACCTCTCGGACAACGATCATAAAACATGACAATCTGATGTCCAAACGCTCATCCGTCAAATGTTTAGTAGCTGGCCTAGCTATAGGAAAGGACTTAACTGTCACCCAAACTGACAACTGACCAATATTAAATGTAAGCAGTTCACAGACCCAATTTGTCTGGAACATTAATAACGCTATATATCAAGTCTAATACATAAATACGGAAAATAGGTGAAGCCCGTCTATATTTTTGATGTCGGGGAAATCAAAGAAGGGGGATAATGAGTACCAGACAATCTGACAGTCACCTGTAATACACATCAGTAGCTCCTTAACTAATATGTACTGTCTAAGTGACAAATATTTAAATAGGAGCGGAGGAGGATGTAAAAGACCGCATTGTTTCAAGGATTTTTTTCTATTGAAATGCGCATGTTTTACTGTACAAACAGATCAACATCGTGCAAGTTATTTCTGTTACATTAATTCAATAATGGATGACTTTGAATATCTAATTTTACCAACAATATCATTATCAATAGTATTACAACGATATTCCTTTTTAAATGTGGACATGTGTGATGAGTTATTAGCGTCCCACCTACCACACTTCTTGACAAGCAGTCATACCTGGTTAAAATCTAATTTATTCCTTTGCTTTTTTTAAAAATTCGGGAAATTTTTGCGTTCGTTTTATTTTCGCGTAAATTCGCAGGGGAGGAGTTGAGTTGAGTAATATTTCACTTATATCGAGACACCACTAGCTATAGGCGAAGGTGCAGAAATTTTGTCTTTGCGTTGCGCTTATGGCATTATATGGGTTCTTTATCATGCGACCCATACCGGGACACGGGACCTTGTTTATTTTAAGTTTCCATCGGAAAGAACCGCGACTTTCATTTCGTAATGCCCAAATGATTGGCGAAAGAAGAGTCACTAACCACTTTCAAGTCTTGGGTCAGACCCGGCCGGGGTTCGAAGCAAGCACTCTGCCAACTGAAATTCGGTAGGAGTAACAAGACGTAAAAATAAAACCACTGTGAATATTCCATTCTGATATATTCCACTTGCAGTTCATCATCTTACGACGCGAAAAAGAATGTAAGCAAGTATCTTTGAATGACAATTCTCTCGAAAATTAGCTCACGCCAAAAATTTCCGATTTACAGTATATCTACATATCCACGTATTTAATTTGTCGTTGAAACCTTTGTATGTGATCGCTCAATTGAGCTAAGGTTTCATTTCGTCGCTATCACTTTACATGTACTTTAATTTTTAACAATAAATTTTCAATATTATTATATTTAATTAAGGTATGGACACATTTAGGAACTCCCGGTATCAAAAAATTTCGACATTCGGTTGAAATGTATTCAAGTACATATATTTTTGACAGAAACTTCATAATGCAAACATATATTCTAAGAGTACGCGTTTTGGACAAAACTTAATCGCTGATGGCCTAAAATATTCATGGTTATGGAAAGATATAAAATGATTCTAAATCATTCTGTTTTGTTTTGTGTACGGCTGTTAATCGTGATAGCCGAAAAAATATTTTTATTTATGGGTAACGTGACAACAAGAAACAAAACGTACTATACACTGGATTCAGGAAACAAAATTAAACACGTCTACATAACAATTACACAGTATATACAAAAACTCAACCTTTACTACCTGGGATACAATGCCTTACTGTAAGCACTAACTCGGGTTAACATGAAACTAATAAAAACTGTGCCACAGTAATAAATAAAAAGTCATAATTGTATTTGAGGAAAACACGGTACTTGTTAAATAAGTAACTTAATTGTTGAGTAGCTGGCAACGACTGCCATAGCGAAACAGAAACATTTTAGCCATGATAAAATGTATTCTAAAATGACTTCTTACACGGTCCTTATGCCATCACGTTTTACTGTCTAGAAATGAGAAATAAATTTTTCATTTTTTCATGAATTTTTGATTAATAAACAAAGAATACAAGTTCAACATTATACGTGCTAAGAATCTACATATTAGGCTTAATAAAGTAGCATATTTGACTTAATTAGTTCCAAAAAATGCATCATTTGTTGACATATGCGACTTAACTATCCAAAAATGTAACAAGAGCAGAAGAACAGGTTTCTGTTAAAGTGTAAAGCAGTTCTGTACAGATATGAGATATAGAGATGCCACTTCGCCACACTGACCTTTATACTTTGTCATTCTCATACGTCTCTGTTATGTGTCCGGACAAAATGAAATATGGAGGTTAGGAACGATCTTCAAAATGAATGCATAATTATTTCAGTGTGTGAACGCAAAGAACTTCCGGTGTACTCAAAAATTTAGTCGTGTTCTTCGAAGCTAGAGATTTCTTGACACAATGTGATGAAGGAATTTTTTTTGTAATTGTGATAAACCACCTTCAATATGAACAAATCGGATTACACCAATGCAAGTAGTACACTTGGACTTATTAGCGTATCTACACACATCCAGGTAAAGTCCTCCCAATTTATTGCACATCGTCGGCAACACGTCCCAACGAGTAATTTTTTACACGTTTTCCGTAAACAATCAACTATTAATATGTTTTACCAATTTCTATTCAGTGAAATTTGGCTTTTTTGACATTTAAAATTGCCAATAGCATTTTCTATAGCAAAAGGGAGATAACTCTGTATGGTGAGTCTACTTTTACACGGAATATTTCAAAAACTTCAAGTATGCTCTGCTTCTATATGAAGAACAGTCTAGAAATCAGATGGAAATTTATACTTGAACTTAAAATAAATTATTTAAGACAATCTTGAATGCAATATGAACATGGAATATAAAAAAAATTATTTTGTTGAAAAACTTTATGCAAAACGGTAAAAAGGGTGAAGATACGAAAAATAAAAGATAATTAACCTCAGATATATTTTATTATGCACGCAAATGACAAAATAAGTGTATCACAGGCTAAAAAAAGATAATATTTTTATACTTTCCGAGTATTCTGCCATTAATTCTTCATTACTAGAAATATTATATTGTGGCAGACTACTTAATTAAAATGGGCTGATAATTTAACTTTAAATGAGCTCAGAAATGTTTAATGTATATATAACAACAATTATGATAGATATATTCCAGTGCCTTTGCTTTACATTTTGTTCAAAGAGCAAAAAAACAAAAACAAAAACCCCATGATAAAGGGACTAAAACTTCAGCTGTTTTACAAGAGTTATCTCCCTTGTCTAAAGAAACCCCATAAGAAATTAAAACTCCTCAAAAACTGCTTTCCCCTTACCAGATTTTTTACCATAATCATTTAATGTATCTAAGAGTATATTAGTAACAAAATATATTCTGTTGCAAATAGTTTGATGTCAAAATGAATATTGACTGGACTAATTATGTGTCACAAAATTTTCGAATTTTCAAAACCTATATGCTCTGCATTAGTATTTTTTGTTCACACACTAAACGCCAAGACAACGAGGGGGATATAGGTCAAACCTGCTTTAAAGTCCACCTCTATATAAGGAACATCTGCTTTAAAGGTAATTGCAATTTTATCTTAATTGCTCTTTGACATGTTTTTGAACCTATATATAAAAGAAACACTTGTCCATAAAGCCATCTTTTACTTTGGTGGTCTTTATAGACAGGTTTGACTGTAGAGCATACCACTTACTTCATTGATGAAAATGGTAATATGGAATAAATTCAATTTGTTTCTCATTCAATCTGCGCAGTTGTTTTTCATTATTTCAGATACCAAAAACAGTATGCATCTTTTATGAAAATCGTGGTTAGGTGGAGGGATTTTATGTCTTATGTTTAGGTGGAGGGTTTAATGCTGTATTGTTGATGAGTTTAATTTTGACGGATAAAAATGCTAAAACGGCCAGTTTACATAGACATTCCGCCCACATAATGAGGCAACATCTAATACAAGATGTTTTTGTTATTCATGCTTATGTATAATTAAAAGTACAGATCTGTCCAAAGTTTAACCCTGCGCTTACAACAAGGAGGCAAAAATCAGCTGCCGAGATGGTTAGTTAATGTCCAAAGTATATAGCAACTTCCAAAATGCTGCCGAAATATTGAAAACGAACGACCGGGATGAGTTTTCTTGTTTTTGTCATCAGAGTGTTAAACTTTCGACAGGTCTGTACTGTACGAAGAAACAATGCCTCCTTTGTATAAAGAAGTAATGAGAAACTCACCTTTAAACATACATAAAGTGACAAACAGGAATGTTGTTTTAATTTCTAGTCTTATTGGATAATTAAGTATCCGCTTCTGAGAAGACTGTTAAATGTATCATTGTACCCAAAAAAGTGCATTTAACAGTAGCTTGTATTTGCTGAACTATGCAGATTGCAATGTAATTTTTCTGAAACTTTCCAGTAATCGCAATGGTTACTCAAGACGTATCCCTGTATCACGTGTTTGCTTTAATGGTTTGTCTAAAATCATTAGCGACTTTAGATATTATCACTAGAAAAAACGCTCAAGATTGTATTATTAGTTCATAATCTTCAAGAAAAACTTCAACTTTTGCTACTCGCATTCTCATTCAGAAAAAGATAATTGCTGTGCCTGATATCTTACAAATCGACGTATAAGTGCAATGTTTTGCACTCATATGTAAAGTTGTTTGAAGTTTTTACAGAAAACGCACTTTTTGTTTCGTCGATTTCCAAATTCACAGTGCGCAGTATATCATTAATTTTATCTGCGACAAGGAAAATTTAATTCCCAGTCCCAGCAAAGTAATGAATATGTTGCATTAAAGGTATTATTGTCTGACTGAAATCATCATTGTAATCGTCTCATACAGGGAAAATACTGAAACATAATTCGTTAGTGAAACTAAAGGCATTTAAAACGAAATGTGTTACATATCATTGCTGGTGTTATATGAATTATATGGCTTTTTTAATTTTATTTTTAAAAAAATTAGCATATTACAATATTTATTGAACTTAAAAACTACATTGCACTTGAATGAATAAACTGCTGTCTGCCTAGAACTAAAAATAGTAAAATTAAAAAAAATAAAGTGAATGTCGACTGTGCATCGTTGTTACAGGCTATTTGCATATCTTGAATGAACGTATGCAATTTATATTTATAAAATGCATCTTGTTTTAATTTATAAACAAGTGTAAAAGCCCTAAAGGACGTACATGTTGAATTTGCCCGGTGATTTATACACTCCAGGGCAAAGTGTATTAGTCTAACATTGTTCTCGTAAGTTTTGAAACACTTAATGAAATTACATACTAACTGACATGGCCGTCATTGTCACTCACTTCACGGACCCCATTATTTTAATTGCGCATTCCAAGAAGGTCTTTTTCTCGCTGACAAATGTTCTAGAAAACCCGAGAAGAAACGGAAAACTAGGAGAGTTTCTCTATTGGTATTTAGCAATTTCAATCTCATAGTAAAAAGAAATATAAATAAAATAATATTACTTGTATATTTTTACATTTGCCATAAACCATTACCTTCCGTAGCACACGATTTTGCTACCCTGGTGAAAGTTCACGTTTTAACTTAATTTACCAATTTCAAAGTTTTAACTTTGCTTTTGGATTGTAATTTAAACATGAATTTAAACACCAACAAAAACTTGGTTTCCTTTTCTCCAACATGACCACCAGACGTAGATGTTTTAATGTCTTTTATGATGTTTTTAAGTGGTAAACTGCAGTGTTACTTTTATACATGTCCAATAATTTATGTAATCAAATGTTTTAATTTATATGTTTAAATGTTTTAATTTTTATGGACAAATTTGTGTGTATTTTTTTCACATGTATTTTAATTATAGATAAAATATGTAGTGCCTCGTAGGCCATATGTGGCCGGATATAAAAAAAAATTATAATGATTTTTTTATGTGTATGTGAACATTGAATTTTTATATTTGACACTTAAATAAAATAAATTATTATTATTTTTTTTTATTATTATTATTATTATTATTATTATTATTATTATTATTGTTGTTGTTGTTGTTCTTTACTTCACACAGATTGACATTTTTACGTCTGCATGTGGCCTATCAGCCAATGAACACAAACCGTTCAAACTTACTTTATTTGGAATAAAATGCATTTATATGAGCTATGAATCCCATTGATCACGTGGTTTACTAATACATTTATGCATTACATCATTGATCAGACTGTTCCAGTGCTTGGACACGTATGTAGTAACTGGTAGCATTTTACAACTTTGTAGGGGAGAACAGCAATGTAAAGTTTAAGAAATTGCGAAATAGAACTTTTCGAATAGAGTTTATATAATTATAGTGTTATTACTTCCATTTCAAGTCATCACGCTCTAGAAGACGGTGCATAATTATTCAGTTTGGTTAAATTTCCCCGAATATTGCTTGCGGGTATTTACCTGAAAACAAGGCGCCCTTTTATTTTGTTTTCAGTACTTAATTTTAGCTGCAAATTTCTATGTTATATATAAAACCCAACTGTAACATCTTGGCAGGAAGCAATTTCTCCAGACTCCTTATTATGTAAGAATTTTAAATCATGCCATATATAACATCAATTTATCAAGCTAAATTACAACATCAACAAATTCTGTTCATGAGGAAATTTAAATGTCCTTTTTGTTAAAGCCACCTTTATCTATTTTTGTAACCAAGTATTCAGATTCTCCAAGGATAAAGGTACAACTATTTTTAAGTTGCATAAATATTTAATGTGATGACAAAGGAGTCATTCCAGGAATTCTAGATATTTAGTTGTCGAAATGAATTATTTTTTTATTATATAAAAATTATAGTAAGCCTTTATTTTAGATGATACAATAAAACATATCAATTCTACAAATAAAACAATAAATGTTCATATATGTAAGTTTTTTTTTTTTTTTAATCTTTTTTTTTTGCTTTTCAAATATAGAAACGTAAGTTTAATTGATTTTAATAGTCTTTCATTCAAATTTTATTTTCTTAGTGCGAGTTTTCTTTTATAGAACAAGTTTGTCGGAAGTCTAAGACTAGGATTACGGAAAGGAGTCGAACCTCGGCTGCCGATTGACCAAATAAATAAATAAATAAATAAATAAATAATAAATAATAAATAAATAAATAAATTACTTTATTGTCCGAAAGCTGCCGAGAGATGGACAGCAATGTCGATATGTAACTAACGTGGGAGCGAAAGCTGATGATTAATACAGTACTAATTCGTTAGCATAGTGCTTAACTTACGACTGGCCGGTCCTGAACATAATAATGTAATTGTCTTTAAGCATTGGTTTGTAATTTTTTTAAGGTGATGGAGAAGGTATACGATATTAATTTTGATATGTGTGAAGATTGATTATTGTTAATTATCTGTCACTTGACTAAAATTGTTAATTGGCACAAGGCAATGAGTTTCGCAATTTTACCATATAGTAACCTTTAAAGTTTGTGCGGATCAACCACAAACGCAACGATGCATGTTCAAATCACAATCGTAAAAGCAAAGTGAAAACATTGCAAACTAAAAGAATTGGTCAAATTCAGGGAATTAAGACCGAATGCTTTGGAAGAGTAAGCTGTCAAGCTAGGACAATAATAAAGGGAACAACATTTATTTTCAAATCGCATAAGTTGGTTGTTTTTCGTAGTTTGGGACGTAAACTTTTCACGATTATATAAGGTCGTGGGCTAGTTCCTATGTCGAGATATACAAATGTTAGCTACTGTTCAGAGTTTAGACTATTGTATAGGGTATTGAATACTTACTACATTTTATTCTCTGTGAAATATCATATATCATAGTGTGATATCATCAAATATTGTATGAAGTGTGAAGTTGCAGCGAATGTTATTCAAAATTGCTGGAATGCCAAAAGCATATGGTAACAAAAATGTAAGATTTTTTGATTATTTTTAAGATTCAAAGTAATACATGTAATTATATGTTCAAAAACTCGTAGTAAATGTTAGAAAGAAGAATTCCTTTAGAGAAATAACGATGTGATTTGAAATTCTAACAATGTGTTACGTAAATGCTAGATACAATTAAATTAATTATAAAAAATCCCTCCCTGACGCCGGGTTTCGAACCCATGTATCCCGTTCATAAAGCGAGCACTCTACCGTTTCGCCTAAAAGGTACACCATAGTTGAGACAGTAGTAACGTCTCTTAACCTATACATGTAGCTATATCGCTACATTTGTAACATCAACATTGCTACCCAAAGCTTTTCTTGTCAGCTATTTGAGTCGCCGGTTTGGGTCTAAATTTTATAATTTAATTATAAAATATAAATCATCTCTGGAGAGCCACGTGTATTCAGGTGTTCTGGAAAGAGCGAGAAATATATGTACATGTCATATTAATGTCAACATTCAGATTTATAAATAGTTACAGAATAATTTAAGAAAATTTGTATGAAACTATGTCTAACGTATTAATAAAAAAGAGGTAAATAAAAACTTCAAATGTCACAGTTTTTCCAATTTTGACGTGTCGCGTGAGAATGGCCCGTCTTGGAATTGGCCATAGAATTTAAAATAAACTTATTAGAGAGATAATATTAGAATAATTATAATATGACAAACTGTAAAAAGGCACTATTACACCTAACCAAAGGAAAATATAAAACTTAAAAAGTACGCACAAGCAACTTCCAAAATCCGTTTTTTAATGCATATTTATTTCATATGTAGTGTAACCACGCTTTTCATAATAGTATGTTCCCGTTAAAACATTATACATTTTGCAAGTGACACCGAGTGAACACATTTTATATTAGACCCCTTAATAAGGTCTGTTGTCCATAAAATCCATGTAACCCCCGTTTTGTAGCGTGTTCATGACAACTTTGGCTATTTTATTTCGATATTGACATTTTAACTGATAAAATGAACATCTAATTTTTTCTTAGAAATAAACCCCTACTCCGTACACTTTTTTGTGTCCCTATTTGTGCCTTGTTGACCTTTTTAACTAGAGCATTTGGACTTTATTACACTTAAATCACCTCAGATAAACTTTGAATAATGACGACTTTTACTGATCCATACGCATTATTAAAACATAAATGTAGTATGAATCATATTTAACAGTGTGACAAAATCCATAAACTTAACTTTTTATGTGTTGCTATTTATGTCATCATAAAGCTAAAAATAGCCAAGTTTCCTTTTTTGACGGTGATGTCTCCAAGGGGGGAAGTAAAAATAGCGTATATATACATATATATATATATATATATATATTATATTCAGAAAAAAGGAGAAATGTCTAAATTTAGAGAAATAACGATACCATTTGAAATGCTGTAATTTAATTTCTAATTGTTACCCAAACCCTTGCAACGTTAAGCTGTCTAGTTGTCATTACAAAGTTTTCAATGATGCACTTTGCATCATAAGTGATGAACACGATTTTTATTTAGAAACCATATGCGCGGTGTTTGCTTCTTTGATAATACAGACGAGAGTAAAATGACTAATTATATTAGAAAAATAAAACTTACTCAAAATTATATAAAGACATGAAAACAGAGCAGAAGCAGACGCTTACAAATGTCTATGCAATACGCTTATACAGTGAGGGTTCTTTGTCAGGGAATTTATACCATCGAGTTAATTATGTGTAATGCGTCATCAAGACGACTGCCTTTACTTTCTAAATTTCCCAGATTTTTTTGAAAAAGTCCTTCAAAGTAGGAAATTCTACCTCTCAAACTTTCTTCAGATCACGCTACCAATTGGTTCAATGTGTGAAAACATGTCTGCACACCATATGTCAGATTGCTTCATAAAGGTGTAATTTACACTGTATTTGTAAAACACATAAAGTGGACATAAAATCATCAGAAACATGCAGGGCCTACGTGCTCAATTGCAACTGGATATATATAGGACCTACGTGCACAATTGTAACTGGATACATATATAGGACCTACGTGCACAATTGGGTTTCCCCCAATGTGACCTGTAAAATGGACATGGGAACGACATATATGGTACGCTTGAACTCGCTATTGTTGATCTCGCTTACAACCGAAAAAAACCTGGAAACTAAACCATCTAATACTTCTGACTAGTTTTCAGCAAACGGAATACGAAAATTGGTTCTTTTTTAAAGATAACCTTTAATCATCTTGACTCTGAGTAGCTTGTATTTATAATTTTATATTTATGTGATAATTTCAAATTATAACATGTTTTTGACAATGACCTAATTAAGTAAATGAAATACACCAAACAAACAAGATAAAAAAAATATTTGAGTGTATACCGCCCCAGTCGATATCGAGGCCGTCAGTTCCGAGATGGAGAAATTGAATTGTCACATACCTCACACTAGGATGTGCCCGAGCGAGATTCGTATGAAGACAGTGGGTTTGCACTTTGATTCGTCACTAATATAATACTCCGAAAAAAGAGAAAACGAGACAATGGATACCCCTTCAAACAATCCTAATACCAGATAGTTAATAGAGATACGAACATTTGAAAACTGATATTAAACTTTTTTTAGATACAGTTACAAAATTCCTAAATCTAACATTAAAAATCTGATTGAAAGTTAGAATTAATAAGTAAAGTCATAATCAATTAAAAATATAATATATATGTCATATGTAATAACCTCGTCCCCAATTACATAAATGTCAGGAAATTAGAATGATTTACATAAGTTTACAATAACTTACTGTGTGTGCTATTAGACATGTAACAAGACTAATGCCATTTTTACTGTGATATTAAACTGTCTCCTAATCGAGAAATGCGTCACTCATGCAATACTAAATTGTCAGTTCCGGGTTAAAAGGCTGTTACGAAATAAATTTATTTTTTATGAGATGATACGAGATTATTCCAAAGTTTCTGGGCTTAGAAACAGGCCTGCTTTCTAGATCCGTATGCATAGGTTAGTCGTTGTTTCGTAGCACAATTTAAGTTAGAAATCTTTAAGATATGATGGAGAATTTTATTCTGAACCGGCTATCTAGTGCTGCAAAATAAAACAGATTTAATAATAATGGTAAGGTTTATCGTGAACTCAATAAAGTTGTTATTCTACTCCATCAAACATTTTTTTCTTCAAAACCATTATACTGAAATATATTTAAGTACAAAGAAGAATATAAAACTTAATGGAAAAAACTATAAAAAAGAAAAATTGGATCTTTAGTTTAGACGCCAATTTGACGAAGAATGTACGATGACATGGTAAAAGAAGTTGATTAATAATTTCGAAATAGTATTTCGTATTTTCGGAAAAAAATTTTGAAGTTACGAAATGAAGATGGTTCTAAACTGACGATTTTCTCTGATATTTAATGTTAAAACTTTTCAAAACGGACAAAAATAGTTTAATCTTTAACAAGGAAATATTTTCAACGCTTAGCTGAAAAAGCTTCACTAATAATTCAAATAAAATAACTCGGTTTACTATATAAGCTACACAACACTACACTGGAATTACTCCCGGAAGTGGACTCCTGTTCAGCAAATGACTGTTATGTATCTTTAAAATCGAAAGAGAGGAGATAACAATATAAACAAGCAAGGCCTGTGAAGAATTTAAAGTTTAATTCCTACTTAAGATTTTTCACTTTTATGTCAAGGCGGTCAATTCTTTGATGGCGGAGAAAAACAGAAATGTCCAGAGAAACACACGAGCTTTAGCAAGCAATATGACAAACTTGGACCAAACGGTCAAAGTGGTCCCCAGTGTAGCACAAGAACGAATGCAAATGCCATGCAAGTACCATGTACTACTCAAAGTAGTTCATGGGAGAGCTTCCACTCTTAGATACAAATATATGCATAGATATCACATAAAATAGAAAGTATATGTACATTTTTGCTGTGGAGACAGTGTGATTTATTTGTGCACATAAAATGCAGACTTTTGGCAGTAGCAATTATTTAGTCCTTGTTTTAATACTATGCATTTTCTAGTATAATTTATTGTTTCCTGGGTAACTCTAAATTTAACACATAAAGCAAAACATGTTGTCTACAAAATTGGTATGTTATGTGATACTTTTATATAAAATACTTGGCAGTTGCAGTGTGTCAAGAGTGTTTATCTATTGCATGTGTCATGTGCAGAATTTTGATTTTTTTTACCAAAAGAAATATTAATAATTACGTACATTATACATGTATTGTATGTATAATCAACCAATACATTTGCTTTCCGTTCCGCAAAAAAGTATACATTGTCACTATGTTGTTGAAAAAGATGTTAAACCGCAGGTGACGATCTGTTAAATTCACTTAGCAATAGTTAGGAGTACAAAAACGAAATTAAAAAACCAACAACAAAACAAACTCAGCAAACACATTACCACTAAGGATGAAAGTATTCCAGCATTTGACAGACAGTTATCTACTGTAAGGTGTGGTCAAGTATATTTGTCAAGTTCTAATCATCCCATTAATTTTACAAATTCTGTTCTTTAAATAGAAAATAATAAAGACAAAAATAACTTTTAACACTATTTGTGTAACAACGTTTCCGCTGATTTGAATGTTGTCTACCGTTTTTACAAATGTTAAGTAGGCAAGTTATATGTTTGATTGTCCTCCTACACGTCCATATTGTCTGATCGGATGTGAAATAATAATAATCATTTACGTAATTATAATTTGTAAACATAAGCGTTCTAGTGCATATGAGCAAAAAGTGCTTATTACATTTGGCGTTTCTTAAGCGAAAAACGCCCTAGAACAATTCAGTCGTAATGCGGAAACAAATTTTGAATGTTATAAATATAGTCCGTTACGAAAACATGGCTATGCGTTACAATTTCTCCAAAACAGTTAATAAATTTTATTAATAATTTTGTGTAACCCAGTGCTGTGGCTTAAAGAATCTAAAATAAATTGAAATTCTCATTTATTTTAATTTAAGGGCCTTTTCCTTATGATTTGTCATTCAAAATCCAACCAGACTGTTAAGAATGCATTCTATTGATTCATATTTTGTTATATGTGTCATGTGCTACTTTTGAATTTTTATGAAATAATATAATTCAAAAGTAGCACATAACAGCTACTTTTGAATTATATTATTTCATAAAAATTCAAAAGTAGCACATGACATATGTATGTGGTAAGCGGTCTCTTATCACCAATGTTAGCAAGCATGTATGTTTTTAACATTTGATAAAACAATTGAAACTATATACGAGGGGAGGTAAAAAAGTTCGTAGAACGGGGTATATGTTGCCGCAACAAACCATACATGTTATTATTGTTTTTCAATATATTCCCCATTACCCCAGTGCACTTAGTCCACTTTTCTTTCAGACTGTCTATACCTTTGAAATAGAAGTCTTCGGTTTGGTCCTGAAACCATGTCTCTGTGGCAGCCTTAAGTTCATCATCTATAGGAAATCTGATTCCCCGTAAATGGATTTCAAATTTCTAATTAGGAAATAATCACTGGGTGCCAAATCGGGACTGAAGAGTGGGTGATTAAGTTGTTCGAGCTTGCATTCACGAATCGCTGCTTGTGCAATCCTTGATTTGTGCACAGGAGCATTGTCGTGAAGAAGCAATACCCCTCGGCTCAACTTTCCCCTCCTTTTTAATTTGATAGCAGCTTTCATCTGCTTCATTAGATCAGCATAGCAAGCCCCGGTGATAGAGATTCCAACAGGTTTATAATTGATTAACAGAACACCCTTAGAATCCCAAAACACAGTGACCATGACTTTGTCAGCTCATGGTTGGGTTTTTTGAATTTCTTCGGTGGGGGTGAGCCAGGGTGCTTCCATTGCATGGACTCTTTTTTGGTTTCTGGGTCCCAATGATGAATCCATGTTTCATTACCAGTTACTAAACGTAAATGAAAGCTCTGCTGGTTATCATTATAAATGCCAAGAAGCTCCCGACTTGACTGGAGTCTTTGGAAGCGATCCTGCACAATAAGGTTTCTGGGGACCCATCTTGCGGATACTTTTGATATCCCAAGATGCTCGTGGATAACCGTGTGTACACTTCCATGTGAAATGTCACACTCCCTAGCTATGTCATCAATCCTAATTCGACGATCATTCATGATGAGGGTCTCCACAGACGTGACAACTTCCTTTGTGATGGCATCAGCTGGCCGACCTGATCGTGGGTCATCCTTCAGTGAGGTGCGCCCACGTTTAAATTCAGCTGACCATTTTGCCACTGTGGAATAGGCAGGACCACTGTCGCCGTACACGTCGGCCATTCGCCGGTGAATTTCTTTGGCATTTGATCCCTCTACTGTGAGGAGCTTTATTGCTGTCCTAAACTCAACATTTTGATTTTCCATCATTGCTTGATGGTCACCAACTTTGAATGCTTTTGAGAATCACACAAATATGTTGTGACGAATAAACTTGATATGTTTAAAATGGCGGAATGTTGTGTTGTATCAATAAGTAAAGAAAATGTGTGTTACGCTTGGCTGAATACGCTGTTCTATGAACTTTCTGAATTCCCCCTCGTATATGCACTATATGCAGAATATACCAATATACAGCCCGCTTGTGAACTATAAGTTCCAGCTTGTGCTATGAATATCATTTTTATAATTCCACTGTGACTGTTTGACGATTGCAGTAAGGGGGTTTATAGATAATATATAACTATAGACAATAGTACTTACTTGTAAGCAATTTTAGCTGAAAACAATGGAACATGGGATACAAAAGGACAAATACATCAGGACATACAAAAATTTGCAATTGTACTTTGTACTTACAAAAAGCTAAAAGTCACCGTACCCACATTCACAACAACATTCACATATTATATGCAAGTACATTGTCGAAACGCATAAACGAGTGTCAACAATAGGCAGAATAATCAGTAAATACTGTCTTAACCTTATCAGTTCTGCAATGTGTTATCAAAGTTGTTCTTAAGTAAGTTGGCAACATTTTTCATGAGACACAACAAAGACAATAACATTCAGAGAAGTATACGTAACTAAAACACATAATAATAACCTCCGACTTTGAACAGACATCAGTTGGATGACACGTCAGTTAATTATAATTATAAGGTGCTCGAAAAACATGTCTTTTAACCAACCATTATATACATTAAACTCCAAATAATGTACATTATAAACAGTTTGACCAATTATACTCATGATACTACTTCAATACCCCAACTTTGTAGCGGACCAGACAGGTGACAGATTAGGTCAAATGATAGAAGGTGCCAATATAGTATTTGATATGAACTAAGTTCGAGTGCCCGGTTTGATTACTGCATTTTAGTTCTATTACAACTTGATACACTTATCACACATAAGTAATTAAGTACTTTATATTTTCAAGGTGTTTGTTTTTCAAGTGCTTCTGGTGAAAAATGTGTTACATTAACCACATGTAAAAGTCACATGTCTATGATTTCATGAATGGGCGTGATTAAAACAGAGGTTTGAAGCATTGTATACAGTTTACCCCTGGGGTTTATCATAGGAGGAGAAAGTGGCAAATTAACATTTTTCAGTACGTTTGTGCCCCTTGGTCAAATACGGTGTTGTCAAAATGAAATTAAAAAACAAGCAGTGACGTAAAAGTTGAAATGTGGATATGAACAAAGTACACGTAGGTGGCATATCATCGGGTTAAAAGGTATCAAAGATCCGAAAATTTACGTTCTCATTTTTACCGTTTTTGCCCTTGTGTCAAAACGGGTTTTTTAATAACTACGGTTTTACTTGTTTTAAACAAGCACTGGTGCCTAGACATAAGCTGATACAAAGATTGTTACAGAGACACAAGGATGATTTCACGAATGGGCGTAGCTAACAAAGAGTAATTCCCCTTTAACCTCGGCAGTCGGGGTGACAATTCATCGAGTTTTATTCGAGGTTATTACAGTCAAACATAAAAACTACAGTCATGTATAAAGGCTGGTATTGAAATTAACATATGCCATTGCGTACAAATAAATGAAAGTGTAAGTATTCAAGATATTAAGTTTAGAATGTCTGTTTTGTATGTCCCGGTACAGTTTACCCTAGTGGTCCTAATGTCATGTGCTACTTTTGAATTTCACTACTGGGTTAGGATTAATTGTCATGTGCTACTTTTGAATATATTATTTCATAAAAATTAATTGTCATGTGCTACTTTTGAATGTATTATTTCATAAAAATTCAAAAGTAGCACATGACAATAATATACAGGGACGTATATAGCGTTTCAGCTCTGTTGGTCAAAACAGTATCCGGAGACGTCAAGAGAAATTAATAAGATAATTTAATACGCATCGACAGAAATGCTACCAATGCACTTTGCCATGTATCAACAAAAATGCCCACATAGCTTTTGTAATTACGCATTTCAGGCATAGTTTTTCTCTGTTGTACCTAAAATGAAATTTTTAAAAAAATAATAAGAAAATGGACCTCATCATTTTACAAATATCTTTTCGGTTTTCATATTTTTGACTGGACGAGAGAGAGAGGCAATGAAACACACTATCCAGAAACGCATTTATAAAACGCGTCTTCCCTATGAGACCACAAAAAAACACTTGTTTACAAAATACGTGTGAATAGAAACCATTACACGTGTCGGCTTAATATACATGTCTGATGACAAGTACTTTCTGTTTGTCTTGGCAGGAAGGTAAGACAACTATACATGTGTATTAAAATCCTAAACCAGTAGTGAAACATTATTCTTCCTGTTTATAAGGTGTTAAAAATAATATAAACATGAAATACTACTTCTCAAAAACGGCGCTTCGAATGTGGGAGGTTTGGGGTTCGAAACACGACCGGGTCTGACCAAGACTTAAAAATTTTAAAACATATTAACAAGCACCCGCCATTCTGAAATGAAAGGCAGTGTGTTCTTCAGAACAAACCTTAAAAACTCACAGTAGGCGTGACACGCAGCAACTAACTAGACCCTTCTGTACATTGCAATGAGCGCACTGCAGAAGTAATTAATTTTTGCCACTTCATCTATAGTTGGAGACATGTCGATATATAAGTGCTAGTCCTAGGGGTAGGTACGTTCTGTCCGCCCCGGAAGGGCAAGTACCTCGGGTCTGTTCCCGTATATATTCGTATGTTGAAAAGTTGTTAATGTTCAAATTTCTTGTGTTATAAAGCATTTTAATAGCTAAATATAAGTAGTTTTGCCTTTTTTTATTTTTTTTTTTTACCAATTTCATAATAAAGCAATTATAGCACCATTTTGAGTTCAATATATGTTTTATTGACCTCAAATTGGTGCTATAATTGTATATTATATTACCAGTTACAGTGCTAAGAAAAATACTCAGAATTGAAGAATTAAAATTTATAATTTATACGAAAATAAATGACAACTTTTCGTTGAAATATCTATTGTTTATCATGAGAGTATATAATTGTAAAAACACGTTGTTTAGAACGTGTTTATATCCTCTATAATTTTTCAACGTTAAGTAATAGTATTTCCTTTAAAATTATGCAAAGTCAGAGGTTGACCTCATTTAGTAACTTCAAAAATAAAAAAATGACCTTCGGGGTTAGCCACACACGGAAAATAATGAAGCGAGTGTAAAGAGATCGTATATAAAATAGGCGTTCTTCAAAATAGTAAACTTTTTTAAATTAATCAAAAATCTTAAAAACAAAGAGATTGATGCAAATGAAAAACTGTAAGCCTTAACAAAATACGTTTGTTTAAAGCGTCAGTAATTTTATGCATTGTTTTATGTTTTATCAAAACCAGTCATTTTAAGTTATGTCGATGATATAGGCAAACAACTTTGACTTGTCCGCTTGACCTTTGATTTAAATATTCATTATGGACGAGTAAATTTAAGTAAAAGGGATGTATTTCGTCTAAATGATGTGAACACTTATCATGGGCAATTAATATTTGTACTTACTGGGAATAATAACGCTACCCATGTTTAGATGGACCCTCCTATATGAAAGGTCAAACGGACAGTCCAATGTTGTTTGCCTTTACCATAGATATGATTATAAAAATCAAACATACGAATTCATGCCCAAACACACCAAAACTAAGTAAAACTTTGAAATCTTGAAATTAAATGAATAACGTGAACTTCCACCAGGAAAGTGAGACCGGGTACTTTGGAAGGGTAAAAGCACAACCTGTTAAATTAGCTACACCCGCCACGTGTGTAATCAAAATTGTGTGAAAGGAGCATGGAACTATGTGACGTCAAACATATGCAGCCTGTGCAATCCCCGCCACGTGTGTAATCAAAATTGAGAGTGGCGATAACATGGAACATAGATATACTAAAAATGTTGTACATTTGTATCAAATACTTATACAGATTGTATCGAAATCAGAGATTTTTCTGAAAACAATTATCTGATTCACTAAACTGTTCTGGATAGCGATAGCACTCCTAGAGATTTGAATGAGGTAAGTACAAAGGTCTTCAAATTAGATATTGTTCGAGACAATCATTAAATAACATTAACGTTTACTAATCTATTTTTGAAACATTTTCTTTGAAAAACAAATAAACATTGACAATATTTATAAAAGGTCAACAACCAATTTTATGCTGCTGATTTTAGTACAGTTGTCCTTGTGTTAACAACCTTGTTATGAGAATGTTGTCGCTGTGACTGTTGATGAATTAACTAACAAAGAATAAGCCGAGTCCATCATAAACACGTGTAGCAAACTGATATAACATAACAATATACAGTACAGATCCGTCGAAAGTTTAACACTAGGCTGACAAATTGGGGCTCAAACTGCAGTTCACATCGGCCCTTACTTGCTTGTACTAGTATCCTGTCTACTGCAATATATCTCTCGACAGTTTTCTTTTCATGTCACTAGCTGTCCATATCTCGGCCACTCGGCAACCAAACTTGGACTCTTTTTCGCCGGGTCAATGTTAAACTTTTGGCAGGTCTGTACTGTGTGTTTCAAAGCGGTATTAAAATAACGACCGTGTTTTACTGTTTATAGCCTTCCCGTTTAATCACCATAAAACTACGTCCCGGAAAAATATTTTTGTTTGTAAATGCCTTGTATGTGACACTCTTAATGTCGTTTGATACCATGTTTTCTGTAACAACAAGTTCAAGCACCTAAAACATCAACATTTTATATAAACACAAGATAATAGTATTCTATTTTTAGAATATAAGAGACCGAATAAGTCTTTCTATGTTCAACTTGCTATATTCATTTGAAATTAAGGCAAAATTTGACACAATTGGCAATTGAGCAGATTTGCAAAGAATATGTTACATATTGAAACCTTTGTATAGATTCTGACATTTTCTAAACAATAAAAAGTTTAATTCAATTTTTTGGTCTATTAGTACAATTATCGACCACGGTTGTACATTGCTGTAGTCCATAATTTACCAGACAAACGGACAATAAATATCCGATCAACAAAGACTTAACCGAAATAGTAAAGACAGCTGTTAACATATCATTATCATAACAACAACAGTCAAAATATCACTATGCAATAACATCATCAACCACTTCAGAAACAAATAACAAAAAGTAGTGGCGAAAACAAACGTGCTATCATAGATCAGGAGAGGAATTCTGTGGCGGCAGCAACATCAACTAAAATAATGCAATAAACATACAAACAACTGGAATTGTAATTGTGGCAATTACAATGGCGTAAGTCTCTTGCCTCCCGTTTCTATGGTAACGGCAGCCTTGTTTGAAATATGCAGATTGCACATTTACAGTGTGCATTGTTGCTATAAAGTTTCATTCGGATTTAGCGAGGCTTTTCTGAGAAAAAGGGCGTGCGAAAAGTGGAATAATAAAAAAAAAAATAATAAAGAAAGAATGAGAATCGGAAAAGGACAATCAGTCTCCCACACACATTGTCTCTCACACACATTGTCTCCCACACACATTGTCTCTCACACACATTGTCTCTCACACACATTGTCTCTCACACACATTGTCTCCCACACACATTGTCTCCCACACACATTGTCTCCCACACATTGTCTCTCACACACATTGTCTCTCACACACATTGTCTCCCACACACATTGTCTCCCACACACATTGTCTCCCACACACATTGTCTCCCACACACATTGTCTCTCACACACATTGTCTCTCACACACATTGTCTCCCACACACATTGTCTCTCACACACATTGTCTCCCACACACATTGTCTCTCACACACATTGTCTCTCACACACATTGTCTCCCACACACATTGTCTCTCACACACATTGTCTCTCACACACATTGTCTCCCACACATTGTCTCCCACACACATTGTCTCTCACACACATTGTCTCTCACACACATTGTCTCCCACACATTGTCTCCCACACACATTGTCTCTCACACACATTGTCTCCCACACATTGTGGTGGGAGACTTAAATACTGTAAAACAACATAACATGATGCAGAGTAATAAAATAAAGGGCAAACACGTGTGTTACACAACTGAAAAAATACATCATTCCATCTGTCAGACTAATTGTACGTAAGTTCGTGATATAACGTCACCTTGTCAACATAAATGAAACATTTCCATATGCTAGGCAAAACAACTTTTTTAATAATTTTCCTTTTATGCAAAAATTATCATTTATCAAGTTGGCAAAATGGAGGTCTAATTGTAAAAACAAAATTCAGTAGACCACCAAGATATTTTATTTTTTATATAAAAAAACTAATTTATAAAGAGATTAAATAATTCCACCCATAGCTGGCGACGTCTCGATATAAGTAAAATTATATTGAATGTAGCGTAAGAGCCCTATTCAAGAAATGAACCTTTCCAGATATCATGGTTTTAAAGAATTTAAGCATGAGTTTGCATGCGTGGTATATATATATATATATATATATATATATATATCGATAGTTGAGTTGAGTAATGGTATTTAGCGTTCCAGTCAAGAATATATCACTTACATCGATACGTCGCCATTTTTGGGCGAAGATGGCATCATACAGCAAGGATCTTTACGTGCCACGCCAACCTTGACACCGAGCCTTGTTTATTTTAAGTTATAAGTTAGCAAACTTACGATGGAAGAAAACAAGCGATACTGTATACAGTAGAACTCCGATAACTCGAAGTGCACGGGACTTCGGTGATGACTTCCTAGTTATCTGGATGTTCGAGTTTTCATGTTGAAGGGTGACGTTACAATATAGACTTATTTTTATGAAACATCTTGGGCGGCGCTAAAGTGGTAACCAATACACTAATGTAATATGTATAACGTAAATAATTATAACAAATGAATTAAAAACAGAAATACATAATTTATTAAACGATGTTTACTCATCAACTGATGGATACAACAAAACAATACATTAATACAAAAATTGTGTATTACTGACAAGATACGATCATGATACATTCAATCAATTAAATGAGATAAACACGTGTATAATAAGTATAATACATACGCAAAACAAGACGAGTATTAAAGATAAGTTATATTACTACACCTCACATATATTAAAACATGTAACAAATGAGATATTTCCCTAAAAATTGCTGTCAGCGTGTGACACCCTCTCCCATCTCGGCATAGCCATGTGATAATACTATTTTTACCCGGTGATAACCCGGTACAAGGGATATAACTCGTACAACAGGACAGGTTGTCATTTTGGTAAACAACAACAATGACGGCCAGACGTGTTGTGCAGTTCGTCGGGAGCAGTCTTGAAATTAATTATACATGACATATTGTTTTTACAAACATCTTAATGTACAATAAATTATTGTTAAAACCAATATATAATATACAAAATAAATTATACAACTAAAATACCACTGTAGTTAAAAGTCACTTAAAACGTTTGTAATGAATATTTTGCACTGTCATTGAAGTCACTTGAAATAATTTGTAATTGTTGTTTGCTTGGCACACTTCTTAAAAAAGACATCCTTTGAAACTACATCGGAAACTTTACACATGGTGGACAAAAGTTCATCGGAATTCTCATGTTGTTGTAAATATACCATTAGTGTTTCACACGCGGATAAAACTTCATCAGCTGATGGCACATGTTTTGGAATGTCACTAAATGTATCTTCGTTGTAATCGTTCTCTGGTACATCTAAGGGATCTTTTGTCTCTTTAATTTTTACACCAACTTTTAAGTACCCTTCTTTTATAGAATCTTTCTTTTTCAACCAGGTTGATAGAGTGCTTGCAGGAATTTGATATTTCTTTGCTATCTCTGTCTTTGATTTATCGCCCTTTTCTGCTTCATACTTCGTCTCTATGCTCTTTGTATCAAGCTTTCTTTTTACTCCCTTTCCGCCAGTTGTTGATCCAGCTTTCCCCCGGGACTATCGGGTCCTCCACTGGATTCCTCAGCAAGAATTGCGGAAACATTACTTTTTATGGAAACCGATCCAATTATCCTTCCGGAATGGCCGGGCCCTTCACTGGATTCCTCGGTTAATAAATATGTCGCAGGTGTACTCTCTGCCATACTACAACTGATTGATAGATTTCTGAAATTAGTCGTCATTTTTATCCCAAATTTTTAGCTTTTACATTAGTTACTAATTTTAATTACACTTGTACTAACGAGCTTAAGATTGAACTGTTGTCGACGGCGGCACAAACTCGGCGTCAAAGTTACGCGTGGGGAACTCAGATTAAAAACTCGGCCGTTGTCAATAAAAACACACCTTGTATTAACGGTGTGCGTATCACGTGTCTGTCGTGAAAATTAGCTTGAATTAATCGAGTTATAGCCAGCGGCACAAAACTCGGCTGGTACACGGTTACACTTCATCGCCCATCACGAAACGGCGTACCAATCCTTGAATTGACACCAATACAGTACCCGTACACTTGATCGCTACACTAATCGGAATGCACAGTAGCCCAATTACCGATAATATCGGTGACTTATCGATCGTTCCTTTTAAAGGGTCAGTAATCACTTATTTCGAGTTTCTGGAGGTTGTTTGTAATACAATTTTGTTTGAGTAATTATATAAAGAAAACCGGTCGGGACAAAATAATGACCGAGTTATCCGTGGTATTCGAGATATCGAAGTTCTGCAGTACTGGTTATATTTCGCGAAAACAAAACTTGCCATCACAAAGATAGTCTTTACACGTGGTATCCAGACCGAGAAAATAAAATATATACATTGGTCATCGCCAAACCGCGAGGAAATGTATAAAAATACCGCCCGACTATATCATTCATTACACTATCGAACTAATTCTATAACCAGTGACAACCCCGCATTTAGATATTAAGTAAGCTGTTTTACCAAGTTAATTTTCAAGAAAAGATTATTGCCGCAAACGCTAAAATAATATATTATAAATATATAAGTTATTGCGTTGGCATGTACACAATAATTGTGTGAAACGTTAAGGTGGGATGTGACAATTCAATGTGAAAAGCGAGATAACTCCGCGTACTATAAACCCCATGGTTGGCCTGATCCTACTATTTCATCCGAAGGCGCGGTGGCCTAATGGATAAGACGCAAGTCTTCAAATCCAGGGTCTCACCGCTGTGAGTTCGAGTACCGCTCAGACCACATGTGGGAAAGTGAATTTTCCTTGCCATTGACCTTTACTATTCACCTGGTATCAGTATAATGGACTGGGAGGGGCGGTATGCTTGTCTGCGGCGTACTGACTCTTGTGAGCTAGCACGTTAAAGTCGCCGAGTGCGCGCTAGTACAAGTCAGACCATACAACACACTCGCAATTCACATGCATACAGAAGATTGTTCATTGATTAATCCATAGAGATTAATATAATAGTTCTCGTCGCGAATAAGGCTGAAAAGTTGCTGATGTGACGTTAGGCAATATTGAACCAACCAACCATCGTGTTTGCAAAATTACAATTCTGAACACTGCCCATGTATGGGATAGATCCCCAATATGGACCATCTTAATAAAGTTCAAGCGGACATAATATTCATATACCATGATCCCCACACACATGCATAGTGTTAAGATTTGTAGCTAACACATAAACACTTATTGTTTCCCGTGAAGAAGAAGAAATAAATACCTGTATCACCTATACATAAATGAATTGGTCCCTAAAAAGTATTTAAAGTTTGGGGAAACTGATAGATCAATGTTGTATGTCTATAAACACCGAGTCCATTTTATTATAATGGGTATTGTAATCAAAAACAAATATACTAATCCATGTCCGAATCAGAATCCAGAATCAAAGTAAATACTTTGGAACTGACAAGTTAGGTAAGACACGTGAACTTCCACCAGGGAAGTGAGGCCGGGTGCTCCGGAAGGGTAAGCACCTCTTGTTTAGTTACCTACACCTGCCACGTGTGTAATCAAAATTGTGTGAAAGGAACATGTAACTATGAGACGTCAAATATATCCAGGGCAATCCTGGACACAGAGACATCAAACTTATTAATAATACTGTGGTGACGGCCATAAAACTTTTTGAGGGCCTTGATAAGCCTAGGCTTGCAATACCCCTGAGTCAACAATTTATTTGCAAGCAGCCTACTTCGTCGTACAAAGTCCCCGTAGTGGGAACAAGCTCCACCATAGCGTATTAATTGGGAAACAAATACACCATAAGCAGGAGAAGCAGGTATATTGCTGCATAAAAAAGGAAAGTTAACAATAGAAAAATTGAAGTCATCACGTTTGTCATAAAGTTTTAAATGTAGCCTTTCGTGTGCGTCATAATTCAGGTATAAGTCTAAATATGAAGCAGAACTTGAGGAATCAGTCGTGTCTTTTATTTCAAGATCACTAGGATAGATGGCATTTACATAGTCTCCAAATTTAGGATTGTTAAGAGACAGAACGTCATCTATATATTTGTATGTTGATTTGAATGATTTGGCGACAGTCTTCTCTCCAGATTTAACAAGGTTCTGCATAAATTCTGCTTCATAAGAATAAAGAAACAAATCAGCAAGCAATGGTGCACAGTTTGTACCCATTGGTATACCGATTGTTTGCTGAAAAACTATTTTACCAAACACAACAAATATGTTATCTATCAAAAACTCCAACATTTTGTTGATGGTATCTTCAATATATTTTTGTTTGGAATCCGTATGGTGCTTGACAAAATAACCAGAATCCCTGTCCAGCACCAGATATTTGTATCTTGGCTTACCGTTTTTGTAAAAGAAAGACAAGTGAATAATTTCTTTTAGACGTTCTTTCAATTTAGAATGAGGGATAGTGGTGTAGTGTATAGTGTAGAAAAATCAAATGTTTATATACTTTTTACATGAGATAAAGTATAAGAAGCAAGATGTTCAAGTAATTCTTTAGAATGTTTTAGAATCAACATTTGGTTGATTCCAGATGTAGAATATACTTTTTCTGAATAAGACTGAAGACCATCTTTGACAAAAGTTGTGTTAGAGTTACCGATAATGATTTAGTAGTACATTTAGATGAGCCTGCTATATATTTCCTTGTATGGATTTTTATAGAGTTTAGGAATCCAATACAAGTAAGGAAGATCAAGATCTTTCTCTTTAAGATTGATACCGAAAGACTCGATAACTCCCCGATGGTTGGAAAGAACTTCATCTTTGGTAAAATTAGTCATAGTATATACAGGGTTATTTGATATACTATCTAAACCAAGCTCCTTAATAAGACATTCAAGGTAGAATCTCTTACAAACCAGAATAATGTTGTTGGAAGCCTTATCAGCTGGGACAACAACATATTTGTTAGGTATGTCTGTTAGAATTGCCTTGATTTCTGGATCCTTGCGTACTGAAGACGGTTTAGTACTCATAGACCCTTTAAGTTTGGCAATCCTAGTTTTAACGAAAGATCTCACAACCTTTATCCAGTCGGATAAGGTATCAAGCTCAACATCTTCTAATTTAGCTCAACGTCTGGCGTACTCTTCAACGGAATCCATGACAAGTCTGAAATTCTGTCCCCAAGTAAAAGATTGAGCTTCTCTATATTTAGGACCTTTTGAAAGTAAAGATATTAATTTAGTGTTCTCGATTATATTGAGATCACCAGTCATTACATGTCCAGCTGGTTCATAAATATAGAGAGAAGACGAGCAAGAGCAGGTAGGTGGAGTAAAATTATGAAAGTTTAAACACTGCAATGTTTGTTTATAATTAAATATTTTGGATGCAATAGGTTTATTGTAGGAGTAGGAAACTAGAGGTGGCGAATTAATTTTGAAATAAGCAGGAATTTTAGATTGTACTTGTTTATTTTGAAGAATATTGAAAATGTGTATAGCATCTATGCCTTTGTTAGCATAGTGTAACTTAAGATATTGGCGTTGACCATCGTTCTGAATATCGTTTTCCCGAGCAGGTTTGAATAATCTGTTAAAAGCAATATCCATGATGATAGCAGTAAGCTTATATTCTGGTGTATTAGAATCTATAGTAGTTTTAGATATGCATTCTTCTTGTAAATGTCTAAGACGGGATAGTGGTATAGAGTAGAGTTTACTTCGGATATGGTGTAATCCGAGAGGTTTCTGTAGGAATGGTAAAAGATTAAGAAAACTAACATCGTGGATATTAGGTTTGTTATAACGGCGATGTCCATGACTTCTATTGTCACGTGGTGTTTTGTTGAACAAGTGTAAAACATTTACATTGTTACAACCCGGGCTTGAAAGATTCCCTACGCTTACAATTTTGTCATTACATCCATATGGCGAAGCAGTGCCTAGTAAACGATAATGAGTTAGAAGGCGTGATTATTCATCAACAACAACACGCTGTTTTTGTGTGGTTTGGATTCATCTATGTTATTAAAATCTTGAATGATCTATATCGTTATTGACATATACGTTAAAAAACGAGGAATTGCAACGACTAAATGTTATCAATCACGAAAAGAATGTGCTATAGGCAAACGACATTGATCTGTCCGCTTGACCTTTATTTAAAAATATTATCATTGATGAGTGCATTTATGTATTAGGGATCAAAGGTGTTTTTTCGTTTTTATATTGTGAACATTAATCATGTTGATTGTGTACACTGCGAATCCTATTACTACACATGTATTGGGTAGATCCTTCTATTTCATATTTCTTATAAAAGGACAATACAAGCATTTTGACAACAAAAAGATAGGTCAAATAGGTGAGATAAGATAACCCAGTCTCTGCGGACCTACCATACTATTTGTAAACATCAACATAGTGTTAAATACCCGTTAAAAACTAAGTATAAAAACAGTGGTTGATTATATTTGCATATTTGTGAAAAAAACTGTGTATTATGATTTCACACCAAATATTCATACAAGTGAGATAGTGTGTTTACAAATACAAAAATCAAACAAAGTTTGAAGAAATTAATTATTATCTAGTATTCAAAATGTTAATTTAACACCTCTATCCTAACTGAATTGATATCATATTATTTTTTCAAGGGCGATAATCGAGACTTTTACATAACATTTAAAGGTTTTGTATAGTACGAATATTGAGGAATATCGATGCGATCTTAAAGATCGCGATTTTGACATTGAATCTCATTATCGTAATTTGTAGAGCTGTTCATTCATTCATTTATTAATTCATTTTTCATTTCCTATCAAACAGGCATTAAAATATTTAATTCAATATGCGGAAATAAACAATATACAAAATAGGTTGCATAATGAAACATTGACAAGAATAATGAGTCGTTTTAGTGTTTTAAAGAAAATTAACTTGGTAACGTGAATAAAGTATGTGGAGGCGGAAGTGGCACACTATTCTTTTAAAATAAATTACATTATGATAAGTTACCCTAGATACATTGTTGCTCATCTGATTCACTCGATCATTTTGTCTTGGTGAAAATATTTATATATATTCTAGAAGTATAACCGACTCTCAACTATGCTGTCACAGAAACAAACACACCTTATAAAATGAACAGATCAAATGATATGTTGTTACAAACTGAGTATATGACGACTGATCATAAGCTATCAACAATTGCGCTGTATGATGCACTAAACGTAATTAGAAATGCAGAAACTCCAAATTGAAGCCGGAGACAATCGTGAATAATTATAAAACTCTGTCAAAACCCTGATTCGTAATCCTTGTAACTCTCTCCTACGTTCTTTTATTATAAAAGCTTTGTTTAAACTACTTTTTAAAATAAAGTAAAAGTCTATGATAATACGTGTATTCCTTTTTTAAATAAAGAAAACAACTATGCTATTTTTATTTGGTCCATGATATTTGGTAAATCGTCTTTGGTTACGTTACTAACTGTATTTCCCAGATTTATACATTTAATATATGTATAAAAGCTATGCAGAAGTAACCGTTTCAAAATGAAGTCCTTGGTAGAAATTACAAGCGGCTTATGAAGAAAGTTTATAAATCGTGTTCATCAATTTCTGTTCTGAAACGTAGAATGCCAACTGTACTTTTATATCAGATACGAATATGATATACCCTGCATGTATGTTGGAAGAAAATAAGCGTTTTATTATCCTAATATTCTAAAACTGTTCCACAGCTGGGATCCATACAAAACAGATGACCCAACTATTTTCTTGATGATATCATTCAATACCATTGGATAATTACAAATCTTACATATTTTAGCGACTACGTAGACACGATTTAAGTCCATCATAACTTCGTTCGGATAAGGCTGTACGTTACGGATCTATTGCCAAATATATACATTTTTTTCAATTGGAACAATTTAATTACCTATAGTTGAAACACAACTTTTAGATAATGTCTAATTTAGTTTTGCAACAATATACAAGCACGATGTACTTGTTTTATAAGCATAACGATATTCACAAGTATATGTATACGCCGTGTAAAACAAACATTGTAGTCCTTTATGACTAATACTTATAGAGGTTATACCACCGACAAAACTTGGACAACTTGGCTAATCTTTAAAGTTAGATGGTTGTGTTATAAAATGTTCATATACAATAAAAAAAAACCAACATGTCAATCATTGTCCAAATCACAATCCCAAAGCAAAGTAAAAACTTTGAATCTGGCAAATTAAATTACTCGCGTAAAATTCCACTATCAAGTCAGGCTAAGTACTCTAGAAGTGAGTCTTCACTTCGTTGGTGAAAGTTTATGTATTTAATTAAATTTGCCAGTTTCAAAATTTTTACTTTGCTTTGGGATTGTGGTTGGGTATGGATTGGTATCTATGATTTTGATTGATACAAAATCATTTCAATAAATAAATTAATTCAATTTAATGTTAGCGTAATTTTATATTTTATATATTTTTATACTGCTTAAGCAAAAATATGTCTAGGCTTTAACGTAGATAGCCATAAGAGAAATAATAACCACTGGGTCATAAATGTTTGTGTGAAACAAAGTTAAATTGTTGTCTTCAAGAGAGTAATATTTCCTAAAGAGGCAGAAATGGTTAACTTTAAAATTCAAAATATCTCTGATGAAAAAGCAAATATTTCTCTATGAAGCGGTAAAAGTATGGAAATTGATATAGCATTTTGTTCATATTTTTAAGGAAGCAATTCAACTTTTTTCTCTGCATGTATTGTACTTGTTCCATAACTAACATGACGTTGTGGAAGAATTTATTCCCACTTTGGGAACTTTATATAACAAAGAAATCCGTTTAAAGATAAAATCTGGATTCAGGGATATTGCAAGCATAGGTTAATAAAGACCTTCAAAAAGTTTTATGGATGTCATCACAATATAGTTAGCAGTATCCAACATTTTTTGGATATATTTGGCGTCCCATAGTTTTATGTTCCTTTATTCTCAACTTTGATTTCAGCAAACTCTACTGAAGTACCCAGCCTCACTTACCAGACGGACTCACGTATTTTCGTTTTTACCTTTATCTTGTGACGTTTTTATATAAGTGACATATTCTATACCGGTACGTAAAATTCCATTCATTCAATCAATCAATCAATAATATGAACTTGCATTCTATGTATTGCTAAATTTGTGTACAAGTAAAACAAGTTTATAGTAGGCAATACTGCCTGTTATATCGCATATTGCACCAGATTGCTCATGTTATCGACACACATCACAATCATTAAAGAAATTTTGCTGATGCAACGATATAAATCCCAAAAAGAACTTTTTATCATATTTATTACGATCAAAAAGATAGGTCAAATAGTGAGGTGGGGTGGTATGAAGTTAATTTGAAGAAAGATAACCCACTCTCTCCGGACCTACCATACCACATATAGGTAACAACACAGTATAAATACACTATTAAAATTAGATATACAAATAGTGGTAACTTATATTTACATATTTTTGGAATAAGTCCTTGATTAGAGTATACATCTAAAGGTTGATATTAAATGGCATGACATATTTGCAATTGCAAAAATCAAATATTTTTAAAGAGTTTATTTCTATCTAGTCTAAAAAGTGTTATTAAATTATGCATTATAAATGTTTCAAATTCATAAACATAAAATAATAAAACATTTTCAAGGGCCTTAATAACTTTTGTTTTTAACCAAGGTACAGTAATATCACCGAATGGGGAATTCCAATTTGGACTAAAACGAAAGTGGATTGATTTATAAATTACCTAAAATTTTGTTTTAGTTTATGGTTTGTGTGTATTACAAAAAACATGTGTTAAAATACTTTTAATTAGATTTTACATAAAAAAAATCTAAAAATCGTTCAGAACTGACTTCATAAAAATGTGATACTATATAACTTAAATAGTTCATGAACTATTACTAAACTGCTTCTTCCAAAGGAACCGATGCCTCGTGTCGAGGCAAGGGTGTCACGTCAAAAACACTCCCTGGTGATCTCTCTGAGCAAACTTCAAAGATTAAAATTTCTGATACTTCACTTGTAGCTAAGTAAAATATTCTTTACGTAAAACCCCATTCAATCTTTTAATCAAACAAGTACAGATTTGCATTTTATGTATTAAAATGTTTCAATAGAAATTCTACAATTCAATCATTTTTCCACTGAGGAAAACATATTTTGAACCGGTTGCTGAAGCGACATTATCAGCCTCGAAAATGTTTTCTCCAACGTCTGACGAAAAAAGGCAGGTCAAATAGTGAGGTGGGGTGATATGAAGTTACTTTGAAATCAGATAACCCACTCTCTCTCCCGACCTAATTTACCACATATAGATAACGACACAGTATAAATACACTATTAAATCTAGATATACAAATAGTGGTTGATAATTTTTGCTGTAATGGAATAAATTGTTGATTACAGTTTATTTATGAATATTGATATTTAATGACTTAATACTTTTTCTCATGCAAAATTTAAATATTTTGAAGAATTTATTCTACTATGTATCTAGCCTATTTCAGAGAAAGCAAGATCGCAAAATATTTTATATATTTCAACATGACGGGTACAAATCTATGAGTCTTTTACTTACATGAGCCGAGTCGTTACTCAAAAATTCCAGTTTCGGCTCCATCTTTGCTTCATATATCATTTTATGCAACAAAATATAATCTGGGTGGGTGTTTACAATGATAGAAATTTTACGAAATGGCGGGGTTCTTTATGTCACGTAGTCATAACGAAAGAGTTTGCTATTTACGTAGGTTAGTGCAGCTCAAGAACCGATTGATTTTTGCGTAACTGGGATGGTGAACTACCTTTCTGCATTTTCGAACTTTGAAAAAATTGACGTAAATTCACTTTTTAACTCAATCCGACCTTTGAGCTACCCTTCATTGTACTCCTTGCGAACCTACGTAAATAATAAATTCTTCCGTCATCATGACGTCACATGAAAGACACAGCCATTTTGTCAATTTTTTTACCATTGTAAACACCAATCCAAAATACGTTTTGGTGTATTAAAGGAGTTTTAATGCATGAATTAGATTAAAATTTTTAGCAACGACTCGGCTCATGTAAGTAAATGATTAATTAATTTTTAACCGTGCCATTCAAATCTTTGAAATATTAGCGTTGTTCCTTTCTCTGCAGCAGAGTAAATACATAGAAGTCTAGTCTTAAAAAATATTATTAAATGTTAAAATGTTAAAATATTAAAATTAAATTAATGTATCATTTATTATAAAGTATTTTCAAGGGCGAAAATTACGCATTTTTTTCCAGGTAAGTCGGACTAAGTTAATCGTTGAACGGTGAGAGATACCAATATGGCTTAAGAGAGTTTTGATTAATTTATTTACCTCAAACTTTATTATTACTTAAACCTAAATTATCGCGACAGATAAAAGCTATATATTTGAACCTGTATGATAAACATGATGCCTCCCTGTTTTTATTGTCCATGTTCCTTTTCTATGTAACAACATACCTCCTTCTCCTGCTCATGGTGTATTTGTTTCACTGTTAATACTCTATGCTACACCTTGTCACCATTAGGAGAACTTTAAACAAATAAGTTACTACAAGCCTTGCCTTAAACACGTTTTGTGGCCACTATCACATTATTGTTGATAAATATGGTGTCTTTGTATCCAAAATTGCCCTGGACATATTTTAATGTGCCTTTTATTCTCAAATTTGATTTTACACATTGCGGGTTTAGCTAGTTATAGGTAGCTAAACAGAAGACGCTTTTCCCCTTCGGGAGCACCCGGCACCACTTTACTAGAGGCCGTTTCCTTTATTAACTAAGTTGTCAGTTTTGAAATAAGGGTGGCACATAAAAACTCTTCCTGCACATCTCTCTGAGCAGCTATATAAAAATTAAAATTTAGGACACTTCTTCTGTAGTTAGGGACATCTCTAAGTAAAATACTCTTTACTTATACGTAAAACCCTTTTCAATTATTCGATCAATCGACTAAACGGTTCTATACTTGCATCTAATGTATTCAAATGTTACCGAAACTTTATAGGTCGATCACTTTTTCAGTGAAAAAAAATATTTTGAGCCAGTTGCTGATGCCATGTTATCAACATCAAAAGAATATTTTATCAGCGTTTTGTTGAAAAAAGATAGGTCAAATAGTGAGGTGGGGTGGTATATAGGTACTATAAAATCCGATAACCCACTCTCCCCGGACCTACCATACCACATATAAGTAACGAAACAGTATAAATACAATATGAAATCTAGATATACAAATAGTGGTTGATTATATTTACACATTTTCGGCATAAGTTCTTGATTGGAGTATATTACTAAAGATTGATATTAAATGACATAATATTAAGGCAAATGCAAAAAATCAAATATTTTTTTAAGAATTTATTTTAATTAAGTCTGAAAATTGTTATTAACTTATATATTATTAATTAACTAAATTAGAAATAAAACCTTTTCAAGGGCCATAATTATGTTTATTTTTAACCGGTACCGGGCGGTGGCCATTGTGGCCTAAAACGAAAGAAGATTGATTTATTACTTATTTGCATTTGTGCATGTGTGTATTATATATAAAATGTTTTAAAATATTTTTAATCAGATTTTACATCAAAAATAAATCTGAAATTCGCTCAGAACGGACTGCATAACAATTCGATACCATATACAACTAAGATGGGTTTTTTAATAAAATAAATTTGCACTCAATATCGTCTTTTCAAAGGGCTCTTCTGAAGAGACCTTTAAAACAAACCAATGCCCGTGTCATGACAGGCTGGGCAGGTTTTTTATTTTATTTTTTTTATTTTGTTTTAAAAAAAAAAAACATGAATATACACCTGTACATTGTTCTGAGCGCACTTCAAAGTTCAAAATTTTCTGTAAATTATCCTTTAGCTAGTGACATCTGTATATGATATAAGTGAAATATTCTCCAATGGGACATAAAACCCCATTCAATCAATCAATCAATCGATTTGCTCTTAAAATTTGCAATTATAAGGAATCGTATAACAAGTTAAACCAGTGTATTTATACTTTGGAACACGGATTCATAATCACGAATGCCTGTACAATTAGTTTCACGCAATAAAACTAACTTTTACCATAAAACCGAAGGATTATATTTCAGTACCAATAGTCTCATCTGCTTACACTTTTCATATTTCAAAATTGTTCCAAATGTTAGTGTATATTCTTAATTTGGTACAGGTATAAAAAAAAGAAACCCACCTAAATAATACCGTTTGTTTACCTCAATTTATTGTTTAATACAACAAACTTTTGTCTAAATTGAACATAGTCACAGTGTAAAAACATAAAATTCTATATTCAGATCATGTAATATTGGGAAAAGAGAAAAATTGATTAAACAAATCTCTTTATTCCATAAATCAGTCCATGATCCATTAGACTATTACCTCAATCAGACTAATTCGTAATTATCGCCCTTGAAAAACATTTTTTTCAACTTTGGATCATTAATGATACATAATTTAAAACATTTTTGATACTACATTATATTATTTCTTCAATAAATATTTAATTTCTGCAGTTAAATAAATATTATGTCATTTAACATCAATATTCAGTAATAAACTCTTAACTCGAACTAATTCCAAAATAATGCAAATATATCAACCGCTATTTGTATATCTAGTTTAAAAAGTGTATTTATACTGCGCCGTTGCCTACACGTAGTATGGTAGGTCCGGAGAGAGTGGGTTATCTGATTTCTTAGAATTGTATACCCCCCACCTCACTATTTGACCTATCTTTTTGCTCAAAACGGTGATGGAAACATTCTGAAGGAAAAATAGCACTTTGCACTTTATGGATACATTTTTACTCGGGTTTTGATAACCTTGAGACAGTTCATAATACCTTCTATTAACGATGAATAACGCACCGATTTAACACTTCATAAAATGCAATTGCGTACCCGTGGGACTGATTTATTGTTTATAAAGGCCACCAAATGGAACAAATAAAAGTGTTCTTTATGGGTAAGTGATCCTTATATATAGGTTCGAATAACATGAAAAAGAAGCAATTAAGATACTTTTTACTGACCTATAGAAACAGGTGACTAATATAAAGAGGTGAACATTAAGATTGGATTCACTGTATAGCGACACGTCACCAGCTATACAAGGTAAGGTGGCAGAAATTCTGACCTTTGCAATACGCTCAGGGCAATGCTGAGAGCAGCTTTCCCGTGTATAAAGTTTTCGAAGTGAGAATAAATTTTTCCATAAAGTAATAACTGTAAAAAAAAAATACTAGTATACATAAGAAGGAATAGAGGTACAATTATATATATTGATACGTTCTTATGAACAAATCAAATTTCAAACGCACAGGTTCATGTTCAAATTACAATATCAAATGCAAAGTAAATAAAAAAAAATTTTGAAATCTGGCAAATGAGATTAAACATGTGAACTTTCACAAGGAAAGTGAAACTGGATGCTCCTAAAGGAGCACCTGTCTATCTACATGGTGTATATATTATATCAACAAATCAGAGGTGGAATTGATCTCCATTTATTTGTTAATTTTTTATTTCCAGAACAAGAAGTGGTTTTTAGGCTATAACATAATATATGTTTTCTGAAGGAAATATTTTATTCAAAATATAAGAATGCAATATGAAAGGTAGGAAATGACAATTAAATTGATTGTTTCTGTCAATTTATTGCACAGTCCAATGGGCTTCTGTATTGCTTTGCACTCCCTCTTAGCTGTCATATTGACGATATTGTTCCAAGCTCTACTTGTTTTATATATCTATTTTAACTATCTCCGAGATATTTAGCTAATTTTGTTGAATTTCTTATGTGTTCCTGATTGGTATTTGATTTCAATATTCCAGTTTCATAAAATAAGCGCATTTGACTTTTCTATATTAAATTTAAAAAAGCAAAATGGTAGGCCTAATGATGAGGCGGGGCATATTGGGATCTGTAATGGTGCGGTTAACCACTCTCTTCGGGCCTACCCCAGTTGTAGTGGGTAAAACTATGTCGTATAAACCGATTTTTGCTGTAATGGCTTTATACAGAGTAAATATATTTACATAAATAAAAAATTACATCCTCTAAACTATTTTTCAGTTAGAATTTATTCTTCAATTTGATAAATATCATAATATAATATATTTTAAGAACTATTTTATGATATTTTTTAAATTAAACATTTATATATTTCTTTTAATAATATTTATTTAATTCTAAAAATAAAAAGATATAGTTCAAGGGAAGTAACCCGTGCGGTCATATGTTAAACTGATGTTGTGCCTGGAAGCGAAACATTTATACATTGTACTTTCGATTTAGACCGTAAGCAACTTCACTCGCTGAAAGCAAGTTAATGAGAATTGCAAAAAAATTGTTTTATATTTGTCTTATTCACTCTACGTCATTTGAGCCGGGATTTACACAGATAATTGGATAACTTCTCTGTATAATTTATTTAATCATGCCTTTGTAAAGCCTTATAAACAAGAAGAGTGTGATTAGTACTCAACAAGTGTAGAAAAAAGTACACATTTAGCCATTTGAATACCGTAACTCAATCTCGATTCGACTTTATGTGCGTTTTAGTCTTTCGTCATATGGATAGCTTCTCTGTCTGATTACGCTATTTTGATATGGTGATGCATGATGCATCATTCAAATTTTGTTTTCGTTTATGTGCATGTGTGTATTATTTATAAAATGTGTTAAAATACTTTAATTAGATTTTACGTCAAAAAAAAAAAAAAAAAAAATGAAACTCATTAGAACGGACTGCATAAGAATGTGGTACTTTATAACTTAAATATTTTAATGGACTATCACTTAACTGATTTTTCCAAAGGAACCGATGTCTCATGTCCAGGCAAAGGTGTCACGTTAAAAGCACTCCCTGGCCATCTTTCTGAGCAAATTTCAAAGATTAACATTTCTGATGTTTCACTTAAAGCTGGGGGACGTCTCTAAGCTTAAGGAAATACACTTTACGTAAAACCCCATTCATTCATTTAATCAAACAAGTACAGATTTGCATTTTATGTATTCAAATGATTCAATCGAATTTCTACAATTCGATCATTTTTCCATTGAGGGAAAAATGTTTTCAGTCGGTTGCTGAAGCGACATTATCAACCTCAAAAAATATTTTCACCAACGTCTTGACGAAAAAAAGAAAGGTCAAATAGTGAGGTGGATGGTATGAAGTTACTTTGAAATCAGATGACCCACTCTCTCCCGACCTAATTTACCACATATAGATAACTACACAGTATAAATATACTATTAAATCTAGATATACAAATAGTGGTTGATAATTTTTGCTGTAATGGAATAAATTGTTGATTACAGTTTATTGATGAATATTGATATTGAATGACTTAATTCTTTTTCACATGCAAAAATTAAATAATTTTAAGGATAAATTCTAATTCTAATCTAGTCTTTAAAATATTATGAAATTATGTATGATAAAGTATTTTCAAAGGCGAAAATTATGTGTTTGTTTTCGAAGTAAGACGGGCTTAGTTAATAGTCGAATGGTTAGAGAGATTAAGAGAGCGTTGATTTTTTTTCCTTTCGGAGCAACCGGTTCCACTTCCATAGACGTCGTTCACTTTGTTAACTAAGTTGCTAGTTTTCTTTGATTTCTAGGCTGTGATTTAATAAGCACTGATATGTTTGCTTTTGATGATTTTGTTTATTTTTGTTATATACTAGTATATAAAATATGCTGAAAAATATAACATGTATTTAATTAGATTTAACATTAAAATAAAAAAATCCAAAGGGCCCTTCAAAAGAGCATGTAAACACCGAAGCTCCGATAAACGCGACAGGTGTAGCACGTTAAAGAACCTCCCATGTACATTAATGTAGGCACAATGCACAGAAAAAAAATTATCAACCTCGAAACTAATGTTTTCTCCTGTCGAGGCAAGTCTGGCATGGTAACAAACACTACTTAAACATCTCTCTAAGCTTTCGTCAAAGATTAATATTCGGACACTGTAGCTAGGCACGACTCTACGTAAAATACTGTTTACTGATACGTAAAACCTTTTCAATGATCAATCGACCAAACATGCACGTACTTGTATCTTATGTATTCAAATGTTATCGAAACTTTATAGTTTGATCACTTTTCAGTGAGGAAAAAACATGTTTTGAGCCGGTTGCTGCAGCGACGTCATCAACCTCAAAAAATATTTTCATCAGCGTCTTAATGAAAAAAGATAGGTCAAATAGTGAGGTGGGGTGGTATGTAGTTACTATGAAATCCGATAACCCACTCTCTCCGGACCTACCATACCACATATAAGTGACGAAACAGTATAAATACAGAATTAAATCTAGATATACAAATAGTGGTTGGTTATATTTTAATATTTTCGGGATAAGTCCTTGATTGAGGCATATATTTAAAGGTTGATATTAAATGAAATGATATTTATGCGAATGCAAAAATCAAATATTTTTAAAGAGTTTATTCCTATGTAGTCTGAAAAGTGTTATTAAATTATGCATTTGTTTATGTTCCAAATTCTAAATAAAACATTTTCAAAGGCCATAATTATTTTTATTTTTAACCGACGGTTGGGGAATTCCAATGTGGCCTAAAACGAAAGTAGATTATTCGCCTCAAATGTTGTTTTTGTTTATGTGCATGTGTGTATTATATAAAAAATGTGTTGAAATACTTTTAATTAGATTTTACATCTAAAATAAAATTGAAACTTTCTTAGAACGGACTGCATAATACGAAAGCCTATTAAGCTCATGAATAAAAAAAATTAAAAGGCGTAATAACGCGAAAAAAAGGCGTTATAATGCGAAAAAAGGCGTTATAACGCGAATTGAAAGGCGTTATAACGCGAAATAAAGGCGTAATAACGCGAATTGAAAGGCGTTATAACGCGAAATAAAGGCGTAATAACGCGAACTGAAAGGCGTTATAACGCGAAATAAAGGCGTTATAATGCCTTTAGAAAGGCGTAATAACGCGAATCGAAAGGCATTATAACGCGAATTAAAAGGCGTAATAACGCCTTTTTGTGTATATATAGAGCAGTCACTTCCCTGGAGAATGTTAACAACCCTCACCACAAACAGATTGGTTTTAGTTTGAATAGCTTAAGGCAACTGTAGATCTATCCATACTAAGATGTCACAAGTGTCATTTAATCATTGTTAAAAGTTAGCGATTGACAATTGGACAGGAACTTTTTAATAAAAAGCCATGTGTACATTGCCAATGTTTATCAATGTTTATATTTCAGATTACTTAAAAGATTTCCATCCCCATATATATGAAAAAAACAACACTTTAACATTGAAAAGAAACCTTTCTTTCTGTTTTACTGAAATAGTATGTTCATTTCAGCGCAGGATGATGTGCATTTTTTTTTTAATTTTCATAGAATAAATACATATAAAACAGCTTATTACATTACATATAGTTGTGCAGGAAACACACACACACACACACACACACACACACACACACACTTTTAATATGTATGTAAAGTGTGTGGTGGGGGGGGGGGTAGAGATTAAACCCCAGGACCTCCACATCATTATGGAAGGCATCTTAACTTCGCGTTAATAAGCCTTTATTTCGCGTTATAACGCCTTTCAATTCGCGTTATTACGCCTTTATTTCGCGTTATAACGCCTTTCAATTCGCGTTATTACGCCTTTATTTCGCGTTATAACGCCTTTCAATTCGCGTTATTACGCCTTTATTTCGCGTTATTACGCCTTTATTTCGCGTTATAACGCCTTTCAATTCCCGTTATTACGCCTTTCTAAAGGCGTTATAACGCCTTTTTTCGCATTATTACGCCTTTATTTCGCGTTATTACGCCTTTTAATTTTTTTTTATTCATGAGCTTAATAGGCTTTCGTAGCATAACAATTAGATACCATATAAAACTAACATGGGGCTTTTTCTCTCTTGTTTTTTTTAAATACACTCAATATCTACTTTCCAAAGGCTTCATTGAAAGAGACATTAAAACAAATACCCATGTTATGGCAGGCTGGGCAGGTTTTTTTTTTTTTTTTTTTTTTTTTTTTTTTTAATGAATCCACGCCTGCTGCACATTGTCATGAGCGCACTTCAAAGTTCAAAATTTTCTGTAAATTCTCCTTTAGCTAGTGACATCTGTATATGATATAAGCGAAATATTCTCCAATGGGACAAAACCCCATTCAATCAATCAATCGATTTGCTCTTAAAATTTGCAATTATAATGAATCGTATAACAAGTTAATCCAGTGTATTTATACTTTGGAACACTGATTCATAATCACAAATGCCTGTACAATTAGTTTAGCGCAATTAAACTAACTTTTACCATAAAACCGAAGGAATATATTTCAGTACCATTTAGTCTCATCTGCTTACACTTTTTATATTTTAAGATTGTTCCAAATGTTAGTGTATATTCTTAATTTGGTACAGGTATACAACAGAAGAAATTCGGCTGTTTAATTCCCTTTTTACCCAAATGTATTGTTTAATACAACAAACTTGTGTCGGTCTATTGTTCGAATATATAGAAATATATTGAACATGATCACATTGTAAAAACATAAAATTCCATATTCAGATCATGCGTCTGCATTGGGAAAAGAGAGAATTCATAAATCAAATCTCTTTATGCAATAACCGTAAATCAACCTCAATCAGACTTGCATAGAATAGAATTGTAATTATCGCCCTTGATAAAAATATTTCGAATTTTGGATCATTAATGATGAAAAATATAAAAGATTTTTGATACTATATTATAATTAATTCTTCAATAAATATTTAATTTCTGCAGTTGAATAAATATTATGTCATTTTACATCAATATTCAGTAATAAACTGTTAACAGGAACTCATTTAAAAAATATGCAAATATCGTCAACCACTCTTTGTTTGTGTAGTATTTAAAGTGTATTTATACTGTGTCGTTACCTGTAGAGAGTATGGTAGGTCCGGAGAGAGTGGGTTATCAAATTTCAAAGAATTGCATACCACCCCACCTCACTATTTGACCTATCTTTTTGCTCAAAACATTCTGAAGGTAAATTATTTACCTTTATGGTTACATTTGTACTCGGGTTTTGATAACCTCGAGATTGACAGTCAATAATAACTTCTATTAACGCTGTAAAACGCACCGATTTATCACTTCATAAACTGCAATTGCGTACCCGTGGGACTGATTTATTGATTGATTGAATGAGGTATCAGTTAAAAATATATCACTTACAATAAAACCTGTTTATAAAGGCCACCAAATGGAACAAATAAAAGTATTCTTAATGGGTAAGTGACCCTTATATGCAGGTTCAAATAACATGAAAAAGAAGTAATTAAGATACTTTTTACTGACTTTTAGAATAAAGAGGTGGACATTAGGATTGGAGTCACTGTATATCGACACGTCACCAGCTATACAAGGTAAGGTGACAGAAATGCTGACATTTGCAATGCGCTCAGTGCAATACTGAAAGCAGCTTTCCTGTGTATAAAGTTCCCGTAGTGGGAATAAACTATTCCGTATGGTAATTACTGTAAAACAAATATACCATAAGAAGGAAAACAGGTACAAGTATATCGATACGTTCTTATAACAAATCAAATTTCAAACACACAGGTTCATGTTCAAATTACAATATAAAATGCAAAGTAAATAAAAAAACTTTGTAATCTGGCAAATGAGATTAAACACGCGAACTTTTACAAGGGAAGTGAGGACGGGTGCCCCTCAAGGATGAATCGCCTCCTGTCTATCTACATGATGTATATCATATCAACAAATCAGAGGTGGAATTAATCTCTATTTTTTGTCAATTTTTTATTTCCAAATTAAGAAGTGGTTTTTAGGCTATAACATAATATACGTTTTCTGAAGGAAATATTTTATTCAAAATATAAGAATATAATATGAAAGGTAGGTAATAACAATTATATTGATTGTTTCTGTTAATGGCTTCTGTATTGCTTTGCACTCCCTCTTGGCTGTCATGTTGACGATGTTGTTCCTAGCTCTACTTGTTTTATATATCTATTTTAACTGTCTCCGAGTATTTAGCTAAATTTGTTGAATTTCTTATGTGTTCCTGATTGGTATTTGATTTTAATATTCCAGTTTTATAAAATAGGCGCGTTTGACATCTCTGTCCCTATATTGAATTTTAAAAAGCAAAATGGTAGGCCTAATGATGAGGCGGGGCATATTGGGATCTGTAAGGGTGCGGTTAACCACTCTCTTCGGGCCTACCCCAATTGTATTAGGTAAGACTGTGTGTTATAAATCAACTTTTGCTGTAATGTCTTTATACAGCATAAATATATTTACATAAATAAAATATTACATCTTCTAAACTATTTTTCAACTCCACTTTATTCTTCAATTTTGATAAATATCATAAAATAATATATTTTAAGAATTATTTTTTGTTATTTTTGAAATTAAACAGTTTATATATTTCTTTTAATGATATTAATTTAATTCTAAAAATAAAAAGATATAATTCAAGGGAAGTAACCCGTGCGTTCATGTTAAACTGATGTTTTGATTAGATGCATTGTACTTGACGCGATGATAGCAAGTTAACGAAAATTTAAAAACAATTTTATTTTATGTTTGTCTTGTTCACTTAACGTTATTTGAACCGGGATTTACACAGATAATTGGATAGCTTCTCTGTATAATTTATTTAATTATGCCTTATATACATATGAAGAAGAGTGTGGTTAGTACTCAACATGTGTACACAAGGGACACATTAAAGCTATTTAAATAAAACAAATCTCGATTCGACATTGATGTGCGTTTAAGTCTTTCGTCAAATTGGATAACATCCCTGTATAACTATGAAATGCTATTTTGAGAGTCATTCAAATATATGGTGAAGCATGATGCATCTAATGTTGGGCCTTTTACAGGAAAAATGTGTAATTTTTACATTTTAAAAAGAAAACAAGAAGGGTTTTAAAATGAGCATAGCATTATGTGTCTAACAACGTTAAAAAAAGCTCTGGTTTAATTGGAGATGTTGAATTCCGTTAGCCATAAGAGCATTTACGTAGGAACTGGGTTAATGCAATGCATTTGGCATAACAAGAGTGGCTTTAATTGAGTTAATCATATAAGCTAATAAAGTGAAATTCCTAATACCGGTATTATATTATCAAAATCCGAGAACATTTGCACTACTTTAAAACTCAATGTGCCTGAAAAATTACCGCTATATATAATATATTAAATATACAAGAGTTTTTCCCCTTTGAACAAGTTATATACAGTACTTATCAATAAAACAAGTACAAGCTTTCCAAAAAAGCATAGTAACGGTATTCCATGCATGTGCGAACAGTATTAGCTGTGTCATAACATCTTACTATTGTTCCAGGGAACTTAGATAGTCGCTTTTTTGTTAATTAAGCTTTTATTTTTAATGATTTATATCCAATGTTACACATATTGGATCTAAATTATAAAAGCCCTATTAAATGTAAAAAATAAGTGTTCTACAGCTCTCTGGTTTTGCTCTACATACCGAAAATTAATTGTTTTTCAAACACTGCACATATGCCCTCTCGTTATCCGTGCCTCGTATGCAAATTTAGAGCATTGCATAAAGGGTAATTATTATACATACACGTATACATTAGTATAAGTAAAACCCGAACCGCACACCTGAAAGACAACTTTGTTTTTACCCGTGTGATAATAATGCGTATGCAGGTCAACGAGGTGTGATGTACTCCTATCTGAGGTACATTTAGGTATATGTACAACACATTGGTTTTATTTCTGTTATGAAAAACGACAAAAGCTTCGGTATATACATGTTTTGTAATTCAAGTTATAATTCAAGTTAAAGTCAGCAAACCTCATAGGTTTGATAGGTGATATGATTTTATTTACAGAAATATCAAAATAAGTACCAATATTACAGTATTTATTTTAAATTAAATATAAATCGACTATCTAAGTTACCTGGAACAATAGTAGTACGTTGATTTTATTATGTTATGTAAAAATCGGTTGATGGGGAGGTTCCAAATAGTAAAATCTGGACGTGAAAAAGCATCTGATGACAGTATTTGCAAGTTGCAATACAATGTATTACAGAGCTAACGAATAACAGCCGAGTCGTCATCTCATCTCGGCCCACCGATATCAATATCCAAGTATCTGCTGTTTATTTCGCAGCACCTTCTCTGTCACTAGCTAGCCATATCTTGGCCGCATGGCAACCAAGCTTCGATACATTTTCGTTAGCTAAGTGTCCCCCGGATATGTTTCTAGGTAATGAATAGAGTAAGCAAATGACAACAATAATTTGGCTGAGATATGTTATTAAAACAAAAATTAAAATACTGAATCTATAACGAATGTTATTTCATTTAAACGCCAATCTATTAAAGGAATGGACGCTCTATTAAGGAAATGGGCACTCTATCAATACATAGGGAGGTTTGCGAATAACGGACTCGGATGTACCTTAAATTGTACTCACGCCAATGACTCTCAAAGTTTTAGCCGCCAAAATTGGATCTTGTTATGTACGTCGGGGGTTGACATTCTACCGTAGACGAATGGAGTGAAAACTTCGCGACTAATTTTAAAACGGCTTTACCTATTGAACTACTATACCATGTTTCGTCAAATTTGGCTTGTCAGTTTAAGAGGCGGAGTCAATGAAAGAGTTTACATACGAACACACGCAATCTTTGTCATGCCGTAAAAACTTCTACGAGCTCTAATATGAGCGCAGGGAGGATTCTGACGATGCATCAGGACCTCAAAACGCATGTCCAAAAAGCATAAAAATAAGCGCATTTTAAGACATACTGTGCATAGAACGGAAAGTAAAGGGTTGGGCGTTCCTAAATCAAAGAATTCAAGCAGATGACATAATTCATTGGCAACTCGTAAATCATGGATTGTAATGGATTGTATAAATCAGACAAATTCTTGATAAGATAAATGTATCGATAATTAATAATTCTGCGTATTTTGCGGAATGAAAAGAGTGAGATGAATATTGAAATAGATATAACAATCATCTACACTTCATTATATATATAAAACCTATATCGACATGACACATGATTGACACGTTGGTATATATGACATACTTGGTCGTCTGGTGTCAGCATTGTTCTACAAATAGATTGATTTATCCAGAGGTTATCGACAATATGCATATTTCATTTCGTATGTAAACCTTTTCTTACTTTTTTATACCGCGATAAATGTTAATTCAAAAGTATAATAAATATACAACCAGAGTATGGTGAGCCATTTGCGTCGCCATTTCGTCAATTTATTCATCTTTTCGCCTTTTGTGCTTACTAGACGAAAAGACAAAAAGAAATGGCAGGAGTTGGACACCATACTAGTCAACCAGATGTGAAAGTTTAATATGCTAAGCAGATAGTTTATATTTCCAGAGACTTTATTTTTTATTATTCATTGATTGTATCTGCCATTGAGTGATTGTGCTATGTTGTGCCCCCGTAACTCTAAACAATGCTTGGTATGCAGTTTTCAATTGTTATATAAGCATAGGAAATTAAAACATAGCGGTTTTGTAAAATGGAATGTGTGGGAACGCGGAACAGATCTAGAAAGGAGTAATGATATACATGTATCTTATATCTCTGCTGAAGGAAGCAACTTTTTCATTTTGCAAACAACCCAAAACCACTTAATTTTGCTATAATTACTCCTACAGCTCATTCTGTCAAAGTGAGCACAACGGTACTCGCAACTATCTAGCTCCTACCATCTGAGACCTAGGAGCCTGATCTTCCTATTGTGTCGTTATCTGGCTTTGTATCTCTATTTTTGATGACTTTAAATGCAGTTTTCATGTGCCAATTTTGTTCCGTATATTTTATATTTTCTCATTTTTTACATTATGCATATACATGTATGTAAGATGGTTGTTACAATATATAGATCAAGAGCAAAAATCATGCCAACCCAAAAGGCCAAAACTAGGAACAAATTAAAATATACCAACCTAAACATAGTTAAGAAATATTAAAAAGGAAGAGACAAATGGGGGAAAACTTAGTCTAGCGGTCCATTTCTTTGTCGATGGCTGTCGGTATCTGTTTTTTCCATTCGTCTTCATCTTCTACTTGAACTTATTCTTGAGAAGCTAATGTTGTAGGAGGGTCTTGTCAATGTCCATGTTGCAATGCATGTTAAAGATACATTTATAGAGTATGAAAGGAGTAAGACATCTGTGGCCGCTGCAGGCGATGTTTCCTGATACAGATAACAGAAAGGACTGGGTAGAATAAGATCACCCAATGTAGTTTTTATTGCATCTAAGTTTTTGATATACATTCACACAACATGCCAAATATGAATTTAAATATTTTAATTAATTCAGTGAAATATTTATCCAAATACCATTTACAAAATGTAATTCTTAGATAATCGTTTCTCTGAACTTCCAATTGGCATAATATGATGTGATTGTTTTTTATCTTGGGCCTAACAATTGACAAGTGACACACAATATGCAAAGCATGTTCATATTTATTGCACTATGCCATTAGTCATCTTCAAACAAAATTTGAACGTAACTAGTGTTGGTTTTTCCTTTTTATTGCACAATACCATTGCTCATCTTAAAACCAATTTTGAACGTAACTGTTGGTTGTTTTTTTTTCAATTTTATTGCACAATCCTAAACATATTTTGAACGTTACAGCTATTTGTTGGTTTTTTTTTATTATACAACACGTACAGTTTCAGGAAATATCGCCACACCTACCACTACTATGGTCAATTCAGTACGTTCTTATATTAACAAAAAAATTATTATATAACTTAAAAATGATATGCATTTATCTAACTTTTCATTCTTATGATATAATAATTAACGCAAAACATGCACTCATTAACACCAGCAAAATAGTCATTAAGGCATAATATTACTTCGAAAGTATAATAAACGGCAATCAGAGTATGCTGTATGATCTGTGTCGCCATTTCGTAAGTTTATTCGTTTTTTCGCCTTTCGTGCTTACTAGGCATATTGACAAAAGATGAAATGGCAGACACATTGTTTCAAAATAAACAAAATATATCTGTGGCAACAGGAACAAAATGAATTAGTGGATAACTAGTATCCGTATATCTAAAAAATAAAAAAAAATGTGAATGAAAAGAAATTAATACACGAAAAGACACATTTTACGCAATTATTCATATTACACATATCATAAGGTTTTTTTCCCCAAAACCAGTCATATTACACACATATACCCACACGATGGACAAAGTGTATAAGCCACAAGCATCTATAAAACACATGACTCATACACCTCAATCCTGAGTAGGATACCGACTAAAAATCTTATTTAACAACTGGTCATAACATTTTAAAATTTCCATTAAATTAAACACCCATGCAACTTTTAAATAACTTCCTATAATTAAAAAGGAAGCTTGAGTTTATTTATGTTTTTACCTTGGAGCATTTACACTATCAGGTGTTACTGAATCACAACTCTTTATTTATTATGTCTATAACTTGAGAAAATATAACACATACTTGTATAAAATTAAGCTTTTGTGGTAGATACGATGTTTAAAATTTCTACGATAATGTCTGTCGCACATGCGTGCATTGGAGGAATAGATGAACATCGCCAATAGAATCGGGAATACATTTATTACATGTTTTGCTGACATGATTGCTTAATCGTCCGTCATCCTTCGTGACTCACCTGTGTATAAACTTTTTTACATTTCAATTTTCTCTTTGAAAGTGCTTGACCAAATTTGAAGAACCAAAACCGTAAATGTTTTCTTCTTTGTACAAATGAAGATGGTGATGTCCCCATGGGATCCCATAATGGAAGAAACAATGAACATTTTATGAAACCTTGTAAAATCTAATGTTGTTGACCTCCCCGATTTCCCCATATCTTGGCTAAGGCCTTTGACCTTTTTAAGTTAGTATAGAACTTGCAAATTACAATACTAAAATCCTATTAGTCAAAGTCACACAGTATAATGTGATTATCATAATTTTGAAATTCAATCAATTTCACCACACTTATCCGGACATTTTAAGAAAACAACGTTGCATTGGCTTACAAATAAAAATCTAGGTCAAATATAGTCGATTAGTATCCAGAAAAAATTTGAATGGGTATAATATCATGAATAATTATGCATAATTGTTTACAGTAAAAGATCAATTCCATTTTAGAGCTCAACCTGACACTTCCATCAATAAACAAAGACTGTCAAATCTGATTGCTGTTTTGGAATACGGTCATTTTGGCGTGGTTAAATATGTCCTATATCTATCAATATAATTAGTAAGTGTTAATAAACCAGCACTTCGCTCATTCTGATGCTATCAACCATAATTTTGGACACAAATCAAAAGTTTGTTGACAAAATGACACCTATTTATGACCATAAATGTTGTACACAAATAAACATATCAGAAATTATGATACAACGATGTTAATGACATATTTATATTTTTTATCATTCGTTATGCAAAACCAATATTTAGTGCTACGAAGAATTTTAGATTCACTATAATAAACTTTGCAATGAATGTAATATTATTTAAGTTAGTTTTACAAATCAAAGTCAAGGCGATTAAACAAGAGTTTCCAAATCATAGCATCCGGCCTGAAAACAAATGTTACAAGTAAGAATGGTAACTGTTCCAGTAGAAAGTCACTGGCAAGATTTACTGAACTTTCAAGTTTTCTGGTGACAATGTGACTGCTGGTTACAATGCAGTGAAAATGATTTTCTTAAGAACATACCAAAATTACAAAGCTTTTTAACAATATTGACACTTAATCACTGTATTAAATAACCGATAATCTATTGTAAAATATGTAAGAACATTACTCAATTCGATTATCGAAGGTCAGTTGTCCGCTAACTCATGTCTCCGGTTTCCTTTACCATCACAGAAGCGATCTCATCGATATGCGACATGCTAATAACTGAGGCGTATAACACCTTAATCAATCTATCCGTGATGGCTTGAACGTAAACCACCATTACCCTATTCCAATCCACTTATTAGCCTCGAGCAGTTAGATCTTTATTATTTCCAACCCTGTAACCGTCCATCGCCATCGTTTTAGACGATATGCCTTCTAACACGGTTAGCCAAATTGCGCCACCCACTGACTAGTCTTACAGCGTCAAATTCAAGGAAGCTTTATTATACCCCCCAACCCCGAAATCTAGTTTGAGGGGTATATAGGAATCACCATATCTGGCTTTCTGTCTGTCCGTGTAAAATCGTGTCTTTGTCATATCTCATAGCTGCATTAGAAGACTGCCATAAATCTTCACAGGTATAAAGATGTGTCATGACCTTAAACCAAGGTCATATTGGAAAGGTCAAGGTCGCGAGAAAAAATTGGAGCGTGGGGGGTTATTTGGCTCTCAAGATACAGTTCTAGATATTACTAAACCTGTTTTAATTTTGCAGTTCTAGACGGCAGTTTCGGAATACAATTCATTAGTGTTCGGACCAAAATCATGGAGAATGAAACACTTTTAAAATAGAAGCCACTTACAAGCACTATGCAAAACATTTTCCTATTCTAAATTGTAGAAACGTTACCATAACCGGATCTATAAATTCTACATAGGTGCTAACACATATTAGAACGAAATACAATCTTTGATGTATTATAATGATTTATTATATGGTATCCTATATGATACATGAGTTCATTTGCAACTTGGGAGTTTTTTTTCTTAAATGACGCAGAAATTTAAGATCTTCATTTCAAAAATGACATTTATACTTTTGTTTACACGTAAAGTTAACTTTTAATAATTGATAACAGTGACATATCTTTTAAATGTTTGAAATTTATATTTTATTTGTTAAATTAGTATCTTTAACACATCTTTAATGAATAATTTTCAAAACATTCAAATACCTTACAAATAAAAAATGTGTGTTTTTTATAATTTACACAGTATTATTTATGGGACATTTAAGATGTTTTCACAGAAAACTGTTACACAATAAAAATCTTTAAAAATTTTGAAAAAAATCTACTTAATTACTTGTGTTAAAATTTCAAGGTCCTATTGGGCTATCTGTAATTTTATTTCATTATTATTTTATTATTTTATTTACTTACATAGATGGCACATTTTGTACCCACAGCCTTTATTAAACCACACTAAAAAGTTACGTAAAATATAAGTAATCATTAATATTAGTAATATATGTTTTGGTACTTTTTGGGAACAGAACATGTCATACCATGCGGTAATAGTTATTATTTAAAATGAAGAATTTGTAATTAAAAGAATGACTTTGTTTTAACATATGACAAATTCTTTTGAAAACTGGGGGTTGTCTAGAAAACTTTCTACGAATACATTTTTGTATTACTAACTAAATAAACTACATGTAAGTAAATTAAGACAGATGCAGGCTCAGATTTTAATGACATACAATTTTTGGACATTAATGTCATATACTATTTTTTGAATGCATTCATTGCCATATACCATTTCTTTAATGTATTTTATGATTAAATTCAAAAAAATGGTATATGACAATTTTGATAAAGAACCTGGCTAATTGTAGATAGAGAAGTGGATCAAGTATCGTTTGATTTGATTGGTAGAATGTAGTATCAGATTCCATTTTTGAACTTTATTTTACATCATATCTACTTCTGAGAACATTTTTGAGGAGTAATTTTAAACATTTGTATTTTTCGAATTTTATTATTTGTGTCAGCAAAAATTTAATTTACTACGAATTATAGGGATTTACAGACTTAGCAACATTGTGCATAATTTTTAATTTTTACCAAAAGATAAATTTAACATTCTGCACATGGCAATTACCAAAGCAACCAATACCACTACACAGCAAACCAGTGATTAGAGAGATTTGTAGTACGTACATCCTACTCATTTTGCTCAACACGCAAATCCATTAAAAAAGACCGTTATATTAATGTTTAGTTGTTCATGATTCTTTTAATTTTCTGTTGGGCAAAAAAGTTTATCTTTCCTTGTACGCCCGTTAGTTGGTATACTTATGGTATAATAAACCTTTAACGTTGATATATTGAAATGATACCATAGCTATGGGTGACAACAGAACATGATGTTAAAATATTGCTAGTAGTGTTTAATCAAGAACCCTGGCCTAAATATGCCACTTGTTTTATAATCAATGGTACTAAAATGCGAATATATGTTCATTATTCATATGCTTTATGCCTTTGTAGCGCGTTCAGTGTCCTGTGTCCTATGTTACTAGCAGTGTGATTGTTTATTCCGTATATCATTTAAGCTATAGTTGTACCGGATGCATGTCCTCTAATCAAACAAGGATATGTCCAGAATCCTCTATCGTCTCGTACGTAGGGGGATAAGCGCCAAAAAGCTAACCACTGAATATTTTGCTTTCACTGCACGTCCCGAGTCGTGATATTACAATCATGCTTTCTTCAATAAAAACGTTTACTAATGTATTTTTTCTGAAAGTTGCTCTCATCTTGGTTTCTTTTTTATCTCTTTTTATATGATTTTTATAATATCTGCTGTGATTGTGTTGTCACAAAATATAACCATGCTTTTTTATATAATTTAAACTCTAAATCCATGGCACACTATAGATAATTGGTTACTACCTATATCCTGTTACACTTTTACTTTTGAACATTTTCACAAATCTACTAAAATTAGGACTTTATTTCTCTATTTCTGTTTTCTCACGGATGTCAATAACAGGTATTTAGGTCATGACGTAACTTGAGACATTAATAGAAATACAAGACAAGGAAATAATTAGTATTAACTACAAAATATGCGAATAAGTCATAAGAAGTATAAAATGTCTGCACTCCTAAAAGTAAAAAAAACATAAATTTAAAAAAAAATTAAACAAAAAATGAAAAATGTCACTTTTTATATTAGCTGGATGTAGTTTTAATATTGACTGGTATGTTTATTTTTTGTTTATCTTATTTTTTTATATTACAAATGTAAAGCAACGTACTAGTAACTATTTAGACAAGAACATGAGCTGTTATTTACATTGTCAATAAAATAACTTACATCACTAAAACAATTAACGAACACACATATACACACATGTACATACACACACCTCACACACACATACACACACACACACCACGCCACTGTATAGTATTTTGATATTAAATCCAGTGTCCATCCAAAGTCGGTAATTATATATTAGTATACATGTTTGTATTTGTTTTGGCGTGTTTTCTTATTTTTATTGTTTGTTGTATCACACTCTGTTGCTTTTCCAGTCTGATTTCAATACTAATTTGAATACATGTATTATCGTAGTCGTTTCGAAAATGGTAAACGTTTTACTGTAATGTGGTCCTGTTGTTTTGTTCGGTTCGTTGAATGTTTATTTACGTCGCATCAGCAATTTAGTTATCCACAATTAATTTCAAGGATTAAACGAAACGTGTGGTGCATTAGTGTTTGCTAAGAATGTTAAAAACAAATGATTCGCTTGTTACTATTTTGTAAAACCGGTAATCCGAGATTTTGTACTAAGTACTGGTATTTTGGCTGCAAAAGAAAATGTATGATGAAGATACTATCAACAAAATGTTAAAATAAATTAAACAACATATTGATTGTAATTTGCAATATACATTTTCTAATTCTTCAACAGACAATCTGTTATACCAATGGGCACAAACTGTGCCCCATTGCTTGCTGGTTTTTTTTTCTTTATTAGTATGAAGCAGAATTTATGCAAAATTTTGTTAAATCTGGAGAAGAAAATGTCGCCAAATCATTAAAATCCACATACAGATATATAGATGACGTTCTATGTATAATAAAAAGATTCGGAGAATATGTGAATGACATCAATCCTTTTGCATGTTGAGCTTGACATAACAGAGATTACTGATTCTTCAAGTTCTGCTTCATATCTCAATCATGACGCTTCATTTAAACCTATATATGACAAACATTTATTTTTCTATAGTCAACCTCCCTTTTATATACAGCAATATAACTGCTTCTCCTGCTTGTAGTGTCTTTGTTTCATAGTTTATACGCTATGATAGAGCTTGTTTCCACTATGGGAACATTATACAACGACGCCAGCTGTTTAAAAATACATTTTTGACTCAGGGATATTATAAACCTAGTCGTAAAGCATAAGTTTCACGACCGATTTAGTAATATTGTTGATGCGCATTGTGTTTCTGAGTCCAGAATTATGCTCGCTATATTTGACGCTCACCAGTTCCATGATTCTGTCAATCTCAATTTTGATTATACACGTGATGGGTGTAGCTAGCTAGACAGGAGGCGTTTACTAATCCAGAGCACCAGGTCTAACTTCCGAGGTCCAACTTTATTTGCCAGTTTTCAAAGTATTTACTTTTGGGATTGTAGTTTGAACAATCACTAGCTTGCTTGTTTTGGGTTGTACAAGTGTGCATTAATGGCAACGTTTAGAGTGTTTGTATAATTACCAGCATTGTTGCAGACAAACAACATTTACAAGATTTAGTCGATGATACCGATACCAAGGCAACGAGTGGACGACAGGGAAACTCTTTTTGACTTGGATTTCCTATTAGGAGTGAAGTGTTTAGAGTATTGGTATCTTACGACAAAATGAAGATACTTTCACTTACAAACAATAATGAGGCGAATTTAAATGTCAGAGAAAACAAGACTAGCTGGAAAAAACACCCACCTTTGACATGCGAACTGAGAAACTTGACCGAACGGGATTCGAACCTAGGCATTGAGAGGAACAGTGATCCGTAACCCATCGCTTTAGAAACCACCAGACCTCTCATTTTTGTGGAGATTTTTATTTTCTTGTGCATGTCATTCATACAAATCCACTATACGAATCCACTTCGCATATCATTAAGATATTATGGTACCACAAAGCGGCATATGTTCAAATTTGTGTACTGTGTAAACTTTTAATTAATTAAGATATGAGTTAATTAGAACCCCAGACGATTGTTATAAATCACTTATGTCAGTGTTAGTTCTCGTCGATATGGTTAGACAGATAGTCAATCAATTATACAACAATATATCCATTGTTTTATTTTCTTTATCAAGATTTCAAACCTAGAGAATCAGACTCACCTAATGTTCTGGAATTAAAAATGAAGAACAATAATAACTACTTTGGTCAATATACAATAATGACTATTAACGTCTTATTACGTAAGAGCCTGTATGGCAAACGTCTCATTACGTAACAGCCTGTATGGCAAACGTCTTATTACGTAACAGCCTGTATGGCAAACGTCTCATTACGTAACAGCCTGTATGGCAAACTGTGCAATGATTTACTTAATGAACAATTCTAATAAAACCAGATGTGCAAAATGTGAAAATATTATGGTATAACGTCCAAGCTTAAACCTTTAATATCATTACATATTAATGTTACTGTCAGTCATAGTGTCTTTCAGCCGGTGTGAAATTCTTTGTTATTTTCTGATTAAAAACTTTAATTGAATTCTTATGCTACTTTAGATATGTTATTAATTGTAGTTAAACGGTACTGTGTTATTATTTTGGAAATTTTAAGTTTGGTGTCTGTCTAGAGCATATAGGTTTATCAGACCAGTTCTTATCCCGGTGTCGTTGACATGAAACGACTAGGTGCACAATGCTATCTCTTGGATGATCATGAGGCGCCCGTACATCACAAATTCATAGCCCAATATTATAGTATCATTTTTGGCTGGTTGACTGGAGCAATGAAAAATTAAATATTAAATACAACATGCAACAAAGCCCTGTGGGAATTTGAAACCATGACTTTTCAGTCATAAGTCTGCAACCTTTAACAACCCCGTCATGTAACTTGCTTCTTCTTTCCCAAAATATTAAAAAATTACCATGCTTTCTATCTAAAACATGAAAACACAATGCACGGTATTTTTCCATATACAAATATCTTAAACTTTGTATTCCACAGGTGTTTTGAGTTCTTGCCTAATCCAGCGATTGTGGTTTTACAGTTTAGTTAAGCCATTATGAAGTAACCCTTTGTCTCATGTGTCATTTATGTGACATTTAGATGTTACCTACAGGGACATTTTACCTATTTACATTTAAAATTAATGCAGTTTAATTTTTTCGTGAATTCCTAGTTAGCTTACATCAAAGAATAGCGACTTTAAACTTCAAATCTGTGACATTTTTTAACATAAGTAACATGTATATTTAGGTACATCTGGTAAATTTATGACAATGAGAATTACAGACCGATTCTCTCCTCATCTCAGGGACAGTTTAAAGAAGTAGCTTAGTGGAATGAGCGGCCTCTGTATTCTGTTATCACTTTTAAAATTCTTATGAGGTATCTGCGCGCCTTTCCGAAGCACCAGACCTGGTGGAAGTTCGCGTATTAAACTTAATTTGTCATTTTTCAAAGTTTTTGCTTTGCTTTGGAATTGTTTTGGGCATGGACCGGTATGTTTTATATCAACCATTTACATTTACAAAAAGCTTTTCAAAAAGCCTTGAATTGAATAACAAAGGAATTATTAGCAGAGCCACAATAGGTTATTGTAATATTTTTCTTTGTGCTTACAATAGAACGTGATTTGCACGGCTTGTGACGTTTAGCCGCTTGCTAAGGAATGCACCTTTTGTTATTTTATATTGCGTTAACAGACGAAAATCCCCAATCAAAGTAATTTAGTCAACTTTAGAGCTGAAATTTAATTGATCAAACATTTTAAGCTCATTTTCTTTATTATTTTTAAAAGAAATATTAGCTACGCCTTACAAAACCATTTTGACCTACAAGACGTACAGGGAATGGTATAATATTTGGTTCAAATCAATAGTTTTGGAGTAATTAAATCTTTTTTATCCAAATACCTTTGATTGGTTTTTATTCTTATGGTATTGATAGTTATAGTATAATTATTATATCTCCACATACATTTTGATATCAAACATGATTTTATGACTCTGTAAAACATCGGAATTTATTAGAAGTTTTATGGAAATTGAAAACTGCTGAAATGTGTACGCCCTCATTAATGTCTTGATATGACAGGTCAACCAGGGTAAAAGAAACACTCAAAATCAGCAGTGTGGAGAAAACAACCTGTATTTAACCCTATTGTTTACCTTATGTATAGTTAAACCTGTCTATAAAGGCCACCCAAGGGAACAAGTAAAAGTGACCTTTATGGACAGTGGTCTTTATATACAAGTTCAAATAATATGAATAAAAAACGATTGGGATACGATTCTACTGGCCTTTATAAGCAGGTGGCCCTTAGATAGAGGTGACCTTTAGGCAGGTTGGACTGTATATTATATTTAAAGCCATTTTTGTCTACTTTCAAAAGCAAACATACCAGTCCATGTTCAAATATATATTTGGCAGTTTCAAATTTTGACATAAAAGGCAATAAAATCTGAAATAGTAATCACCTCAAATATCATGGAATTCTTAAAATACGAGGGGAATAAAAATTGTGTCTATTGTGTCAACTACTAAACATCATTTTCATATTGGAAAAAGTAATTTGAATGTGATTTATTCTGACGCTAACTATACACTGTTCAGGACAGCAACTGACATTTTTCTGCTAAACAAAGCCTTTAACTGCATTCTGTGTTTAATCCAAGTATTAAATCACATTAATGACATTGTGTGTGTATACTTCAGAAGGATTTTTTATTAATTTCCCCAAAAATTGTATAGTTCAAGATAAATCCATTTGGAGTATGACACCCGGTAAACCAAAAAGTCAATAGTATAAAACTCTTTGTAAAATCTTCAAAATTGTTTAAAATCTGACAAAAGGGTTTTACTGCGTTCTTGCGAGTCATTCTCTGCAATGCCCAAAATGTTCTCGAAATAGCATATCACAGATTTTGAAAATAGTTTACTTAAAAAAGGGTACATATAAGAAACCAAGAAAAAATTATCAAACTTAGATTTTTTAATTTGTTTCCATGGTAACCCACCCCTAAGAGACCAATCTCTGGAATATCAGTCAATTTTGGGTGCATAGGAAATCGTGCCACTAAAATATGCCATTTATGATAGTGATATCCCATATTTTGTTTTTTCAGAACTTGTATGTTCACCCTTATCTTTTTTATAGCACAGACATTTAAGTTATTGAGAAAAGTGGGTTAAACAAAATTTCAAAAACTTAGAGTGGTACTTTATGATAAAAGAAAATAAATCAGTTTTAAAGTAGCAGTAGCCCTAGAAGGGTCCCTTATTTAAAAACGAATAATCTCCCCTTATTTAACAATATGGTATTTATTTTCTCTTTTTGATATGTTTCATCTTGTAAGTGCCAAACAACAAAGTAATTACTTGACCAATGAAGTAAAATAAATGACCTTCCATTTTTTTTTACTTTCACTGAAAGTTGAAGATGTGTATATCTGTTAAAGGGGAATGCTTTTATTACAAATAAAAAAAAATAATGTTTACTTGAACAAATTGGCATGGTCACAAGTATTCTTGAACAAGCAACATAATCCTTTACCCACATGGTCACTTCACATGGCAACTGTTGCTGTCGACTGAAATCCGAGGAATAAGAAACATAGAATACTTGTAATTACATCCTTTATTCAAAAGAATAATACTGTCTAGTTTTCGCATTTAAATTTTAACCATTGACCCTTGTCTAGAATTCGTCCTTGCTTAGAAAGTTTTCAGTGAGTATTTATGGCCTACAACCTAAATACGGCACAGTATAGTACAGACCTGTCGAATGTTTAGCACTACCCTAAGGAAAACGAGTCGAGGTTCTGCTGCCGAGTGACCAAGATGTGACCATGATAGCTGGTGACCAAATACCTGCAGCAAAGACATATAAAGCAGCTGAGAGGCCGAGACGAGCTTCTGATTCGTTGTCGCTGATTTAGTCGTAAGCTTTCGACAGGGCTGAACTGAACCTATACACTTATAATATCATGAAATGTGACTTCAATTTACAAATATTTTGTGAAACATCATGATAAATGTTTATTTTCCTTTTTTTAATTTTCAAAGACTCTTTTTTTAAACTTATAAATATTTAATTTTCTATAAAGGTTGTAAATATTTATTATGTTGTATGTACACTTAATATTCATAACCTGTGACAAAATAAATGGGTTCATTTTAAACTGGCTACGTTACGAACTTATAAATTGGTACGGTATTCAAGATAATAAATTTAAGTCCAAGTTTTTAATTAATATTCCAAATCTTTGATGGAGATAAATTGTTTTTATTTTCAAATTGATTTTAAATTGTATTTTTTATTAAAAGTTTTAAACAAATATTCATTTTTTCGGCATATTTCTGTTTCTAAAGTATATTTCTTAAAAAGCTCTAGCATTTGAAATTCGTATAATATGCCATCAATTAGGACATAAATTTAACGATGTATTTGACACTAATATAAGGTGAAGGCCGACTTTACTAATTAATATCATCACCGCCTATTACTTTTGTTCATTAACATTTGACGTTTCGTTCAGGTGACAGTGATCAGCCCATAAGCCGTTGACAATTCAACTTTTTTGCTTTAGTATACCATTATAACGTACGATCAAGTAGGATTTTGTTTTATTCTGACAATACCTAAAAGGTGTATACCGGTAGTTTATTTTATAGGAGCAAGAAACAGAAACATATACCTGATCTAAACTAGATTTTGATTTCAAAACTTAATTTTAGAAACTTAAACTAGGATTTTGTATAAGGAATTATTGGTGTGGTCCCTATACTTATTGGTTTAAGAAAATTTCAGGATTTTCAACCTTAACCAGTGGCGGGAAAAAACTTGGAACATAGGATAATACTTCATCATGTTGTTTATAAGTATTGTTATAGTCATCTTTGTTTGTAAGTATATGTTTCATTATTTTATTATTCATTTTTGCTTTTTCAGAAAGATTTTTTTGTCTTTTTTTAACTTATATTCTTATTTTGGATTTATATCTCCCATTGTATTGGTGAATTCTATCTTGTGAACAATATGAAACACGGATCATCTATTAAAGAACATTTTGTATAGAATGAGTATAATGAAATACCATTATTTACAATATTGTTCACAATCAAGCTATAAAACATTTGGCTAGCACATTGAAGTAGCCAGCCAGCTGTATGTGCTGTTACGAAGCAGACGCATGTACTTACATTGGCATCCCTCAGCCATGGCCACATTGAGTGGGATCTGACTGACAATATCACAATGGTGTGACAGAGCAGTAGAGTTAAAGAAGACTGCTGCACTGCAAGATGGAAAAAATAAACGTTCGCACTACAAGTCCAAAATGGAATTCATAAAGCATATCGTAAGGGTACCACATGGATTTTACAGAATTTCCAGAGCGGTGGAGATACTAAGTAATTTAGAAGAGAAAACATTCCAATTTCAGTGAAACAAAACTAGACAACAATTTAAAGAACCAAATAATTAGAACAAAACATACAGAGATTTCTGAGGGACCCATACCATGCCAATAAAATCCAAAGCAAAGGCACTACACAGTTAATGAGTATCGTGATGGCGCTCAAAAACCTATGTTGTACAGTAATTGCAAATATTTACCATTGACGAAAAACATAACTGCGCCTGTAAACTAAATTTCGTAAAATGCAAATAAGTTTTAATATCATGACAAAAAGCTGAAATATATGCTAAATTAGAATAATAGACATTAATACTTTTGAACTTCTTCAGCAGTGAATTAATATTGACTAATTAAGGTATAATTACCTTACACGTGTACATAAAAGACATTTATCACTGAACGCATGTGTTGTGGCTAGTTCTGAACATTGTCCTTGAGATTTGAAGAATGAATTATCATTGAATATATGCTTAAAATGTTTCTTTTATACAAAAAAGGACTGCATTTCTAATTCTGGTGTGATACTTTACAACATACTAACGATTATAAAGAAAACAAAAAGACGTTAATGTATCACTAAAGTTGTTATCTGAAAATAGCATTCGCTTAACGACATTGCAAACAATTTACTGGTAATCGTCACTGGAGGTCACTTTCACATTTTGTGAAATTTAAAAGAAAAACTTTTTTAATAAACGACGTCGTCTTTGGAATAAAGAGTTCTTTCGACTATCAATCCAATGACAAATGTACCAATATTCAGTTAAGTAATACTTTTTGTACAATTTCATGTTAGTAATTCTGAATTACTGTAAACGTATTTGTTTCAGAGGTGTATTAATTTTCGCTTATTTCGCGGTCGTTTGTTTGCACCAAAATTAAAACCGAGCTAAAAATGTATTATACGTATTTTGTTATAATGCATACTTCAAAACGCGAAAAATTAACTATGTTAAGTTACGCGATTATGTCTAAATTTTCTTATACCGCGAAAATAAATACACGCGAAATTAAATTCTTTACAGTATATGGAACAGAAACAGGTATACAAAATAACTAGAAAACTATTAACATGAAAAGACTTAAAGAAGCCAATTATTTTGTAGTTATTGATGATGCGACAACTAGTTCTTACAATAATAAATATGTTTTCATAACGTTTATATATATGCAATTGTGACGTCATCGCATTTGTTTCTACAAGAAACGATTTAAAAAAAAAAATAAAATAAAAAAACAATTGCTAATTAAAGTTGATTATAAAATGAGTATTATGAATTTTACTTTGATATAATTATACCTCTTTATTTGGCATCATTACGTCTGTAATAGTCACATATGGAAATCAATCTTTACAATGAATTATTCATTGTTTTTCATTCTGTTTGATAAACTCATTTGGAATCAAATAAAACAAATTTATATTGTCTTCAAATGAGTTGAGTTGACACATTATCTATGCCTGAGGAATTGTTCCCATTTCAAATTACATGTTTTTTCAACACGATTATTGTTTCGACTTCCCGGATATAGCTACGGAGTTACAATACAAAAGATATTGCGTCACAAAATCCTGATTCAGATGAGATGCTTAAAACAATTAAAAAAAATATATATTTTGAAGTATTTGCATGTTTGATATTTTTTTCATAAAATGTAATTAAACTATCATAATTACCAGTGCTGAAGTGACGTCACTAATTAATTTCTTGTTTATGCCCATACGCATGACGTCATTTGTGCTGTAACGGCTACTGGACATGCATATTGTGAGCATGCAGTGTTTTCTTTCAGAAATAAAAAAAACAAAATAATATTTTTTTAATTGGAAAAGTAAATATAATCTAGAGCGCATTATTGCTTTTCTTTTGCATCGCAATAGTAGCTATAGCACTATAAACGCCAGTTCTAGATATATTAATGATTATGTTTGTTCAGAGTCATTTTTACTCTTAATAGCGAATTTACAGTTCAACAACCTATAAATTGCACTATACCTACACGATGGTTTCGTGTTTTGTCATATACAGAGGTGTATTACTACTATTTCCAACAATTTGTAGTACATCATGTCATTTTTGGCCGTGTATTAATACGTACTAAAATTCCACCCAAGAGCGTTAAGAAAAATAAATTATAATAAGCAGCGTATATTTGTTCGGTTTAGGCTTTTTTAAAAGTATCTATCAATGTGGTCCATTTTATCGTGGGTCACTATGAGCTAACTGAAAAAAAATGTATCCCCATATAGTGACAATTCCACTCGTATGTTGCATTCCACCAAAATTATGATATTTTAAGAAATAATTAATCACAATATTTCGTTATTACATACTTTTTAAAGTCATAAGTCGTACACTTATAAAATAATGCATTCAAAAAGTAAGCATACTTTGCAAATCATTGCATGTGTTCATAAATATTCAAAAGAAAGACATGACATTGCAAATTTTAAAAAACTGAATCCCCTTACTGCGGCTTAGACATATAGTTTAATTCCTGGTTCAAATATCTTGTCTACCTGTCATCAGTGTGTCAATTTTATTGTAATTTACCCTAAGGTAACTGTTTAATATTAGATAGCTTCAAGTTTCTATCTGGCATTTCATCTCAATGCTTATTTGAACATTCTGAATTATGATCGAATTTATGTGACGTTTTCGTCTCGGCGTTCAATTCATAAATGTAGTATAGTTACGTCATCCTGGTACAGGCCTTGCAAAAACACGGGCAATGTTTTAAAAAAAAGGCTAACATTACAACTTGACACATTTCATTTGAAAATATTAAGATGAACTATAAAAGAGGAAAAATACAATTGAATTTAAATCCTAAAAAGATAGGCCAGGATTATCCAACAAACAGTACTATTGTATCTTAGGGACAATGGCACCCGGGTTCTTTTTTAGACTGAACGTCATTTTTTAAATATTAACATTCATACCAGTTTGTTTTCTATTTGAGGATAAATGTCAATTACAGGACCAATGATTGTAAAAAATTACGGTCGTGTCCTACTTTTGATTTTTTATGAAATCATAATTTCAATAGTATTGCCATGTGCTTTTTTTGAATGTATTATTTAATAAAAATTTAAATGTTGCACCAGACAACGCTAAAACTGCACCGTATACCATTTCGTTATTATAGAGATTGTTTGTCAGAAGATTGGACGTTTTTAGTTAGTTATTATATTTTGGCCCTATTGTGGTCTGCGGTGGAGTAGTCTGGTTGGATCGTGCTATTGTCAAATTCATTTAAAATATCTTGGTTGAATTCCAGTCAAAGCATAAATAAGCTGCCATTGTCAGAGTGAAGGGGCTATGTCAAAACTTTAATGTATATATTGACATAACTGTCTTTTTATGTTACAAGCAAAACTCACGCATTAACCTTTTTGGACTGTGTTAACCTCCAAACATTTTTATGTTAGTTTTAGCAAAAACACAAACATACCTTAAATAAACATGACATGACTTTATTAAATATAAACATCTTACATTTTATTTATTTTTTTAATTAAAATTTGTAATATTGTCCTTGTTTTGTTTTGTTTAAAAAAAACTTGAAATGGAGTACAGAATCAAATAAGTGTACTGAAACACACTTTGTGATAGACAGAGCCAACAAGAACACAACACAAAATTATAGACACCAGGTGTGTTGATTCATTGAATGGAATGTTAAGTCCTAGATAAGAAAACTTCACTTATATCGAGACGTCACCAGAAAAAGGGGAATTGGAAGAAGTGGCATATACAAAAGATAAAACGAATTAACTACATTTTGTAAGCAGGTTAAAAATATTTAGAAGTTTTTTTATTTCTTTCTAAACATTTGGAACAATTTTGCTGTTACAGTCATTTTAAACATAACTTATGCTATCACCAATGACACTCAATAGCTGACATGACGGCTTCTCTTTTGGTGCAGTTTCAATCGCGAGACGTTTTTTCTTCCAATGCTTTGGAATAGCAATATTAAATATTTTTATTTGATATCAGAACGATATTCAGTGGGGTTCAATATTTGTCAACACGTGTTTTAATACTGTATGCTGTATAAAGGCATTTTTTTATCTATAGAAACAATTGACGGATCGCCGGCCACGCCCACAATGTTTCGACAAAGGCTCGGTATGCTTGAATTACACACAAAAACGAATGAAAACCACGTGTCATTCAATGACGTCACAAACACGTGTACGTCATTAGTTGTCGTGACGCTTCTTTAGTACCGTGATGGCGGCCAGTGTTGGAACATTGTGGGCGTGGCCGGCGATACGCAAATTGGTCACTTGTACAAATTAACACCTTAGTTCCTCATTGAAGAGTCATGACTAACTAAATTATTAATTCCAATAAAACAGGAGTCGATGAGGTTTAAAATAAACTTACTATGCATGTGGCAATGTCCTTTATAGACTCTCTTTTATATGTTGCTTAATAAATGTAAGTGTCTAACCAACGTTTATGAATAAAATAGCATGAGATTGTGACGTAACGGAAACTAGAAACTGGTGACGTCACAAAAACGAATAATATAAACCCTTCAATCATTATTTATTTATCATGTTCTGTAATCCACAGATCTGTATGGTTAGGATATTTGAATGACATATCTAGTGAATCGTTAAATATCGAATTGACCATCAATCACTTCTTTTACGTTTAAGAACTGTCCAGCTATCCACGTACTATTAGTCGCCAATATTGTGTAGCTTCTGCCTTATATGGCCACTGGTGTATTTTTGGAAATTGTCAACATTGTCACATTAACATTGTGGTTTACATTAATACATACATTGATTTACGCAATATATGTTGTTCTTAGTTGGTAACCTTTATTTATGTGGTCAGTTTCGGACTTTTGGGAGTTACCGATAAACAGATCATTGACAGTTTTATCTCTAGTGGTCAACAACAAGTAAAAACACCGCCAAAATTGTATACCAACGCAATAAAGACTGTTTATAGTTGATAATCCTTATATGGTCAACGATAACATTTTATAGCAAGTCTTGTACTTCTTGGAACCAATGAAAACATATTTGACAATTATATTTACATTCTGGAGGTCAAAAACTAGAACACAAAGCATGCATCGACGCAATAATATACTCGTTTTCATTTCATTTTGGTGGTCAAACCCAAAACCAAAAACCACGAATTACTATCATACGATTCCGTATGACAGAGTCTACACTCATATGAATCTGTGCTTATTAATTATGATTCATTAATCCTTTTTTCGAACCTTATTCTTATTTGTTTGTCGTGTCATAAATAAGTTGCCCCGATGATTCCGATACTGGGACTATAGCAGAATTCCAAAACAGTGTGTTAGAGTCATTTGAAAGCGTTATCTAAATGCAAACAAAGCTTTGCATGCATATTTTCAGTCTTTAACCAAATTTAACGGTGCATCGTCCAAGGTCAACAGAGCAACCTTAGATTAACTGTGTCCGTTCGAACAATAAAACGCAAACATAATGGACCATGTCCAAAACACAATCCCAAAAGCAAAGTAAAAACAATGAAAACTTTTAAATTAAGTTAAATTTCCGCCAGAAAAGTGAAACAAGGTGCCTCAGAGAGTAAGCCCATCATGTCTAGCACTTAAACAGCGTATCAATACACCATTTCATGTTAAAATGAATAGAAAAGTCAAAATCGACTTTTAAGTTACGATGGTGTTTTTTTTATGTACGCTGTACCACAGTGTTAAAGATTTGTATAAAATCATGGGCGTCAAAATGATCACGTTCAAAAGTATAAATTTGATTAATAGACCCTTGCAAACATCTTTTGCTACTTGTCTGGTCTTGAGACGGGTTTTATAACGACATGTTTCTCTTACCTTATTAACTAAATGGTAAAATTATTTTTAAAATATTTGTTCAGAAATTCATATCAATAATATTTCAAATATGTGGTTGAAATTCAACAACTATACAGAATGGTGTATTTTTAAAATGTCATAGGAGAGCTTATGGTCGTCAGATGGTTATTATTAAAACTTGTCTTTTTATCTTTTAGACAATTTCAATTTTTTCAGTGGTATCATTGTTCGGTCGAGAGGACTAGAGTGCTAGCGTGCATATCACCTTGTCTCTCATAACATGTGTTCGAACAGGGTACCATTCGATCATATCCTAATTCAAAAATTGTCAGTTCCCTTAACGAAGGTCGAAGGTTTTCTCAGTGTTCACTTGCACCATTGCAGAGTTATCCACTCAGATATAAGGGCAATAAATTAGACGCGACATAGATGTGACTGACTGGGTGGGAGCCCTTCAGGAACACCCGGTCTCACTTCCGTGACGGAAGTTTAAGTGTTTTATCTCATTTGCCAGCTTCAAAAGTTTGCTTTGCTTTGGGATTGTGGTTGTAAAATACATGGATTTGTATGTTTGTTTTGGATTGGGACATAAAGTCATTTCTCCACTACACTTAAATCCACTTTAATTTCTCTTCAGGACCAACAAGTGCAAAATAGTTTTTATTCAAATTGCAACTTATTTATATAGTTATGGCATTTATATTCATAATATATACATATAGTGTTTTATCTTTGTACCATTGATACTTAAACGCGAATTATTTGAATACCAATTTTAGGAAGTAAATATTTGTTATTTATAGCACATACAGTACAGTCCTGTCGAAAGTTTAACACTGAGCTAACAAATACGTGCTCAATTGGCAGCTAATCTCAACCCATCGTAAGTTATACCAGTGTGGTAGCTCAGTTGGTAGAGTGCTCTCTCCGTGAGTGGGAGGTCGTGGGTTCGATCCTCGGCTGTGTCTGATCCAAGACTTAAAAGTGGGTAGTGACTGTTCTTTCGCCAAGCACTCGGCATTACGAAATGAACGTCACGGTTCTTTCGGATGGCAACTTAAAATAAACGATGTCCCGTGTCTTGGTAGGCTTGGCACGAAAATGAACTCTGTTGTATAATGCCATCAGCGCAACACACAGGCGAAATTTCTGTACCTTCCCCTATATCTGGCGTCGTCTCGATATAAGTGAAATATTCTTGACTGGGACGTTAAACACCATTACCCTACCTCTGACTAAAATCTATGGAAATGATTAGCTACATCGAATCACATGACTAACCCAGTATCATTCCGTACATAGCCGCACGCGCAAAAATACTGGGTCAGTAAGGCTCATACTGGGTGGGTTAGAGTTACGTCCCCTGTCTCTAACGTAAACGTCAACCAAAATGGCGACCGTAAATAAATGGTTTGCTGAACCTTCTGCTGAAGATAGTGAGTTAAAACGCATGGAAGTAGTATTTCGAAACATTGAAATCCAAAGGAAAGACTGCTAGACTTCGTTAGTATGCTGAAATTTAGTATTTTTTGGTCACGGCAGTATTTTATTGCACCCAAATAATAATTTTTTTAACTTCATTCATTGACATCGGTAGCATTTTTAAAAACCTTTTTCAATAGCCCCGGGTCATCGGTAGGGTAAAAATGTCGCCTCACCCGGTATCTTTCCTACTGACCCTGTATCATTCCGTACCGGACACTTACAAACCATGTAACTTATATTACTCAACTCAACTCGTAACCTATATCTCAGCAGCTTTTTGATAAGTAACTAGCCGTATCACGGTCATTCGACAGCCGAGTTTGGACTTCTTCTCGTAAGCCCAATGTTAAACTTTCGACAGGCCTGTGTTGTAATACTTACAAAATTTGTGTAATTTTATAATTATTTTTTATTAATGACCTAACGTTTTTAAAATGTTAAAAGTAGAAATTTAAGAGAGCAAATTAACTAAGTGTATTTACTACAACAAAGAATACTGGAGTATGTACATGTAGTTTTCATAATAAGATGCATACCATAATGATATTTATTTACATGACCCAATTATTCTAAAAACAAATACGTGACCCAAAATATTCATAATAGCCAATCATCAGAAACCTAATGAAGCATTTTTCCGTTTTTATCGCGGAAATGTCTGTTATCTGAGAACATAAAAGTCTTTCTGAGAAAAATATATTGTGATGTCCTAATTAGAAATATAATTATAACTGTAAAATCATCAAAAGGATTATAAAATATTACAAAAAATGCCTTAATACTAATCTGTCTTGTGTTAAAAAATTCACACACGGATACAAAACAACACATGAACCAATAATAGTTTGTTTGTTTTTGATGAATTGAGGAATAAATAAATAAACTGTATTACTATTACATTAAGAATTTTTATTAGAATTTGATTATAAGCATAAATAAACTAATTGAGGTTTTTAAAAAACAATTTATTTTTAGAAATAAAATCCGTGATAGTTATCCGTCTTCAAACAGGCATAAAGTGATTCAATGCTACATTTCCTTAATTTTGCAATTGATTTTTCATTTTTTATTGGTTAGAATTAGACCACAGGTATTCGTCTAAGTTCAACCATATCCAAATAGAAAGTTAAGACTAGAAATGACAAAATAGAACCAAGTAATTGATGAGAAATTTTGATGAATTTGGAAATAAATAATAATTTTAGTAATCTATCAAAATTGGATTTTGAGGGTTAATAAACAACTGAGGTTTTTTTTATAAGTGAAGCAACAAACAAGCTAATCTACTATGTTTTTGGTCCATCAGATATTTTTTAGTAAAATGCCATGTGTACTGTTCATCCATCTTGAGTTTGGTGAGGAGGAAGGCTGTGTTTCCTTATTTTGGCGAATGGTTTCCTTTTTGTGGTTTAGGCCACATACACTTGTCATCCATTGAAAGTTAATTTTAATTTCAATTTTATATAGAATTACTAATAATAAAAATTAGTTGTGCCTGAATAAAATGTAGTTAGTAATAATATGAATAACGAAGAACACATATAAAGGGATGCCAAACTGTACGTTTGGACCAGTATACGATCTATGTGTAACGACATGGGCAGACGATTAATTTATATTGAAGACTAATGATTATAAAACTTCCTACAATGGACGAGTGGACAAAAGGACAGAGTCCAAAACAATGAATGGTAAGAGTGATGCATCGGTAATTGACATTAGAAACATCCTGTTATCCGTTGTTTGCAGTCACATATTCCACTGAACATTGCTTTGTCTGCTTGCTAGTATAGGGAAAACCAATGACGGATCAACGAAAGGTGGTAGTCCTATCCCTCGTGGACAGTTAATCTTAATTATACACTGATTATTGGCTTCTTTCTTTAGAATGTAGCACATGTGTGCTGCATATTGCCCAGACTATGTTTAAACAACACCCTCACCTCGCGCAAGCGAAGTTTAGTGGGTATATACATTGTAGGGAAACACCGTGTCCATCTAGCCACCCGCCACAATACTCTGTGATATCCATGGATATGTCTGTAGATGAATTTTTATCAATACTGACACAAATGTAAAGCAACGTGAAGCGATGTGTTGCATACCAATAACAAATTTGGATGCATAGGTCAAGGGCAAAGGGTCATGGTCACAAGGTCAAATCTTAAAAATAACCACTCGACAATGATGGGGACAGGGATATTTATCTCTCACGAGACTGCTCTAGTTTTAGTACATAAAAGCATTATAAAATGAAAAATAAACATGTACAAATTGCACATGGGTAACATCACATACTTGATTCCCCTAGGTAATAATTGTCCCGTTTCATGTTTAGCTGTTTGGTAAAATGCGACAGTAACTCCTGAGCCACTGATTGTGAAATTTATAGGATGGATATGGTCCTCTATAAATACTAAAACCCCATCACTGGATTAGATCAAGTGCCCGTGTAAATCAGATAAACTCAAATTCAAAAACAAACTTATAAATCCATGTCCGCATCACAATCCCAAAGCAAAAATGAAAACTTTGAAACAGACAAATAAGGTAAAACACGTGAACTTTCAACAGGGAAAGGAGGTCGGGAGCTTCGGAAGGGTAAGCACTTCCCGTTTGGCGCTAGCTACACCTGCCGCGTGTGAAATTAAAGGAACATGGAATTATGGGAAGTCAAATATACCCAGGGTAATTCTGGACACAGAGACACCATACTTATCAACAATATTGTGATGGCGGCCATTAAACCGTTCTGAGGGTCCTGATAAGCCTAGACTCTATTAGATGGCCAGTATAATGGACTGAGTAAGCGGTCTTCAATGTTATCTGCGACTTTGCTAGAAAATGTACTATCCCTTTAAAAGTCGTCATAAGTGTGCACTAGTAAAAAAGCCGATCATGAATGCTTGCATAAAACACGCACCACATGAACATACGATCTAATAGCCTCATCGCGAATAGCTGAATAAATTTCTAATGCGACTTAAAACATCATTCAGCCAAACAACTAATAAAAGTCGTTGGACCCTTTACAACTAAATTGTTATAGATGTGGAATAAGTGCCATCTAAAAGATTGTAGAAAATACACAGTCTATACTGAAGGCCTATATTTAGAATTGTAAGATTCGGGCCTTTATTGGAACTGTAATATGTCTCTATTATTGTTAAAAGAAATAGAAAAGAAGAAATAGAGAAATGGGATCTAACTGAACTGTGCAAGGCTCCATAGAGTAGGCGAAATATCTAGTCAGTAATAGATAATAAACCATCTAAACTTGTAAGATGCATGCCGTTTATTGAAAGTTTATTCTTGTTAACAACAAATAGATCAGAAGTAATGCATTAACATAACAAGGTTTCATAAAGTAGGCGAAAAATATCGTCAGAAATCTAGTAATAAAAGGTAAAAAATAAATAAACAAATAAAAACATAAAACAAAAGGTTAAAACATGTTAATATGTAATTAATTGTTACCAGTTTAGGAATATCCCGAAACTTTTAGTAGATAATGACACTAAGTCAAGGGGGCGTGACGTATACTAATTGTCTAACTGATTCATATATACACTATAAGGATGTATTGTAGACAAGGTATATATATAATAGGTGAAGACATCGTGTGGTTACATTAAGCAAGAGAAAACTTACAGAAGAATCGTTTTCACCATGAAAAACCTCTTACATTTTGGAATAGTGTTATATTATTTATATTTGGTAAAAACTATTAGTGCTAGTTCTAAAGGTGAGTTATAATTAGAAATATATCTGAAATGTTATAAAGGTAACAAAATTATGTTTTAAATCAAAACTTCTAACATTTTACGTTTAATATTTACTATTGTTTTTTTTCAATAGATTATAAACTATTTAAATTTTTGAGGTAAAAATATATGAAAATGTGAAACGAAATTATGATAATATTTGTGCCTTAAAACCATTGTATCCACATATAAATTCTATTGAAATCTTATACTGTATATGCATTCAAAGCGCAAAATTTTGGAATTCAGAATATTGCAAGTTATAAGACCTTGAGTTTTTAATACTTTAAACGTAATCTGAAGAGGCTAAATTTCAATTATCAAGGTTTATTTTGCAATATGTATAACAACATATCCAAACAAAAACTGCCTGAATTTGCTTATGTAATGGCCTTGGTTAATCAAACTAACATCTCAAACCCTTATATTTGGGTACAAAACAAGTTATTTTAACATCCTTTTCTCGTTTTCATTTACAACACAATTAATTTTAATAAGCTGGAGGGCAAACAAGTAAATTTTAGGACCTTTATACATAAACTCCATTTAAAACTAATTTTTAAAAAGTAACCCATTTATTTAAAATGAACTTAAATGTCTTTCACAATAAGATTTATTGAATTTTTTTGCGATTTTAACAATTAAACACAGAATACTAATTCTCTGAAAATGTAGAAAAGTCAAGATAAAAACGACTTTAAACAGGTGTATACTATATGAAAGGTCAAAGAAGGTCAATGTGAATTATTTCAATTTCTATATATGACGCCAAGTTTAATATTTAATTTCGATTCATGTGTACTTTTGGAATTCTACAGTACATCAACCTGTCAAATCACAAAATCGTATCCCTTATGTCATACTAAATATTTATGATTAGAATGAAAAACAAACATATCAATCCATGGCCAAACCATAATCCAAAAGCAAAGCAAAAACCTTGAAGCTTTCAACGCCCATGAACTACCACCAGGAAGGTGAGACCGGGTGCTCCGAAAAAACAAGGAAAAAATCATGTATTTTATAACAGCCAATGGAACCAAGAATACAGAAACATTTTCGTTAATGACAGAAACAAATAAACAATAAATGGCAAGAAAAAAGAAATTACTTGGAGCACTAAGAGTTAATTCTTAAGAGGACAATTACTTGGAGACTAACAGATAAGCCTAGAAATGTGCTTCACTGGGGAAAAACGTTATAGTACAGCTTCACCCTCTTTTGAACCTGGTCTTGCAACCTTTTCTGGATATTCTGGTGATACGCATTCATATCATACTTACAATTTTTTATTTGAATGTATTAATGAAATTATATTTGGTGTCACATGTGATATCAAAGTTCGAGAATCCCTGATATCAATTGTTCATCCCTAATATGGTTTGGTCTAACTTTACATAAGAGTTTTCAGTTGCCTTATTTAACCAGAGAGAACCAATGTACTAGTATTAAGTGAAGTGTTAGGATCATACAAAACAACTACAAGTACAACTTAGACATTTTGTCCATAAATAATCTTCCAAACCAATGGTTTACTAAGTAACTGTACATTTTGTGTCTAAATTCGTTACAAATCTTGTCATAGTCATTAGTGCTGTCTGTGATGTGGTCTTGGTATGTTTTGTCCCCTGACATGGCACGGTACATTATTTATAAACTACACCATTTTGTTTATCTAGGAAATAAACGCATAGCATTAGGCTCACACAATATACCCCTCCCCCCCTGCAATGACACTCGTCAATAGTTACATAAGTCAATTATATGAACAATTTGTCATTTTGTCATATGTAAATTTCTTACTTTTTATAGTTTTGTTATTTTGATGAATTAACAGCATATACGAAGGTGAAATTTTTACTGTTTTTCATAATGGATACATTGAGTTTTGTCGAGAATTGTTGAAAGTGATTAATATTGTTATATGGTGTATTCTCTTTAAAGTGATAATTTTAAAACTATAATCATGATCGGATCACAAAAAAAATGAAAGAGTGAAATTCGTTATCAGTTTAACAAAGTTCTTGCATATTATAATTTTTGACATTTACAAGTATTCATTCATAAAGGGTTTATAGCTTCAGGACTATTTTTCTAATATAAAACTACTTCGATTTACAAGAAAGTATCTACTTTTTTAAAACGGCCTTCAATTTATTGTTTTACACATGTTTGAAACTGTCAAATAACTCGTTCCTGGAAAATACCATCAAAATATACCAACGAAACATGAATTAACCCGCGAACGGAACTTCCTCAAAACATACCAAAGACTTCAGTCTACAGATTTCAACATGTTTCTTCTTCAAAGGAATTTTGGTAACTAATGATATGGTCCTTGTTAGAGATTGTTTGAGAACTGCTAGATGACCACCTTCAATAAAGCCAGTGATGGAAATGATTTTACTCAGGGGATCAATTCAAATTGCATCATACTACAGAATTAAAAATGCATAGTCAACTGGGCAAAAATAATTACATTCGCATTAATTTTCTTGTTTAAAAACACACGGTTCATTGCATTAAAATAATGATACTTGCATTTACTTTTGTTTTTTAAAACAATACACCTTTTACACAGGTGATATAATTAAGCACGTGGTTAATTGTTAGCATATATAATCGTGAGTCAGCATGCAGTTTATGATATCCTCTAACTAAATATAAAGACATGCTGGCCTAATCATGTTTGTGTTGTGTTGTTTTTTGTCATCGATAAACAGGTGATGATGATCATAAAGCGGAAACAGTCGTACATCTTCTGTCATCCATGACACCTTGTAAGGAAGACACCGTTGACATTAACTCATGTCGTTACTTGGTCAGATGGTTTTAACGGAAATCTGAACAGCTAAAGTTTTTGCTAAGAATTATAACGAGTCCTTAAGTGTATAAAAATTTTACAATGCAAATTGCTAACCAGTAAACAAAAAAAGAAATAATTTTACATTGGAATGTGCTGAGCAGTGAAAAAATATAAGAAAAGAAAGGATAGTGTGCAAAATCACATTTTTGTATTAATTGTATAACATTCAATTTGTGACAGGCTTCAAGAAGACAAAAGTATGCGTTACTTAGTATACATTCTCGTTGTGTGTCGAGTACTAGTATTTTAAATAAACAAAAAGGTAGCTTCGAACATCTGAAAACCAATTGTACTGCAAAACGGATTAGGGTTTAAGATATAATTAAGTATGGATATTTAATTAACTATAATTCCAATCTTCATATCTGTATTTGAGTATTGACATTGGGCGTTTTTGTCTCAGTTACTATGCATAATGTTTAAGTGTTGTCCACAATTTTATAATCTATAAGTATGTAGTTTTGGGCAATTTATTAAAAGAAATGTTTTGAAATAACGACTGTGATGACAATAGAATAAGATGATAATAAGTTGACATCCTCCTTCTGTAAATATCGATATAAGGTGCATTAGATGTTAAGCTTTTTTACTTTTGAAAAATGAATATTTATTATTTTCTATTGCTTTCGAAGAAATGCATCACCCATGCGACCCATAAAAATGCACATCTTAAAAAGTGAAATAAAATAAGAGTCAAAATTAAATTAAGTTCAAATTGAGTTCATCTTTCAAATCTGCTTTACTGGATTTCACTAGCTATATATAGCCTTTGGTTCAATGTTGACAAGAATAAAAATTATGTGGGGGTTGTAAGAAACAAATGCCTTCATTGTGACTTGAACGTCGCAGTTGTAAAAATGAAATAATCACACAAATCATTCATTTTGATGGACATTTCTTAAACATACATAAAAGAAGCAAAAACAAGTTTTTATTTCTTAATTAAATAAATCAAAATGAGAAAAACAAATATTTATATTTTTGTCACATAATTTCCGATATAAAAATATTTCCCATATATATAGTTGTTTTCCTTATTTTTTGTTAATTAAAGGTATTTTTAACTACTTTATTCTAATTAATGTCCCAAAAATCAATAGAAACATACATCTATGACGTCATATTGTGTCAATCAATTCAACTTTCAGGCATGCGCAGATACACAGAAAACCATTTGTAACATTGTATTAATGTACTTCTATTTTTACGTTTTTTACGCACTTTCCATCTTATTATTGATCGCTTACAACAAAATTGATATATATATAGAAATCATATGAAATTGTTAACATCTCTCCAAACTCCGGCTCGACTTGGGTTTTATCCTAGTATAGTATTTCAGAGGGTAGGACCACCTGCTTGATAATGAAGGGTTTTCACCTGACTCTAAGATTTATTTATTTCCAAACCAATGCAACAGGTCAAACAGCAAGAATCATACACGTTCTAACTATGTATTTGTATATGGTTCATCAGCAGTGAATACCTGTAATAATGCTGACTCGGCCTTAAACAATCATTAATAATCCACTCACTATAGGAGTTATAAGTTTATTATATTCTGGTAAATTTAGTATGCTGTAGTGGCTTTTTTGCAATGTCCAGATACTATGAAATACTTTAATCATGTCTGAAAAATATTGAAGCGTTATGCAAACTTTATGGATTACTAAAACGAGCAATAAGGTCAAGAAGAGTAATGACGCATGGATATATTAGTCACTAATACATGACAGACGCAATGGTGTCTCATAGATGTCACTTTCTTATCAAGAACATTGTCAATTAATCCGAATATTACACTTTACCTGAAAATACCTCTTTATCGGTTGTGCCCTAGTTACAAGACTGCAGCACTTTGCTGAGGTAACAATGCCGCTACTACCAAATTGTTAATTTTGGTGCAAATGATGTTAAGCTAGTCAAGCATTCTTCATCTTATTGTTAAATTATAATCTGCTGTGTATCAAATCAAAAAATTATGAAACGTACCATTTATTTTGCACTCTCTTTTTCATAATTTTAATTGAAGTTCGTCCAGATGTCATTTAACTGAATCATAGAGTTACTCGGAATGAAGTAACAGACGCTAAAACGCAGTCTGGTAACTGTAGCTTTGATATTATACTTCTTTTACAAATAAATAACTTGAAGCTTTGGTTTTGCAAATATACCGAATAATTAATAAACTTGACTCGTTTTAATTTTGTGTTTTGGAATAAAATTCCTCATCAGTAGTGCTCAGATCAAAATTAAGGAAAACCAGATATCTTTATAATGTTAAAATGAGACAAATAGAAGTACCAAAAGGTATTTTAAAATAATAGATAAAAATAAATCTCAAACTCCAATTTCCCATTCTGTCCGCTAACCAGATATAATTAAACATGGTGATATTTTTTGCAAGGTCTATTTATTATTTATAAGTGACCTTAATCATTTATTGTTTATAAATGACCTTAATATGTAGTTTATAACTGTCTTGTCACTCGTAATAAAACAACAAAAGGCAATATACCTTGAAATGGATGATGACGGGCACCTGTCAAATAATGACATCAAAAACACAAAATGTCGGACATATTAATGGCGGAGTATGGTAATAAGAAAAACCTGAACATAACTAACATTAATTCTGAGACTACGATTTCATAAATATTGTCATTTTATCATTATAAAACAAGATTATTATATGTAAAAAAAGCAAAACAATTTAGGAGGTATAACAACCTTTAACATTTTGTGGAAAAAATGTCGGTAGAGGAATGTTATTTTTTGCAATATCTACAAAGAGTTAGATAAATCAGCTAGACAGATCATTACTGTTCTCATGTCTTCTTGGTATTATTTATTATTCAAGGCGTTTTTTGATGATAATGGTATATGAGGTATATATGGATCCCGATGCACAAAACAGTACAGGTCTGTCGAAAGTTTAACACTGAGTTAACAGAAGGAATCAAACCTCGGCTACTGATATTGTTAGCTAGTATCTGTAGGGATATACAGTACTGGCCTGTCTGAAGTTTAACACTGAGCAAACAGAAGGAACCGAGTGGCCGAGGTACGGAGTGCTAGTATCTGAAGCGATATACTATTACATGTAGATAGCATCTGACGAAAAGCTGTCGCGATAGAGCTAATAATAATGAGGGACCGAAATTAATGAGCCACGAATTCGGTACCATTTCGTTCACTTGGTTGTAAACTTTCAACAGGTCTGTATTGTACTTCTGTGAAATGTGCATCTATTGCGTCTAAAAGAACTACCAGTTACAATAAATGTATAAATGTTTTTTTATCTGTTTTTTCTTTGATTTTATTTTCTTTTCTTTTTTTGTGATTTTTAATAGTTATATAAAAATTGATCTAAGCAATGATGAATTTCTAAGAAATTAATAAAACGACAATTATATAAAAACAAACAAAACAGAATACAATGCTTGTATTTACTTTTTTCTATTTATTTATTTAACTAATGTTTTCATAGTTACAGATCTAAATTAATAAAACCCAATCTATAAGCATTTGGGAAAAAACGAGTATGGCAAAAACCTCATCATTTTATATAATTACCCCTTTATATTTAGATATTTTAATAGCTACATGCAATACATATAAATGTCTGTCGAATAGTTTATGGTATTTGTGACTGTCTGAAATATTCTATATGAGGACTGTATGTACAATTGTGATCTTTATTGGTTCAATTTTATACATCAGTCATGAATTCATAAATGTTGATTTTTCTGGCCACATATAGATGATTCATTCATATTATGAGTCTTGGTAAAATGCAATACTAGTATATGACATCATTAAACTGTATAATTAAGTCACACATCATGGAAAATCATGGCCGTCATCACAGTATTGTTGATAAGTTTGATGTCTCTGTGTCCAGGATTGTCCTGGATATATTTGACGCCCCATAGTTCTATGTTCCTTTCACACAATTTCGATTACACACGTGGCGGGTATAGCTAGCTAAACATGAGGTGCTTACCCTTCCGGAGCACCCGGCCTTACTTCCCTGGTTGAAGTTCACGTGTCTAACCTAACGTCAGTTCCAAAGTTTTTACTTTGCTTCTGGGTTGTGATTTTGACATGGATTAGTATGTTTATTTTTAATTGAATAGTTCTCAAATAATGCAAGTTTTCTTGCAAATGAGGTTTGCCACTACACCAAATGACCAACAATTCTTAACGATTGTGTGGCGCGTTTTGGAAAACGTTAACGTCGCCAATTCTCGAAACAGTGTCGTGTTTTGGGAAACTGTCACGGAACTGGTATGTTTCCGGATATCCAATTGAAAAAATTGTTCCACACAAACGTTAGGGTACACCGTTTTACATGTACAGCGGCGAACCCCATTGACGATCCAAAGAAAACTTCCAAACACTAAGCATCTGTCAAATGTATTGCAATTTTAAATCATTCGCAATTAGTTAATAAAGAAGCTAGAATATTTAGGTCTTGTGTATTCAACGTTTTTATATAAAAAGTTAAAAGGACATTATGAGAAAAAGCGAAAGTTTTTCATAAAGGTGAACGTACCACCTTACAAAGATAACAAACATCATATTGAGAATTACAAAATTGCCCTTAAGCAATTGCTTAACGCGATACGACAAGGAAATTCATTAAAATTCATTTAGAAAAAAAACCGAGATTTGATTTGTCCCATCTATTTCTGAATGGTGTGTGATTTTCCATGTGACAAGTTCACGACGCTGTTAACTTATTTCGTGCTAACTTGTGCAAGTTTATAATAGTTTCTGTCAAATATGAAACAATCTTGAAGTAAATCATGTATAAATTTATGATTTTATTGGTTTTAAATTCATATATAATCGATTCGGTTTTTAATTTTTTAGGAGTGTCATGTGCTGATTTTGAATTTGTGTTAAAATAAAAATATTTTTTTTAATAAAAAAATCAAAATCAGCACATGACAGGAGTCATCATACTTTCTAACCTCACACGTAAAAGCAAGAAACTATTTTTTCCTGCTTTCATTGGAATCAACTTTGACATAATTCATATGAAACTGATGTGATGTAACAATAAAAAAATAAAACGAAATGAAACTAAACAATAAAAAGGTAACCACCTGTTTGGTGAACTGGTTTAATTAATCAGCAAGTACAAAATAATTAATACAAATATACTGTTATATAAATTTATAATATTTAATCTATGTCAAATGCATTTCTCTCCGAAAAGAAGAAAAAAACAACAACTCGAACGTGAAGTTTTAAACAAAGGTACAGAAAGACAGAGTTTTCAAAATCCCAATTACGCTTGTTTCTTATAAGTATTTTAAGGGTAAAATGGCGCAAACGGATTTCACCCGTACAAACTAATATTAGTTATCATCAAAAACAAACATACTAACCTATGTCCAAATCACAGTCCTAAAGCAAAGGAAAAACGTTATAATGGAGACTGTCTAAGGAAACTATTTAAGAAATTAACGAATTGTTTCATACATGTTTATGTGTTTAGCCAAAAAACATAAATACTTATTAAACACAATTATGAAGTAAACCTTTACTCTCTTTTTTCTGTTTTCAGCTCCTGTAGATGTTGTATCTGTAAATGATCCTACTTTAGACAGTGGTAGATTACAAAGACTAAATGGAATGCCTAATAATATCAAATTTGACTTACAAGCCGTTAGGAACGCTTTACCTACAAAATTCAATCTTATCAAAAATGAAAATTTAGGTGAACAAAAACAAATTTATGTGGTGAGAAACGATACAGACGGGAAGCCTATTCTGATGAGAGAAAATATACCATTTGATCTGGTAAGTATAACTCTCTCTCTCTCTCTCTCTCTCTCTCTCTCTCTCTCTCTCTCTCTCATGGGTTTTGTATTTATGATTCCGTTTCCTTATAAACTGACACCAAATTGAATCAAATTCTTAAATAATCATCTTAAATCACCAAGGGAACATGAGCGAGTTTTACACAGATTAAAACGCATTAATATTAATTATACACCAAATCTGTTACTTCATCTAAACTGGTGACATCTCGATATAAATGAAATACAGTTATTCTTGTATTGGACGTGAAACTTCATTCAATCAATCAATACAAAAAATTCACTTTCATTTCAGAATATAATGAAAATTAGCTTGATTATTTTTTTTATATAATCTGAAAGAAGGTTTGATTGACACAATAAAAGTGTATTACTAGGTCAGTGGGTTAACTGCGATACCAGACAGTTCGCTTTTGTTTAATTGTGACATTTCTATTGCCTACTGGAATGGATTTATATAGCAAAAAACAATGTTAAAATATACCTATAATATATAAATTATAAAAAATGAATATATAAATTTCCAGGCATGATTGACATGCAGGACGTGGTGTTGCATAATGCTCAGTTTTATAATGTATGGTAAATCAATGAAAAAAATGCAAAAATCATAAATCTCTTCATGACAAATGATTGTTCAATGATCTTTTGGTTGTGATACACAAATTGAATTTTAAAACAGTAATCAGATTTACAGACTTTTACGCCCACATTTGGCCTGTCGGTTACTTACAGGCCGTAAAATAGTAACAGTACATCAGAACCCTGTTTCATTATCATTTCTTAACTAAGATTTTCCTTTAACTAAATATGACAAATTTGAATAACTTTGTAAGTTTTCCGGATATTCGTGGATTTACGAAGACTAACCTTATTACATCTATATCTATGTAGTTCCATGAAATATTGTCAAAATTTGTCAGATTTTAGTTAAGGAATATGTATTATTATTATTATTATTATTATTATAGAGTGTTGGGGAGTATCAAGATTCCTCGAAAGGAGCGGCGTTTACTGTAACATGTACAGAGATGGAAAAAGGAAAATGTATCCCGATATTGGTAAGAACTAGTCTTTCTGTTGTAAATATTGCTACTAGAACACATTTTGTCTCGACTGTTCGCTGTCTTGATTGTACAAGAATCTATTTTGTCTGATTGGTGCATCCGTCTTTGGACCTGATCGGACAGTAGTATTTGCGTTCATAAATCGCCTGTTTAGAAGCGTAATAAACAAAAACATACTAATGCATGTCCGAAGCTCAATCCAGAAGCAAAGTAAAAACTTTGGAACTGACAAGTCAGGCTAGACATGTGGACTTCCACCAGGGAAGTGAGGACATGTGCTCCGGAAGGGTTATTAAATTTATTTTTTTTTTTTGGCATCTAAAAGAACACAGGAAATAAATTATATATTTCATTTAGTATTTTTGACTCCAACTCTTGCATCCAAAAAATGTTTGGAGAAACTTTTCAAACCATTCCATCTTGGCCAAACATAAAGACAGCATAAAAACAAAAGACTAATGCATAGCAAAGAAATCTTTAGAGTCTTCTATATTAATACCAAATAAATGTAACAATTAATATTATGAATCATATTTGTAACCTCTTAGTAAGAAAATTGAACTACCATTGACCTCAGACAAAAATGATATGTAAAAAGAATTTATGCCAGGTTAAACGCCTATATGACATGTTTACAATAATGTATTGCGCATGTTAAGATTATATTTTCATAAATCAAAAACTAAGATTACGGTATAAATCGTTATTGCTATTGTAGTTCTAACACGTGAGTGGGTGTTTTACAGAGATTATTGGGTTGTAAAGAGATAGACCTACACTAAACGATATAAAATGGACAACTTTTTTTGTTTTGTTGTATCTCTGTTGATAAAAAAAACAAAATTAAAAACCTCGCCAAAATTAGAAGTCCACCAATACATATGTATATATTAAATGAATTTCATCCAAATTACTGAAAACTGTGGTAAAAAAGTAGTTTATTATAGATAAGCAAATTACATTACGGAACAAGTACTGTTTTATGGGTGCTTGTTTCAACTGCCAGGAGACACCTCAACGCAATAGTTTTGGCATTCTAAATATAATTCAATATAAGGCTGAAATGCACACACATTTAAAACTATGACGTCATTTCCATTTCTATTATACTTGTTTTACAGGAGGGTAGTTTTATTTCAAATGGAACTGAGTATGAACTAGAGCCGATTCCTGAAGATCCAGCAGCCAGGGTCAAAAGGTCAACAGCTAAACAAGTAGAAATCTTAAATGTTGGCAAAACATTATACGCTATTTATGAAAGAGATCCACCAAAACCATGCAAAGCAGATTATAAAATAAAAGGTAAACGATTAAAAAATAAATAAATCATTTTCTGTTTTTGGGTTGAAAATAAACTCAAATGATTGAAAGAAGAAAACATGACAAGGTTATCACACCGAGACATACCGGACTTTGAACAATTATTGGAAAATTATTATTTTAAATATGTCGCCCACTATTGGTGTTTTAAGCACATTGGATGCCCTTAACTTTTTGTCTATTTTACCATCAGTACTTTCAAAGCACAAACATTTGAAATATTTTGTGTGAAGTAACTAATGCGTATTACCTATACTTTGACTGTATTACTATAGAGAGGAACAATCAAATAAAAGACCCTTGCATTTGTGATTTTATTAAACTAATTTATTATGTAACTCACACAACACTCGTTGCACAAATGTTTATCTAAAACATAAATTCAATACTATTACATGGACTCTCGTGTAAGATTTTATAATTATCATATATTTATTCATTTTATTATTATTATAACTATTTTAATGGTAATTTATTTTCTATTTTTAGAATATGGAAGAAAATACAAAACAAAACAAAGCAGTAAGGCAGATGGACCAAATGACCTTGTAACAGAACCCATAGCACTTCCATTTAGAAAAAATATAAAAATAGTAGACGCCAATGGTCCTGGTTTTAATAACCAAAGACTAGTTACTGCAGCCCAGACACTGAAAACAAGACAAGCTGGAAATCATTACGTTGTTGAATTGCTGCTTGTCATTGACCATTCCATTTACCAAAGGTATGATTCAATATCTTGTAAGGTCGTTTTCAAAAAGATGTATGTGCGTCTGAGAACAATTATCTCAAACTAGAACATAAAATGGGAGATGTGAATTTCCCATACCGTTCAGTATAAATATATAAAGATTTCGGAAACTATTTTTGGTATAAATTATCAGCAATTTTGACATATTTATATTATTAATTCGCCAACATTTTAAAGAACACTGTTTTATCTTCTTATTAGAGCCTAATTAAAAATAAACATTTGTGACACGCTAATCTACATTTTGAAGATGAATTTTGTACATTGAAGAAAAAAAATAAAAACTTACATACATTATTAGATAAGAAGATTGTTGGACATGAACCAAAACAAATAACATAAGCCAAAATAGCATACCGTCTCAATTGCGAGATGTTCATGTAGTCAGTCAGTATGAAATCTTCAATAGAAGAGTGCAATAATGTGAATTTACAGTACATTTTGGTTTTAATTTTAGATGGTTTGACAAAAGCGCAAAAGCAACCGTTGCTGAAAAAGATGTGGAAGCAAAAGCAAAAATACGTCAATATTTCGCTCATGTCGTCAATGGGGTAAGTCACCATCAAGATACTAACTGCAAGTCATATGTATTGTTAACAGTAATTTCCCATTATGAGAAGAGCCTCAAAATAGTATTTGAACCAGTCCGATGGGTGCCATGGTCTCGTTATGTCAGGGACTGATAGTTTCTTATATTTCTTATCAAACACAAACATACCGGTCCATGTCCAAATCGCAATCCCAAAAGCACAGTAAATACATTGAAAATTGACAAATTAGTTAAACACTTGTAATCTACCATTAAATTGAGGCCAAGTGCTTAGTTTGGATAAGCACCTCTTTTCATGCTACCTATATTAGCCAAGTGTAAAAATGAGAATGAAAGAAGACTAATATCGTTAGGTCTACTGTGTTGTTTGTTGTATGTCTATGACTATTGCCAAGGACGTGTCCAGATAGCTTTAAAGGTCAATAATAGATACCTTTATCAGACTATTGACCAGTACGTGTTTACTTAGCTGTAAAGGTCAATATTTGCTACTTTAATGGGCGAAAAGTGTCCAGAATGTTTAATTTGTCTCCAGTAGCTTGGTAACTATCATCTACTTGACAGTTAAGGTTGGTATTTGACATTGATCATGGTGATTTATGTCACTCTCAGAGTTGTGTTAACATGCGGGGGATTGACATTTGTTATATATTCAGTTCAAAAACGACATAAAATGTCTTCATACGTATACGAGAATAGATACAACCCTCAAAAATAGCAGGGATAACTGTTACTGAGACCCCAATATTTGAAGTATACACGCCTTTTGTTTTTGCTTATTATTTCTATTATTCAAAGATAATCAGTTTGTCCTCTGCAACTGTGACATGATGGCATTCATCAATAAACTTCAGATAGTGTCATACTAATATGTTATCATACTAAATAAGACTTTTCTTTAAAAATATTGACATATTTAGATTATAGAGGTTTTTTTCTAAATGTTGTTTTTGTCATATACATTGCTTATTTCTTGACAGATTTATGCAAACAAAACTTAAGAATCACCCAGTTTGCATGGATTGCTAGTACATTATTCATTGCGTTTTGTTTATTGTTTCTTAAAATCATTTACTTTAATTTGTAGGTGAAAATAATATAATTGTTTTAACTTACTAGTTGTTATATTGCAATCTGCGCCACATTGCTTTTGGTGTCTACTGGATATTGCAATAAGCCTTTTTAAGATTTCTTTCTAAAAAATTAAATGTATCGCTATTTTGTCCGTTTATAGTTAGTGGTCAACCAATAATTTTTTAAAGCACACGTTGTTTATGATATGTATGTACCACCTCTTTATTTACAGATTGATCTGCGGTACGCAAGCATTAACGAACCTGACTTTTCTATAGGTGTAGCAGTTTCAGGATACATCATTGCTGATGTAAGTTAAAGTCTTAACTAGGTCTTATCCTAATACTAATTGACTTGGAGATTACTCAAAGACCAAAACATTTTGTTTTAGATAAATTCTGCAACATAAATACTTTGTGTTTTAAAGAAAAGAAAAAGTAAATTTTATTTAACAAGACTGTAATCTACAGACAAAACATTTAACCTCATGATAATTAACCCTTCTAGTAATTAATTGTCAATATACTTTTATATAAATTTTCCTAAAAGTGTTAGACAAAACTTGGAGTTTAAAATGATTTTAGGCATATTCCAACTACAAAATGTATATACATTTTCTTTTTTCATTTTTCACAAGAACATGTATATTTCAATTTTCAGAATCCAAGCACAGCGGTTTGGGCCAATGAAAGAATAGGTAGTACACCACGTGACCTTTTGTCGATTCAAAACGCCTTGAGGATTTTGATTGATTGGAGACGGAGTGTTCCACTTCCGGAACATGATCATATTATGTTGTTTACAGGGTATGTATATGTGAAAACACTTCAGTTTGAATAATAAACGTCGCATCTGTTTTTAGTGGGGAAGACGGCGTTTAGTTTAGTGACAAAATGTTCTCAAGTTCGTCACTGTAGGTTTTGAGGCGACTGATCAATTAATACTTAACAAAAAACAAAGTGTCGTTTTAGACTATTAATACTGAACGGATTTACCATAACATCTTTCGATAAGCAATATATACTTGATTTTTCTTATTGAACGCAGGACAATTTAATATGCCAAGTGTCTAATGCATTTATTATGTAAAAGAATCCAAGCTATATTTGCCCATTGACATTTAACATAATGTCAAGAACATGACGTATAACGCGAATAAACCAACCACTTGTTTTCTGTTACAATGAAAATGTGCAGATATTATCTTTTAAATTATATAATCATCTGCGAACTATATCACTATCTCTTTTATTTTTTTAGACATGATCTTTACTCCGAGAGATCTTGGGATCCCCGTGATACATCAGTAGCAGGTAAGTGCGCGATACAAGTTATAGTAAATAACCTTTTGTGATGGTATTTTAATCTAAACAACATATAACCTCTTATCTAAATTTAAAATGCAATAATTGCATCTTAGAACAATTGTTCCTTCAATGCCTTTAGTAAGACTGATATAATCCGGCATATTCTAAAATACTAAAATAAATTTTTATTGTAAAATATCTTTGCTTATATAAGTCAATTACTCTATATGTCAAAGTTGTCAATAACTATTTCAATTTTACGTTTTATTATCTATTTTGAGATCATGTATTTTTAAAACTACTTTTTTTGTGCTACCACATTCAATAACCGTCATCTAATAGAAATTTCCATGTAGTACATACTATTTTATATAATGTGTACACTCTAACCCACATTTGGTCCATATCTCAAGCTGGCATGGTTTTAATAAACACGTTTTTTATATGTTGTATGTTCGTTATTTCTAGGATATGCGACTGTGGCTGCTATGTGTAGACGTGACAGTGCCTCTGTATGTGAGGACCATGGGGGTTTCAGCAGTATAAATACAGCAACACACGAACTTGGTCACAGGTAAGCTGGAGATTTATTTCCACAAAAGTACGACAATTACATATTTATCCTATCTGTGGTATTAAAACTGAAATATTTTATTCCATTCATAATTTTGATTACACACGTGGCGAGTGTAGCTAACTGAGCCAGGTGCCTACCTTCTGGAGCACCCGGCCCTACTTTGCTAGTTAAAGTTCACGTGTTTAACTGTATTTCCAGTTTTCAACTTAGCTTTTAGGATCGTGATATGAAAATGAACAGATATACAAAAATGTGTTTGTGTTTGATTTATACGTTCAGATATGACAGATCCTAGACATAAAACGGGTTTTCAAACCATTTCATAAAACATTTTCTAAAGATCTTTAAAATGCATTTAAATTTCAATGTATATTCAACAAACACCATTTTATTTATTCTTTATAAGAAATGTCTTTGCACATCGTAATAATAGAAATTCATTTATTTTTCCAGCATCGGAGCTCTTCATGATGGAGACGGTAATAGCTGTAGCGGAAATGATCAGTATATAATGACTGCCAGTGGAGGTAGAACAGATACACGTACAGAACTTAATCCATGGAAGTTTTCAACATGTTCAATCCAGTCCTTCAGAAGATTTATCAATGCAATGTAAATACATATACATGTATAGGCAAACAGCATTGACCTGTCCGTTTGAGCTTTCTATAGGAAGGTCCACCCAATACATGGGTAGTGTTAGGATTCGCAGTTAATACATATTGTACACATTGCCCATGATTAGTGTTCACATCATATGGACGAAATATACACCCGTCCATAATGAATATTGAAATCAAAGGTCAAGCGGACAGTCCATTGTTGTTTGCCTACATAAAGCTATATTCGTATAACATTTAGAACTCATGCTCTGACGATATTAAAAATCAGGTTTACCCATGCATGTACCGGTACTATGGTCTTCACGTGTAATATGTACGTGCGACATAAAACCTAGTCCCACTTTATTTAGTAAATTGTAGCCCACTCTTATGGCACTGAAAGAATAAATATTTTTGGCGAAACTAAATACAAATGTTATAAGTTTGAAGACATCATCAAAATGACATCGTAAATGAGCAAATTATTACGGTGTCAAATTTTAAGATTTAAGATTTAGTTAAACAAAATATAAGTTAAGGAAAGATTGTGATACCGGGACCAATTTACAAAATGTCATAGACTTGGCGTATCTGAAATACAATATTTATTTTTATATTAGCAATGTCACCAATTTCAATATAAAAGGTGAACAATTATAATGTTTTTTCTTTAACTTGTAGGAGATGGCGAAACTGTCTCAAAGATGAAGCAATTATGTACGACGAAGAAGAATTCAATAACCACATAGCACAAAAGCCAGGACAGTTGTATGGACCTAACGAGCAGTGTTCTCAACACTTGGGAACAGATTCATTCTATGGCTGGGTAAGAAGCAATACAGTTATATATGGTAGAAAAGTCCTTTGCGGTGTTCATATCCATTGGATTCAAAATTAAGAACAATCGATATTATTATTACAATATTTAAAATGTATGCCTACCAACAATCAAAACCTACATTCAATATTAGTTTTCTTGACGTTAAGCATCCCTATTGTAACCATATTTACCGCAGTGAAAGCTTTTCGTAAATGAATAAAATTTTCCATCAGAAAACGTGTAGATTGGCAACAGCCAACTGGCCAATAATACAAATGTACAACACAATGTAAGGCAATCATAACAGAGTCATAAAAGATCATACAACAAAAAAAAAACACATATTGGGGCCACTTCTTATAGAATTTCTGCTTTTGGACAAACGCCAGAGCAAATATTTAGTTTTTTTTGTTATAGCACTTTTAAAGGCTCCCTAATCATTCAAATTGTTTTGCAACCAGAGATTCATAAAAGTTTCCAAAGAACAAAAAAGATAAAATCTGCATTAAGGACTCAACACGTGCTAGAATGGCAAGCTGAAAGGTGGAATTGGTTTTAAAAATTTTGATAAATTTTGTTTTCCTGTTGATCTAGGGACGTTCCCTGGGAAGTTTTAAAGATGTATGTACACGTATGGCATGTAAGAAACCCGATACCAGAACAAGTTACAGTATCTTGATGGCTGCCAGAGGAACATCTTGTGGAAATAAAATGGTAAGTCCTTTATCATATGGCAAATTAATACTTATGTTGCAATAGATTAGTTAAGATTTTTCTTCCATTCTCTATTAGGTTTTATACATGGCGGGTTTAGCTATCTAAACAGGAGGTGCTAATACTTCCGGAGCACACGGCCTAACTTACCTTGTGGAGGAAGTTCACGTGTATAACTTGCTTTGCCAGTTCTTACTTTACATTGGGATTGTAATTTAGACATGGGCTGCTATGTTTGTTTTGATTGATATTGACTCTTTTATTATAATTTCATTTCAATTTTCAACAATTTTATGTTTACAGTGGTGTATTGATGGTGTGTGTACACATTCAAAGGATGCTCCAACAAGAGACGGTAATTTATTTTTTCACGGTGATGGTTATGGTGACGGGATAAACAATAAACATCTTAAATGTTCATAGTGAAAATAGACAGATTTATAATGTTTTTCAATTATGATCAAACGCCTACAACACGTTATCCTGTTATATTCATAGCAAATGGTAGCGTAATGCAAATAGCAATGTTTACAGAAACATAGTCATTGAACCGAATTTGAAATATACTTGTGGAAGTAAGTGCATATTCTAATCATTGTACAATATGAAATATAACAAATTGTTTATATACTTTATTTACTCTTGTAGATACCTGTGTTCACGGTGACACAAAAAGAAAATTTGATGGCAAAACATGCAAAGACATTGTAGCAGAGTTCAGTGGAAATTGTTACGAACCTTTTTACAGTGAATTGTGTTGTGAATCGTGTAAGAATTTAACCCAACAAAAACAAAAAGCTGGAGGTACGCCATTATATAGATTTCCATTTAGTGGTTTAAGCATTAATATTGGTATTTCAACTGCAAAATGTCATAGAAAGTTACATAATAATTGACATATGAATAATATTTGAAATATCGTACGCAAATCTATATTTTATATAATCATATATATGGTAAAACTACATGGTCGATGTATGATAATTTTCGATGGCGCACGGGTACTACAATTTTAGCTACATTGACCAGAAAGTGATGTTGTATCTCTAATTGAAACTACATATTTGGATGAAACTGTTTATTATTTTTCATTTACACATATTCATACTCTTTTTTTCAGTATGTAAATTTGGAGATAAGTCACAATGGTGTTACAGAGTACAGACAAAGCCATATCTGTGTTATCCTAACGAGGATCTGTGTTGTGGTACATGTCAAAAATTCGCAACAGGCGTACCTGGTAAGTATCTTATAGTCATTTGCATTAAGAACTTCTGTAAAAATAAAATAATTGATGTTCTGCATTATTTACTGAAATAAGTTAATGGATTTGTAGTTGTATTTAACTAGTATATGTATCATTTGTTTTAGTTTCATTATATAATTGCTTTTTTATAGGTGACATAACTACAAATCATAGTACCTGTCTCTTATTGTCTAAATTCTAAACTAATTCGGACAGATTCTAAGGCGTGAAAGTCTATCAGTTCAATGACTGAATGGCTGTTTTCTCTAAATAATTCGATTTCTTCAAATACCCCAGAAATGACCGCCTCAACATAAATGGCTGGATGGTAAACACCATTACTCTAATCCACTCCCTTTCTAATTTTTTGTTCTTTCATATTGAAAGGGAAGTAATCCCTGTCGCTTTTTTCAGTCAGAATTCAAAATGTTTGTAAAAGTTTTTCAGCTATTATCTTGTTGTTTTTATTCAGGATGCGAGTACGGTGATCATCAAAGGAACTGTGATAGAAGATTCTGCCATACTCCTGGAAACGAGGCATATACACAGAGCTGCTGTGCCACGTGTGGACTTGCTCCAAAACAAAAACGACCAATCACAACAGCCATACCTACAACAACAAGACGTACATTCACACGACCAAAAACAAAACCACCAACACAACCAACAAAACCTATAGTACTGCCAACCGAACCACCATTGATAAAGGATCCCATAGCAACCGATGGATGGTGTTTAAAACCAGATGCAATGTACTTCATTATATCATGTAGTCGTCTACAATCAATGATACAAAACCTTTGTTCTATATCCGCATTCCAGTCTAGATGTTGTGAACCTTGTAGCCAAAATCCACCTCAAGGTACTGCAGTTTTTCTTTCTTCTGCATAACGTTGTTATAACATTTTTAAATGAAATTCATTCAATACGATCGCAATATACATGTGTACAATAAAAGTAGGAGCAGAAGGTTCTGAAATATATTTGATGAGCCAGAACCATGGTAATAATGTAGACCCTATAGTTTATATCTCTGGTTTGTTGAAAAAATGATTTCCATTTTCCATTCAGTATTCGATTTTGTTTTCCATTCAGTATTCAATTTTGATTCCAATTTAGTATTCGATTTTGTTTTCCATTCAGTATTCAATTTTGATTTCAATTTAGTATTCGATTTTGTTTTCCATTCAGTATTCAATTTTGATTTCAATTTAGTATTCGATTTTGTTTTCCATTCAGTATTCAATTTTGATTTCAATTTAGTATTCGATTTTGTTTTCCATTCAGTATTCGATTTTGCTTTCTATTCAGTGTTTAATATTTTTTTCAATTCAGTATTCGATTCTTTTCAATTTAGTATTCGATTTTTTTCAATTCATATTCGATTTTTTCCATTCAGTATCTATTCGTGCTTGATTTTGTTTTCCATTCAGTATTCGATTTTGTTTAAATATTTATTATTATATACTCTTTGGTCATATTAATATAATTATGTTTTAGACTTGTTCTTTAATTACCGTTGTTTTTGGCAAGTAAAATGCTTTTCGTTTCAAGTATCTACATTTTTATTTTTAACAGATGTTCCAGTCGTACCAGAAACCTGTGTTGATAGTCCAGGATGTAACCAAGGTGACATTAAAGGCGCCACTTGTTATGATCAAGCTACGCGCGATAAATGCTGTGCCACATGTAAAGGCTTTGAGACAGGAGATCCAGGTACATCTAATGTTGTCGTGTAGTAGTAATACCTTAGACTGTAAAGTTGTGTTGTGCCTTGAATAGATAGACGTGTTAATTATGTAAAGGCTAACAACATTGGCCTGTCCGCTTGACCTTTCACATAAATATTTATTATTAACGAGCACATTTATACATGTGGAACACAAGTGTTTATTTCTTCTGCATAATGGAAGAAATTTTACACATGCATTGACTGCAAATCTAACACTACCCATATATTAGGTGAATCGTCCTATATAAATATTCTTAACGAAAGGTCAAGCAGACAGGTCGATGTTGTTGCAGTGTTCGTCAACACCAAGTGTTTAAACTATAATATATGTTGCATGTCTGTATATTAATTTTGGTTACATGCGTGAGAATGTTTCAAAACGCACAAAACGAAAATCTATTGAGGATTTTTGATAAACATAAAGTGTTCAAAACAATGCATGTTGCATGTGTGTATATTTTTGTATATATTGGGTTAATTTCACGCGTTTGTTTAAAAAATTTCTGAGCATAATTCAAAATGGAATACTAGTTCTTTTATCAATATAAATAGTCCGAAACATATTGCATGTTGCATGTGTGTATATTTTTGTCTGGGGCATAATCGCCCGGTAAATTTGTTGACATTTTATAAAAATGTTGATGCCAAAATTCTGTGTCGTTTTTATGAACACAAAGTGTTCAAACGCATGTTGTTTTTGTGTTTGTTTTTTTTTATATTTTTACGTTGCAAATTTTGTTCAAAACGTTCAAAAACGAAATTATTTTGTTGTTTGTATTGACATGCAGTGTTCAACATAAAATGCATGTTCATATATAAATATTTTCCGTCGGGGGTTTTATCGTATGAAATTTCTCTAAATATCATATTTTATTTAATTAATTTAGCAATATATAAAATAATTGAAAAAGTTATAAAATGACAACAGTTCAAATATGAAAAATATTAGAGATGCATCAAACGTAATTATATTTAAATTAAAGTAAAGTTTAATTGAACTTAAGATATATAAGGCGGCATTATTGTGAAGCTAAGTTCTAGTTTTTTACACAGACTAATCGGGAGGGATAATTTTGAAGCTAGGAGGGTTTTTTTACCACTTATGATAAAATACATATAAGTGTTTGTAAATATGTTGTTCTTTTATAACTGGGTTAAAGGCTATAACATTTTTGACTTCTGATCTTAGATTGTATGTATGGAGATAGGAACAGACGGTGTGCGATGTATGTTAATTTTTCACCTCGGATATGTCGAAGAAATAGTGACATTTGTTGTGATTCCTGTAAAAACGTAGCTGCAGCGGATACACCTACTAGACGGATTATTATAACAAGACAATCGGACCCACCAAATGGCGGAGGACCAAGACAACCACAGGCCGTTATAAGACGAGGTATATAACGCTTTGACGTCACAATGACGTCAATTATCTGTAGTCAGTATGTGCATGAAGTAGTCCTGTCATCGAAAGACAATTAGAACAAGTGACTAACAGGAAATCGTTGTTAGTAATTGCATGTTGTATTGTGTATGTTGTGATTTTTTACAACCACGGACAGTTATTCTTCTGACGGTAATGGTTCACTATGTTTTACTGTTATTTATGATTGTAATGTAAATTTTTCAAGGAAATTGCAGGCTGACTAAATCAACCTTTTTGTTTAAACCAGCATTTTGACACAACTTAAGAAGGGTATTTAAATGTTATAGATTTTTCTTATTGAATTGAGTTATTATTAATTAACTATGTTATGAATGATTAGTCAACTTGTGATTGTCCTTGTAAAATTTCAAATACAAACAAGATTGTCGATTCTGTAGTATTTGTGTCGTGTTCTTGGTTATGTTGGCTGTTGCCAAGTTCATGGTTTTTCTGTTGTAAACTTCTTTTTTCTACTATGAAAGCATGTGAAAATATAAAGTTGAACACATTTAAAAAAAATAAATAGATTATTTGCTTTTATATAACATCGTTGTAATTTGCACGATAATGGCATATTTTTGTGAATATTAACCATTTTGACAGATTCGTGCTCTTATTTTCATTCTCGGTTCATCTGTTTTGTAAGAGGAATCATTGCAATACCGGTATGGATTAAATGAATTCAAAACATTTGCAGATTATTTATAGGGCTTTCCTTTGTGGAAAACATACTTGAATATTTTTAAACATGTGTTCAACTTTAAATTTTAGTTTTGAAAATAGATTACAGAAATATTAACAATGTCTTTTAAATGAATGTATGGCATGATAACATGGTAACATTTTAACATTCATTGTTTAGTTTAGTGTATTGAAGTACAATGAGCTTGTTAGCTGTTTGGTCAGCACAAATCCAACTCTACACCTTTGCATGTTGTATTTTTTCAATGTAACACCTTCACGACGTTTCAGTGATAGATATTCATGTGATTTAGATAAGATTTATCTATCAGTTATTTGAAAAGTAAGCACCAAGAAAGAACTGTATAGATTTCAAAAGCACAAAAAGATATTGCATGTTATATTTGCACGATGACGTAACTGTAGTTGTTTGTAGTTCTGATTTTTTATCAGTTTACTACTTAGGAAATTTTATCTTTTATGTTGATAACCATGTGTTTGTACATAATTGCATGTTTTGTGCTGGTTAATTTTATTCCGAAAGTCGAAAAAATTCTTCTTTAAAAATGTTTAAAACAATTGGCATTTCTAGATAAAAAATATTGTTTGCAATAAAAATGCGAGAACTTAAAGGAACACTTCATGTATTTTTGAGAGAAATAGTAATTAAGACATTCAATAAACGTATGCTAGAAGGATTTGTGTAGCAAAAAGCAATTCCTTTTACAAAACTAAAGTTTATATAAATAACAATGTATAAATAGTTTTTATGTTACATTTTTTCGACTTTCAGAAATATAGATTAATTGAAATGTGTCTAAACATGTGCAAACATATGTCGTTCACAAACTGAGGCAATGTTACAATTATTCTATCTTAATATAAGGGTGGTTACAACAAACAAAACGCGAGAAGGCGTGAATATATAAAAAACGGCTGCACGCCGTTATTATCTGTCTATTCAGTTTAGGGAGTCCCTTTTTTATAAACACTACCATCAGATAGTGAACAACGTATATTTTGTTATAGTTTTATGTTTTTAATGACATTGTTCTTTTTAAAATAAGTTCGTAAATGACATATATTTGTAATATTATTATGTTGTAATTAATATACAAGTTGTCATGTTGAAAAATCAAAACAATTATTTCTTCAAATTCTAATTTAATTGAAGATATATGCAATATCCTGTTACATTTTAATTTGATGGATCCTTCACAGTTAAACCGTCGCAAGGGAGGCAATTCTCACTCAAAATATATGATTATAATCTCTACTTTCTGACAATTACCACAAGGGAGGCAATTCTAACTATATTTGTTCCAATAACCATATTTATGAAATTGAAATTCATACATTACGTTCTACATTGCAACAAGGGAGGCAATTCTTGCAATCTTTGTTTCAATAGCTCTTTTGGTGTTGACACAACCAATTGTGAAATTCATACTCTGAATTCTGAAATGGAAATATCACTCTTTACTACTAAATAAATCCATGTAACAACTTGCTCTAAATTTCCACATATACTTCGTTTTTCTAGGACCAGTACACGTTTGGCTTGGATAAGTGTGAAAATCCCGTCTGTGATACAGGAAGCCCAATTTTGTCATAATATCTTCAACATAAAAATGACAAATGGCGGGTTATGCTCTAAAACATATCAGGACATCATTAAACATGTGAAATAGAGACTCTATATGAAATCCATTGTGATGCACGCCTATTTTATTTATTATTTTGTACATTTATTTAAAATTTTGCTGAAAGTAATAATTGTTGAATACTCATTAATAAACACTTGTAAATAGTTTGATTTCTTTTTATGTTATTATTTCACTACATAGTTTTGAAACCATAAACGGGACATATCTCTAACTAGTCCTGTACCATATAGGTATCAATATTCTTCCACAAGTTTCATCTCAAAAACGGTGCATTATTACAGAATATGTGAAAATGCGACCCGATTTACACCAGAAGGACCAAAGACCTCTATTTAGCAAGAATTTGAATGGTTTAATGGGATTTTTCATCCAGGACAAGATTTTTTTCACTAATACCTGGCGGCAAATTCAGTGATGTTGTATGGCAAGCGAACTGATAAACTTTCTCACTGTAGGATCTGTGCCAAGTGGGATTCGAACCTAGGTATTAATAGACACTGTGTGTAGTAATCGCGGTGTTAGACCACAAGCCTATCAGAACCCCTTATTGAGCAAGGGATACTACAGCGTGTTTCTGGGGAGAAAAAAACGTCGTCATACTAGTATTTACATGAATTTGAGGCGATGTTCACAAGCAAGAAATGATAATACACACAAATAACATATACAATAGATAGCTGATTTTGTGTATATTGCACTTGGTGATAACTAAAACCAGAACGTCCAATAAATATCACTAGAGATGTCCATTTAGTTTTTAATCCTCATTTAAATCCACTACACTCTCTAGAAATTCGAAAACTCTATTAAATGTCCATCTTGAGAAAAATGTAGTGGCTAACGCCAAATACAGTATAATGATATTTCCGTAATATTCAAAGTTATTACCTTGTTGATTAAAACAACATAATTTTCCAGCAGACATGTTTGATTGCTACAGAATGAAATATTTTCGAAAGGCCCTTGGTGGAATTATCTTGCTTGTGGCCTGCCAACAGCTCTTTCTTGCGCGATCTGTTTTGAGGTTGTTAATAGAACTTCTTTTCAGACAGAATTTTAGAATGTACTTTCTATCTGTTCTTCATTCTGGGTCTTAAGACTATCAATAGTATCTATTGTTTTTGTTATATATCAGTCATAACCAAACACAAATACTCCGATCCATGTCCAAATAACAATCCCAAAAGCAAATAAAAATTTTGAAAACTGGCCAATTTAATGAACTTTCACCAGGTAAGTGAGACCGGGTGCTCTGTAGTCGTTATCACCTCATATCTAACTAACTAAATCTGCCTTAATCGTTCAAGTCAAAAATGTTTTCTGAAAACCGAAATACAATTTTGAACATACTATAGAAACACGAAGATGCATTGGTAATGCCGTAATTAACACGCTCCATAAAATGGACTAAACTTCTGAAAACAATTTTACACTGCTAACGAATCAATTGGGAATTCAAATATTAAAATGGAACAGATAAAAGAGAACCATACCTATGACAAAGAATTCTAAAAAACTTATCACTGATTATATTAGGAATGTAAGTCTAGTTTGTCACTATGAAACATACATTGCATTTGAGCGTAAGCGCAATTTCATAGAAAAGAAATATTCATTGCAATATCAACTTCAGTGGACTGTAAAACAACATCTTGAAGCATTTAAAACAACGTCAAAACAATTATGAAAAAAGTTAAGTGATTATACTCTCAAGAAACCAAATGTTACCTCTAACAAATAACATCGGAATCGTTATGGCTGAGCAATTTCAAAAAAGCAACACAAGATTGATCAGTAAACAAACTCCAGAAGACTAAAAATAGCCCCTGGACACATTTAAAAATGACAAAAGTAAACCCAGGAACAAGAAATGTGTATCAAACAAATGGAATCGTTATTGACCTAATAAGGTCATAACCTAATAAGTATGGAACAACAATTAATGCCAGTTTGACATATCAAAAGGTATAAAGATTTATGTTGTATATTGATGACGATATTGTAACTCGGGGCAGCTAAATATTAACATATTTATTTCTCAACAAGATAAGAACAGATAAAATCATTAAAATGCTTCAAGAGAATATGCAACATCTGCTTCACAATAAGAACTCACAAGTTGAAGATTAGAATACATTTGGTACAAAAGTAATTTTATGTGGAATTTAAAAAAATGCTGCTTGTAAAGAAAACGCAATGCATATTTCTAATTAAGATTCAATATGCCTCTATACAAATTAATTATGTTTATTATCTCGTTTATCTGAATACAGTTAGTATAAATGTACTTTTGAATAGTGCATCTAGAAGCTAGCTCCTACTAAAAATTAACACAATGCATATTTCCAATTAAAATCAAATATGCCTCGATACAAATTATAATCATGAATTTTGTTCCTCAAGCTATATCTAAGTGCATGATGATGGATTTTATTCAGCTGCATTTGTATGTTAAAATATTATATACTGTTTGTTTTGTACTTTGTTTTGTTTGGCATCTTGTAATTTGTCAATATCACACCATAATACCAAGGATGTTTATGCGATGGAAAAGTGTACACTTATGTTTTTTGGTCTGACTAGAGCACTTATGTAACGATAGATCGAACGCCACTTTTCACTATAAACAACTAGAAAAGAACAAAATATGAGAAAAAATTAGGATAGAGATACACAAGTTAAAAACAAAATTATATGTAACCAGATCACTTGGTTTGATATTGTTAAACTTAGCATTTACCTGATTTTAATGTACCACATTCGCATTTCGATAGCTAATGCCGACATCGGACAAGTAAAACCAGAGTCTAATGTCGATGACAAGAAATCTAAGGAACTTAAAACATCAGGTTGCCAAACATATGGTGTTTCTAATAAATTCCTACTGTTCCTTGATTCCTTGACTAGTTGAAGGCGTGTTCCCGAAGATTGGTGTCATTTGGTCAGTTATATCGACGAGCTAGCGCTCTTAACTAAGCAAGGCAAGTGCCTTTTGCAAAATAGAAGAAATCTGTGAAAGACCAGCGATCAAATATTTGTAACTTAGGTTGTCCAAACTAACAAGGTAGCAACACTAGGGAAAGGTGCATATGCTACAGTAAAGAAGTGGGTGGCGGAATTTAAACGCGACACTGAAAGCGTTACGGATGACCATGACCTGAAAGTCCTGTTTCTGTTGCAACCCCAGAAGGGGTAATAAAGTTTATGATATTGTTTTGACTGACAAAGGGGTTACAGAAAGATATGTGGCCATTACAGTTGGTATTTCACAGAAAAGAGTACTTTTCATTCTAACAGAGGATAATGCAATGCGAAAGCTTTCACAACGTTTGGTATCACGACTTTTGACTGTTAGTCAGACGCAAACCAGGCGTATTTTGTCGCGTGCAAATCTTAACCTTTTATATGTAGATCTTGCTAATTTCTTCAGAGAAGAAACATAGCCCGTTATTTTCTCCAGAGGCCAAACAACAGTCCAAGCAGTTGAAGCACCCTTGTTCAGCCCCGCCAAAGGCAAATGCTGTTCCATCAACTGAAAATGTTATGGTCTCGGTTTTCCGGGATTCTGGAGGATTTATGTTGAAAAATAATACAATATATCCGCCAAAATTCAGATCCTTACATATGAGCGTAACAACATAGCAATAGACTTTAGTATGTCAAAAGTTACATTGAAAAATCAATGCATTTATGTAGCGTTTCTCCGAACATTTGTAGTAGACACAAAACTTACCGAGTTACCATTCTGATGCATGGTTCTTCCATTTCAATTAATTACAACATTACAAAATGAATAAATATGAAAACATTTTCTAACACATAAGGTAATCTAAAATTAAAAATAAATAAACCATTCAAATCAAAGCGTTTCCGGTAACATGCGGTAATGTGCACACGTAAGCTGTGGTTTAGGAAGGATTACACATGACTGACTAGATACGTTCATTATCACATGTCTACCATATGTATTGAGAGGAACCATGCGGTCATGTTTGAAAATCGTTTATGATTACTTGGTATTGTTTCTCCAATATACTGTTTTTGTACTTGCGTAATTACCTTTCGTATTTTCCTATTTTAATTCTAGAAATTTCAACATATGCTATATTAATTTAGTTAATTGTAGTTTATTTTGGCGCAACAGGAACACTATTATCACAAGAAGACAATACCACTCTTACCACCACTACAGATGAAATCATCACACAAGACCTTATAGCTTAAACTTTGAAACTGATTTATTTTCTTCAATCAAAAAGTACCACTCTATTTTTATTTATATTTCGTTTGGTCCACTTGACTCAATAACTTAAATGTTTGTAATATTATTGAAGTGTGAGTGTTTTCAAAATAATCAATCTCAAAGTTTAGCCAGTTTAGATCATATTTACAGTTTCATTTTTTTTCTCTTTTTTAGATAAAATTGACGCAAAATTATGAAATCATACAGTTTAACATGAAAAATATAAGGACGGCCATCAAAGTTTCGAAAAGAAACCCAACAAAATATGGAAGATTACTATCATAAAGGGCATATTATAGCTGAATTCTTGTTATGCGCCCATATTTTGAATTCTTGTTATGCGCCCAAATTTGACTGAAATACATGAGAATGAGTTTTCGTGTACCATAGAAACGAGAACTTAAATTTTTGCAGGAGGCTTTTCATTTTGTGTTCTACACCTACTTAACAATTATATGCAATATCATTAAATTTGAGACATGCGAGTTCCAAAATACTATTTTTATTATATGGCCAAATCATCTGGCTATTGCAGAGAATGGATCTTAATATGTAAGGCTTTAATTCTGAAATACATTTTTGCTTGTTAAATCATTTAATGAAATAAAATGATAAAATTATGTACGATTTTTTTGGTTTTTTCCCTTTATTCAAAGTGACCTTTACAGTGAATTAACAAGTTAGTGTTTGTTTAGCTAATCTCAGGCTAATCCCCAATGTTTACGTAAAATTCCGCCTACTCCCACTTCATATTTAAGATTTTCTAACCTTAATTTTAAAATGTGGACGTAGGTGGAAGATGCCGTTAAAATCAACAATTTCAAAGAAATGCAAAATTTATATTTCCTATTTTACAAAAGCATAACCAAGAAGTATTTTAATTCAAAAATCAGATTAATTGTAGGAAATAAAGAATTTCACTTTTTGAGGAGATGCTCACTGCTAACACTCCCGGAGCACCTGTGGAAGTTCTCGTCTTTAACTTAATGTGACAGTTTTCAAAGTTTTTACTTTCTTTTTGGACTGTGATTTGAACATAATTAGTGTGTTTGCTATTGATTTGCTTATTGCTCTAATGAACTATTTGAAAGCATTAATGTGATGGTTCAACTTGTACACTAAGAATAACATTTTCTGCTTTAGAAATATGAAGTTATTTTGACAAAAAATGTCATAGTTGTAAAATACAATATATAAAATATATTGTCAAACGTATGGTAATTCTAAGTTTTTGTTACATGAGGCCTGTACATTCGAGCATATAAAGTTTTTAATGTATCAAAATATCAGAAAAAGATTTGACATTAAGTCTTAAAAATGTTCACAGTATGTTTGTAGGGCGGCCACCATCACGTTTATATTTATATTACTTACAAACGCAATATGTCCCGTCAGCTCTCTTCACATAGATACCTCCTTTTGACGTCATTTATAAGATATAGATGTAAACCACCTAGACAGAAATCTTTATAATACAAGCAATATTTACTTGTTGTAAGTTTTATTTAATTGACTGTGAATTTACAACGCTGCATCTAAGGCTATAGTTGGACTTTTATACTAGAGAACCAGACATTTTTTTTAAATCTCCCATAAAAACTATATGGTTGAATTAAAGCACGGTTTTATTAGTAAACCAATCAAAAGTTCTTGCAAAAGATGTCTTTATTATTCAATAATTATAACATTATTATATGTTTTCTAGCAAAGTTTGTCAATTGTGTTCCAACTTTGTTGAGTTTGGCATTCAAAGCAAAAACCAAATACGCTCAGTCGTTTAAACATTCGAATTGATCAAATGATAATTTAAATATCAATTATGTTATTTCACCATTACTCTTGGTAGGAAATCCCCCTAATATTTAGATTTAAATCTTGGATATCCATTGGACTCTATTTAATGCATCATTGCTATTTCAAACCAAAAAGTCAAATATTGAAGAAGGATAAGTCAATACTTATTTACGGAACCCCTTTGTGAGTCATGTATATTTTTATTAAACAAAAAAACAAATAATTAATAATTTTTCAGTGAATTATTCCTTTATTTGGGAAAAAACAAAAACCACACCAAATCCACACCATAGATGACAATTAAAACAATTACACTACATGATGTTATGACGGTCTGTTACGGTAAACTGTTGTTTGCATACGTAAGAAATGTTTGCCCTGGGGATAAAATTGTCCCATACATCAAATCTGACTAACGACATAAAGGTTTTTATATCTATATAAGTAGCAGAAGGGAACAATCGCGTTCACATCACATAACTAGGCACGATATAATGAAGCCGGTTTTTCAGGGATTATTTATTTTATTTTGGAATTTTTTATTTTCTGTGGCTCGAAATGGTGAGTTATATCGAGTACGAGACATGTCAGAAAATGTCGATAAATATTTTTGTTAGTATGAATTGTAGTACCAAAAACGTGTTACAATTAACGGTACATATATCATATTGTCACCATTATTGTGTTTGTCTGTTTATCACAAACATGATATATATTTGTTTTTGTACAATATTGTATATCTAGCTCACCTGGTCAACAACTTTGCTGCTTACACAATTTAACACATGGTATCTCTACTCATGGCAAGACTATGTGTTCTGTGTTACACCTAAACGTTTGTTTAAAACCATGCGCATGAAAGTTTTCTAGTTTTATCAAATTTATATGAATTTTCTTTGCATTAAAATGTAACTTATAAGACTGTTAATTGTAATTCTACTTTTAAATTGTTTTGCACACCTTAGCTAATTCATCACATCTATGTTTTCATTACTTTACTTACTGGCACGTTTAAATTTTTAGCAAAGTCTGTGTCCTAGGTGACATCACTTTTGTGTATTTTGAATATACAAGATAAGGTTATGCGACAAACTGTTCAGTCGAAACGCTTGTAGAGTAGGATTTTTAAATGTGGTTATATGACAAAATTCAAGTAACAGCGAATTTAGATTGAATGAAAACAATTCCTTTCCTTAATTTATTACTGATATACACTGCAAAAATAATGCATAGTGACTTGTAATTAAAACACGAGTAATAAAACCTTCTGACTTCGATATTTCTTGTTAACAGCCCTATAACCTTTGACCTAAATACAGTTAATTTTCTATGGCGTTTAAATGACGTTTGTCAGCAAAACCAATACTTCATAATTATCTCAAGACTTTTTTGACGTCACATAATCGACTGAGATGTGACTAATGGCATGATTATTGAGACTTTTGAAAATTGTCTTTGTTTTACTATACACTAAAACAGAAGGTTATTTTGCATTTATCCAACGTCTTCATTTGCATTTAGACTGATGTCATTTCCCTAAAGCACTTTAGAATCAATGAAATGTGTTCAAACACATGTTACCATTTGTCTAACTTGTTTGTTTTGTTGTTTTTGGTATAGCAGATTGATGGGTAGGTTAGATGTCATATTGGGTAATGCCAAATTGGACCATTTCGTCCGGACAGACCTCCCCAAAGTTATAGTTCTTTCATCAAATTTTTAAACTTAGCAATGGAAAGTGGATTGTCTGATCAAAACAAAAAATTAACAAAGTTATGACATAACCCAATCCTTTAAACTCATGTTATGTTCGTATACCAGATATTGGCACTCCACTGTTTTCATCATACGATTTGAGCCATGAGGATGTAATTGTTCACTTTTGTGTTATATCAAAAACAAACATAACAGTCAATCACAATCCAAGAAGAAAAGTAAACAATTTTATAAACAATTTCTGGTAAATGAAGTCAAACACGCGAACTTTCACTAGGGAAATGAGACCGGGTGCTCCGGAAGGGTAAATCCCTCCTGTCTAGCTAACCCGACAATTATATACGAAGCTGAATAATATACTAACAATACATTGTTATACCTCGCAAACGAAGTTTAGGGGTGTATAGGAATCACCCTGTCTGTCCGTCTAGTTGTCCTTCCTAATATCGTGTCCGCTCCATATCTTCCATGTCTATGGATGCATTTTGATCAAACTTGGTACAAATGTAAACCAACATGAGACAATGTGTCGCATACCAAATGTATGTACATACCACGAAGGTCAAGGTCAGGAGGTTAATGTTTGGGGCGGGGGTATTTGGCACTCAAGAGACAGTTCTAGTTGTTTTAACTTACTTATAGACATTGTTGTTTTCAGATGTTAATATTGCAGTTGTAGAAGAGACATTTGTTGCTACCTCTCTGCCAGATTTTGTAAAATATGAAAAAAATAACAAAACCAACAAAGTAGGGGAGGCGGGTACAGGTGTACCTAAAGAAATTGACTTTACGGTCACTTTGGTAGATGACCAATCACAAAATACTAAACCAGTAGTGTTAAATTTAAAAAGAACACATTCCAAAAACGAACTTAAAGATGTTTATGTTTCGAGGCAGAATTCGAAAGGAGAAAATGTCCTTGTAAAAGAAAACATACCGATGGATGAGGTAAGTCGTGGTATTAGTATTAAGTGCTAAGGCAAATAGGCTCAAGTTTTATCCTTAACTAAGATTTCTCTTACCTTCAAATTTTGGCAATATTTGATTTTACTATAAATAAAGATTTTCAAAAATTAGAAAAAATGTAATAAGATTAAAGCCAATTAAAGGTAGCTTCAAATTGACACATTAAACTAATAAATGTCTTGAAAAGTAACAAAATTATTTAGGTTTCAAATTTTCAAAATTTTAAGTTACAAAAACCTTAGTTATACTGTGTTCAATGACACAAATATTGTCATTACATGTGTTTTATATATATATATATATATATATATATATATATATATATATATATATATATATATATATATATATATATATTATTTTAATTATTTGTTTTGTCTTAAATTCACATTTTATATAACATCCGGGTTGTAGTGGGCGTCAGAATCATACGAAATGATCGTTTTAAGTTAACAAAACAATACAAGAGAGAGAGAGAGAGAGAGAGAGAGCTTAATAAAAACAACTGAGCTAACAAGAACTTTTTGCGTCAATAATGTAATTCATCTTAAGTTGATGGACATAAACCACTGCCGGTTTCCTATAACAATAAAATAATGACGTCATACGGTAGTCGAGTCTCCGGGATATATTTTGCACGAAATATGTTTTTATAATAAATTTACATATAGTATTTGGTTTTTACGTATAAATAACGAACAGAGAATTAAAAACTAAAAGGGAGTTTTACCGGATGTGTCTCTATTCATTTTTTAAACTTTAGAATTAAATGTTACAGATATTTTATATGTTGTCAATTTGGTGGTTTATTATCCTTTTATTTAAAATCCTAGGTAAAGGTTCAACAAAAGCCAACAGTTCTGAAATATGTTTGGTTGGTCAACACTAGGTTTCGATTTCATTTTAAACGAATGGAGTTTGTTGCACACGCCACAACCGTTAATAACGTATAAATTTACTCTTGAAATGTTCCTCTCTTCCTTCAGCTTTTAATAGAGTCCAACCAGTCATAAACGCCACCTCAATATAAGGACCACATGCCCATAAAAGCAACTTTTACTGGTTCCCTTGGGTGACCTTTATATACAGGTTTCACTGTACAAGGTCTTCAAAAAAAACATCGAACCACATTTAATTTCATTTTATGTGAAATGCACTTACGTGCATTGAAGTTTTCAGTGTCCGACTAGATAAATTCTAAAGAAACATGAGCTGGTAGGCTGTGGTAAGATTAAATTAATGTTATTTTTTTTACTTCAGGATGTTGCATTATTCGAAGATAAAGAGAGGGGAGGCGTGTTTACAGTTAAATGTAAAGGAATGGAAAATGGAGACTGTGAACCAGAACTTGTGAGTGTTATAGAGATCATAGATACAGAAACTGAATAAATATACTAGCCCATGTCCAAACCGCAGTCTCAAGCAAAGTAAAAACTTTAAACACTGGCAAATTAAGTCAAACACATGAACTTCCACCAGGTAAGTGAGGCTAGGTGATCTGGAAGGGTAAGGTAAGCACCTCCTGCTTAGCCAGCTACTTTACAAGGCTCTATGTACATGTACTGTGTTTTATCGCCATGTCTTATTTTATTATCACTTATGCTCACGTTTTTAAACTATTTCATTCAATTGTCTAAAATAAATTTTTAAAAAATCTATTTTAGCTTGGAAGTTTTTACCATGATGGTTCAGAATTCGACCTTAAACCAGTGACAGAAAACTCGCCAAAAAGAGTTAAACGAAAAGTTCGGCAACAGAAGAAAAACATAGACAAACATCTGAAAGAAAGACGAAAATTAAGACGAAATTTTAAGAAATCAATGAAAGCTGCAAAAGAAGCCAAAAGAAAACGAAAGCAAAAATTATACGTTGTACAAAAGAAAAATAACGACAACATCGCACCAACCAAGAACGACTATGAACCCAGGGTTTACTTGCGAAGACTACTAGGTAACACATATTTACATCAACTTGACTTCCTGTGCCGCTGCCCTCTAAAGTACCCATATGGCACTTGATACTTAAAAGGCTTCTCCAACTTCTTTACCTCCTACCAATCCTCCTCCTCCTCCCTTCTTCTTCTTCTTCTTCTTCTTCTTCTTCTTCTTCTTCTTCTTCTTTACTTTCTATTTCTGTGAGCTGATGCGGTGATCACTAAATTAGAGAGAAATTGAATTTCACCAAAACGAAGAAGATGGTCGTCTTTCCTAATTTGTTGAAATTTCGTGCTTTCTTTTCGTTTTTGAAAATCCATAGTGCACATATATCTTTTAAGAGTTACTTCTCTTATTTTATTACTTTTGATACAATCATAAAAGATGGAGATATCACATTTGTTTTATTTTGTGTTATTTAGATAGAAAAATGAAAACCAAACACATGAGGAAAAATAAAAACAAAAACAGGACAGGGACTGGTGATGCAATGGCATCTGCAAGCGATAGCGGTCCAACATCAAACATCGATCAACAACAATCCCAAGCAGCAGTGTTAACGGTTGCCAGGATGACAGACGCTGATGGTTCCGCAATCTTGCAGACGACACGTGAGACGACACAAGAACCCGCAGCTGTACAACAAACATCAAACACGATTAGTACAGCTGAATTCCATTATGGAGTAGAGTTACTTATTGTAGTCGATTTCTCCATATATGACAGGTGATTATCGTCATAACAACGCATGATTATGCTCATAACAACGCGTGATAGTTACTGGTGTTCGAAAGTATCCGGTCATGAAAAGTTTTAACCATACTTCCTCTTCTTTACCTTCATTTTATGAGACCATTTAAATCTTGAATCCTGGTTCTCACAATCGTTTAGGATCATATGGAACCCTAATATAGTTTCTTTATACCTCAATCTAGAAAAGCAATTTCAACAAAACTGGTTTTAAAATATAATTTTAAAATCTCGAAGTGAATATATCTTAAAAAAATAGAACGTATTAGTAGTAAATTATTATTCTTTAAAATTGTTTTTCAATTGTTTTTATGTTTTGTAAAATGTCAGGTCACAACTTGTGTAGAGTGGTATAGATGACTTAGAATCACCGTAGATACGTTAAGAAAACTCGCTACCGTAATGAGTACAAGTTACAACAAATAAATTTGACAGTCTACATAACCAAGCTATGCACTTGGTCATTCTTGGCATTATTGGTCATAAAAGCATGATGTTTTACTATTTATCTTTTTACAGATTCTATAGAGAGAGTTTAGTGACCGATCCAGTACAAAGAGACATTGACGCAAAGAAAGGTATAAGAAGATATTTTGCTCATATTGTAAATGGGGTAAGTTGAAACTACACATATAGCTAGGTCATTTCAATATAACTTTTTTGTATTCCAAAACAGTCGTCTAGTGTTGTAGAATTAAAACTGGTATAATATGTAGTTTTTTTTTAATCTTCACTTCCAATAGCAACTATTAACAATTATAGTACGTTTATGGTACCATGGTAAACTTTCACAAAAGAACTTATATGAAAAGTTAACCTGGCAATACCCACTGCAATCAGTTTTGTTTTCTGAATAGGTACGTTATTGGAACTACATGTTTACCTTTGATGATGATAATCCCATTTAGATATTAAAATAAGGTCATGGAAAAATTGTATTTTAGTATCGAATTTAAAAATTACCACAAGACACCAAGTGACATTTACGTGCAGCTCGTATTTGAATCAATTCCACATGTATATTGGAGATCAGTACTCTGCAATTTCTTCACTCAAACTAAGATATTCTATTAGAATCAGATCTGTGATACAGTGACATGTACTTGAAGGGATTTTGGCACTATTTAGCAATATTTAGTGTTCTTCCTAATTTTGTTCCTTTAGGTATTTTTTTTTTTTTTTTTTTTTTTTTTTTTTTTTTTTTGTCTTTATTTATTATAATGACCTCTTCGTGATACTTCGCTATTGTTTTAGTGTGATCTTGGTATATCTAGCTGGTTAGGTGCATCGATTATTATCAACTGAAGTTTCTATATATTCAATTTTGTTTTGTTTTCAGATGGACATAAGATACAGACAGATAGTACATCCAACGTTCACTATTGGTGTCAGTGTAATAGGATATTTTGTGGCTGATGTAAGTATTGTTTTTTGTGGGTTTTTTTTTAGATTTTTTGACTTCAAGATAGAACTTAGATTTACGCCTTTGCTACGAAGTTTTCTCATAATTTTGTTTTAGCTTTCTCATATTACAGTCTAATATTCATGTTAGTTCCTGAAGTACCGTCAAATGTCTTTGTAAAAAAGAGAAAAATTGATTTGTATTCAGACAAATATGATTTGTTTTTCGTGCTTACCATTCTGGTAAATTTTCATTACTAGCAACATTAGTTAATTACAAGAGATTAAAGGCATTTATTAACATTTAGCATATCTAAGCGACATACAGTACAGGGTGACCATCTCCAATGGATCCATAGATGGTATGGATCTGGTTAAAATTATTGTTAATGGTTGTGGGTCTGGTTTATCATTTTTAGAACCGTAGCTAAACTTAAAACCTCGACTTTGAATAGCTAGGTATGAAACTTGGGCGCTCTAGGCCAAAGCAGTAAGCGATATCGTCGATAATGTTTCTTCACAATACTACAATTACTTTTACAGTCGCCCAGTAAATCAGTGTGGACATCTAGTGGGCCAGTACAACCTAGACAGCCTGTTAACGTAACATTGGCTCTTCAAAGTTTGAGTGATTGGCAGAGAACCATGAAATCTATGCCACGACATGACCATATGATGCTATTTACCGCGTAAGTATTGTAAATAATGCGGGAAAAGGAGATAACAGATGTTTGAAAAAGCTAACAAAAGAAGACAAAACTATCAGAAATGCTGCACAAACGAATGAAATAAAAGTGAAGTGGAGTAATGGTGTTTTACACCTAGGTCATGTATCAAGTTTTTGGATGGTGAACAGCGGCTTAGCGTGAAAGGAATGAATGTGCAAGCCTAGTGCCAAAGCCACCGAACGCGCCGTAGTCGCGTCCTTACTAAGTTGTTACATGGGGCATGCTTCATTCACCCCTGGAAAATTTTGTAAAAATGGGACACTATTTGGTGCATTTTTCTGCATTCTATATCAATATTTACATGGAGAAAAAGGGTTAAAATATTTTTCATTTTCACGAGTCCTTCCGACGAGACATAAAAACTTATGCCCGTCTCGCAGTGGGTGTTGCAACGTTAAATACCTTAATTGCACATTGCCCTGAGCACACTGCAAAGGTCAAAATTTCTGTCACTTCATCTACAGCTGGCGACGTCTCGATATTTATTTTAACTGAAGGAAACAGGAAACGGAGAAAAATTTCCAACCATTGGCAGCTTTCCCACACTTAAATCAGTCCGTGAGATACCAATCTGGACGATGAGAAAAGTTGCTGTTTGGAATCGCGCTTTAAACAATTCAGAAATGAGAAAACGATTACAAGATAAACACAAGGCCAATGCTTATCTAAATCTTCAACTGTTGTCAATTAGCGTTAATTCTACATCAAGTATTTTACAAAAGGTCATTTTACACAAAAATAAACTTTCTCCCTCTACGACAGACATTGTACATTGTAAGGTAAATGCATTTTGTATATTAACTGACGAACACATTTATATGAATTCATATCATATTCGCAAATTTTTATATTTTGAATATATATATATATATATATTAGAGAAAAAATATCTTATAATAGTGTCGAATGGAATGCAGTTAAGCTAAGACTTTCCAAAAAACGTGTCGTATTTCCGTATTTTAAGCATATCATCCACTTTTTCTATTGTAGGCATGATCTTTATTATTCTGCATCATTTGATCAAACTGACTTCTCAGTGGCAGGTAAGAATATCACATATGTTTTGTACTCTCTCTACTCACTCTAGGCTTTTGTAAGTAACTTAGATATTTTCTTTAAGTCAATATGTTGTGAATGAAAAAGAAAATAGTTAACTATAATAAAACCGGGGAAATAACAAAATAAGCACACACAATAAAACTGGTGACCATTTTTGAAACCATTATATTTTTATTGCATACTCTAAATAATGAACCAGAAACTATTTTTTGACATATACTTATTTATTTATTTATTTATTACACAGGATTTGCAAATGTAGGCGCCATTTGTTATCTTGATTTGGAGGGTTTTACCAGTGTATCATTAAATGAAGACTTGGGCGATTTTGCAAGTGTACATACAGCAACACACGAACTGGCACATAGGTAAGTGTTGTAGAATATCTCACATGTAAATGGTAGATCATTGATGTTGTAATGTGTGTTTTATATATGCACTCGTTTCCTTTAACACATGTACGTTTTGCTAGTAATTTTGATCCCAATAAGAATCTCTTTTATACTATAAAATTCACCTAAAAATGCAAAATTAGATTTAACCGTTGTTTCTCAAGAACATTTAACCAGAAAAACATATATTACAGAATCTTGAACAAGGAACAGTGCAGCGTGTATGCTTTTTCAAATGCAATGGTTAGTTTCTATTACGACAATATCCAAACATCGTGTTTAAATCCTTATATATGTATTACGGTTTGAAACTTCAATAACTGAACTACAATCCAAGAACATTTTATCGATGTTATTTTAAATAATTCATATTTCGTTTTCAGTCTTGGCGCATCACATGATGGTGCTAATCACGACCCGATTGCTAAGAACTGTTCAGCAGACGACCATTATATAATGTCACCGAAAAGTGGAGTTACTACAGACCTCACCAAAGAAAATCCATTCAAATTTTCAAAATGTACTATTGACGCTATCGAGCGTTTGGTAGAAATGTTGGATCGGTATGTATTTTATTTCTGCTTTATCCACTGACTACTAAATAAGTAGGCATACGCAGAAATCGAGGCCCGATCTGAAGGGTTATCTGCCCTTACATTAGAAGTCGTCCTATACTGACCATCTTTATATACGGCTACAGGGCTAAAGATGATAGTTTTGTTCAGTCGAGCGTGACTTGTTAGATAATTCCAATTTGTGAGAGCAATAAGTAATTACAGATCAACAAAAATCTAATCGGGGTTTTATATCTCTCTGGCTAAACACAGACAATGATTGTTTCTGAACTTGTAAAATCACTATAACCACGTCATTGGACCTTTACCCCGGTGTCCGTACAAAGTCCACTGAGACAACATGAAACAAACTATACAATATTACTAGAGGTTGTTTAAGTTTATAAAAAATAAATTTTTAATAAAAAAAAACATATTAATACATGTCAGAATCACAATCCAGAAGCAAAAAAATTGAAGCTGACAAGTTAGTTTTGACACGTAAACTTCCACCGGGGAAGTGAGGCCGGATGCTCCGGAGGGTAAACACCTCCTGTTTAGCTAGCTACATCCGCTTTTATTAAAATTAAAGTTAGGTGAACGGAACATGAAACTATATCTGATTATTAGTTGGAGTAAGATTTTACTTGTCAAAATTTTCTCTTAATTCCAAATAGAATAATAGTGTGAAATCCTGTATCTACAGGAAGACTTTTAAGAACAAATTGTAATTAAACTATATAAGAACCATACTTAGCGCTAATCACCGTATAAATATCTGGGCCATAGCTCCAATTGATACCTTAATACATCTAATAACATTTAATTTAAAATTAATTAAAATACTTACAAATTACCTTAAGAAACCAAATATTATAAACAAACATACTATTTCATTTCCAAATCACAATCCCAAAGCGAAGTAAATACTTGAAACTGACAATTTATGTTTAACACGTGAGGCCGGATGTCTCGGAAGGGTAAGCACATTCTGTTTCACTTCACTTAAGAAATGTATGTAATATTGATGTTTTTTTAAATTATAGCAATAGCTTTAATTGTATGACGAATGAGGTGATTACGTATATGGAGTCTGAATTTAACGCCACCATCTCAGAAATGCCCGGTCAAATACTCGGACCTAATGAACAATGTAAACGAAAGCTGGGCTCCAACTCATTCTATGGATGGGTAAGTTACATATCTTTGTACAACTGATTTTTAAAAAATACCCACACCCCTCACAACAAAGTTTTACTATCACGCCCGATCTACAATACATATACATGCTTCCTTGCCATAATTTCCGTTTTAATTCAAAACTGTACGATGATAAATATTTCTTGTATTGAAAATCAACTTACTTAACATTATACAATGATCAATGAATTATTGAGAGTCCACTTGTCTGAAATGTCTTTTGGATATCATAGTGTATGTCTTCAACAAGATGAACATTGTCAAAAAAATCTGGACATGGCAAATTTTTTATCACAAAAGTTTTACTATTCTAGCGCAATCAAATGTTTTTTAAACTCTAATTTTACAGATTTATGTAAAGTCAGTTGTGAAAACTTTATTAGTAGTCGCTATATGTTCTGAAACTTCAGTGTAATAAATGAGGCTAGTTATTTTAAAATGCCTATCGAGGTTGATCCTCCCAGGATAGTGTGTCAAATTGTAGTTTACCTTGGTATATCACTATATATACATTAATTTAAATTAACCTGTTCATTCACAATTCAGGGTGGAGCTCTTGGCGAATATAGTGACATTTGTACCAACATGGCATGTAGGATACCAACTACTACTAAAAGTTATAATGTATACTCTGCTGTTAGAGGCACGTCGTGTGGAGACAAAAAGGTAAGTTGAATAAGAAAGGAATATATTATTATCAGATATCGCAGGTCAATCATAGTAAGGTTTTACGGATTTTATCATCAAAATAAAAAAACATTTAAGACTATAAAAAATAAGTCATTGAATTTTATTTCTTCATCTTATTGGCTTATCGGATGAAAAAGATTATTAATAACCGGCAATACCATGTGCTCTATATTATAACGATAATAAAGTAAGTTTATTTTATATCATCAGTTGTTGTTATTCACTTTTACTTTCAATCAATGGCTCGAATACTTGTCTAAATTCCCATGGACTTTGAGCTATCGAAGTTCTACTGTACATATTAACTCGATATCGTAACATTATTTCGCGAAAAATGTAATTATCAACGACAGTATTATATATGTTTTAAATTAACTTGTTTCATGTCTTTAAGCTTTATTCGCCAGTTTTCAAAGTTTTTATTGTGCTTTTTTATTATGGTTAGGACATGGATTTGTATGCATGTTTTGATTTACTAAATCAGGAAGTAAAATGTTTAACTGAATCCATATAGAATGTGATGTTAATAAATGTTATTGTCTTATTGCAGTGGTGTATAGATGGAATATGTACAAGGAGTAATGAAGCCCCATCTAAAAATGGTAAGACTACTCACAAAAAAGTTACAAACAAGAAGTTTATTATTCGTTTTATGTAATTATCCTACAAATATATATTGTATACGTGTACATCGGGTTGTACATATATTTGTTTTTGTACAAGCAATGCTAGGGACTACTTTTTATGCATTTCTGCAATTTTTACAGGAAAAGCTTAAGGTCATTTGCATCCTTACAAACCATGACTGTTGTACAATATGATATAAAAATATACTTTTAAAATAATTTTGTTTGCTATCTATTCTGTAGATCTAAAATATTTTTCTATACACAAATCAAAATTTTAGTCGATGTTCATCTTTTTACTTCTAGAATCATGTGTACATGGTGATTCTGAACGAATAATTAGCAACAAAACCTGCTCACAGGCGATTGCGGAGTTACCTGGTAACTGTTACCATGACTTCTACCGTACACAATGTTGTGCTTCATGCAAGGATGTCTACAATGCATCTTATCCTGAAGGTAATTATACTTTTTTTAATCAATACAGTTATTCATAATAGAATATGGAGAAAATTTGTCCTTTTTTCTACATATTGCGTGAGAAATTGCACAATTTTGAGGAAATTTTTTTTAGTTTATGTCGCATAAATCTAAACAAATTAAAAAACAATGTTGTCAGTAAATAAATGTGTTTGTTTTTGGCGGTCTGAATAATACCAAAAATTATCAGTTACCATATTTTAGTAACAATTAAGTTGTTTCAGAGCATATAGCAATATAGTTTCCAAAAACGTTGACGGAATATAAGTTGACTAGGGTCATAATCAGGAATATACAAAGATGGATGCATCTTGATGTTTTGACAATCCTGTACCGACAGGTATATCCAAATATTTTACCATTATTTTTCATATTCATATTTTCCATCTGTTACCATAAATTTAAAAGTGAAAAAGATGCAGGAGCAAGGATGAGCTTCACAAACACATATAAAGGTCTTTAATACAATACATAGGCTTTCAATAGTCGTTTAAACTACATCCAAAATTAATAAAATGCAAATCTATAACACACACCAGCCAACAGACATAACAGTTGAAGTCGGGTCACAAAACAAGTCACTGGAGTAGAAAATTTTCAGTTTTAATTTTCAAAGCACAACGGACGACATGTAAAAGGTGTACCGAGGATGTGGTCAAAGTACTTTTTATGTCCGATTTCCAACAACCAATAAAACAACAGCGTAGTTCAATTGTCTATATGTAATAAAGCATCATTTTAATTTTTAGTTTTATATTTCTACATTAAGGTTGTAAATATGGTGATCGTTACACTGACTGTGCAGTGATGAATAAGATACAGTGTTATGAATATGAAACTGAATGTTGTATGACATGCCCAAAATACGACACAGGGGTACCACGTAAGTATCAAAATTTATATATTTATTACCAAACCCGCCCCAATCCCTCACCACCAGACAGTCGCCCCGGAACACAACTCCCCACCAGCAACGCTCAGATTTTGTTTCATTCTAGTTGAACTTTATTCGCTCGTTATTCCTAATAGTCAATATCAACATGCCGTTTTGAGTATAAAGTGGTCATTGGACTTAACTGAAATTTGAGAAAAAAACATTAATTTGTCCAGCTTTAAAATTTTTGTTGAAAACCCAAAAACTTAATCATTCATTGTCTGTACTGAAAAGATATTCTGTCCATGTTTATTAGTTCATATGAAGTTATGATATCTGGTAGAAGGATTATTGTTATTTAAAGTGTGGACATGTTTTCTTTAAAAAAACATGTGTTATAAATTTCCCTTCCGGAGCACCGGACCTCACTTCCCTGGTGAAAGATAACATGTTACCTTAATTAGTCAACTTTTCAATTTATTCAACTTATTTTAGGATTTGAACATGGATCCGTGTTTTTGTGTTGGGTTGTTCTTTTACATATCTGATTTTCTATTTTAGATTGTAAGTATGGAGACAAGTGGTTAAACTGCCAGGTGACATATTGTAATAATCAAACGTATGCTGAACATTGCTGTAAGACATGTAATTACATACCGCCAACAACAACAAAAGCGCCACCGACTACAACAACACCTAAACCCACAACTACAACAACAAAAGCACCACCACCAGGGTCTCTATGTGTACAACCTGGTGCTCTAACACACGGAGTAACATGCAAACAACTACAAACGCTGTTTTCATCATGGGGAAGTGATATCTGTCAAGTGGCAAGGTTTAAGGATGATTGTTGTGGATCTTGTAAGTATTTATCTAGTTATCATGAAAACTTTTGATGATATTGATATCTTTTCAGTATTTTGGAAAAAATTGGTTTCACAATATTAGTCCAAGCACTACTGATGAGGAATTGTATTTTGAAACGACCGTCTAGTGCTGTAAAATTAAAACTGGTATAATAATTATGTAATTGATACAATTCAATGAGCTTATGAATACTCGAAAAACATAACACAGTAATTGTGACAGTGAATGGAAATCGCTAAAAATTTATGTTCATTAATTGTCTTTCTTAATTACCTATTATTTAGTATTAATTATGTCAAAGAGCGAATTACAAAAATGTTTTAGCCTATTCCTTTTTGTTAATAGGACATGTAACCAATGTTAATTTACGATTCACATGAACTGGTAGAAATAAAAACAATCTCCGTTATTACAAATCGATGTAAATCACAAACAAGTCGTGATTTGGCGTATTCAACGCTTACGTTTGTTCTCTGCTGATTCGACTTCGAACTGTATTCAGATTATAGTCACATGTTTCTTTCACTCTCAATTTTGATTGCACACGTGGCGGGTGTAGCTAGTAAAAAGGATGTGTTTACACTTTCGGAGCACCTGACTTTACTTCCCTGGTTGATTTTCACGTGTTTAACCGATCTTGTCATTTTTAAAGTTTTGACCTTGCTTCTGGATTGTGATTCGGACATAGATTAGTATGTTGGTTTTAATTTATTATTCAGTAAATTGTTACATAGACTTTGTAGAAAATGTGACGTACTTGTGCCATTATTGTTTTTGTTTCAACTAAATACACATCTAAAACGTATTATCTACCGGTGTCTGTTAGATGTGCTTTTGTTATAACTTTCTTGTAGTGTGTTCCTTCAAACTCTGTACATTACTAGGGACATAAGTTTATTGACACAATCTTGTTATTCTTTGTTTCATTTCCAATTCGGTGATGCGTTTAACACTAACACTTTGTATAATGATATCATTGTTTATTTTTTTATTTAGGCTGTATAGATACATCACCTTTATGTAACAATTTACATATGTCTTCTTGTTACAACTCTACGATACTAGCAGCATGTCCTTGTGGATGTAAAGCATTTGAAACGGGCATTCCAGGTAAGGAAACATTTAATGCTATATACAATTTAATGGTCTTTAACAGTGCTTCACATTCTTTAGGTTCGAATGCCACTACACTAGAGTAGATTCTAGTAAGAGAAAATTTGTCAGTTTGTGTGTTGTAGGTGCTTTACGCCATGCGGCTCCAATTCCCTGCCCATATCAGAACTTACCTTCTCGACATAAGTAAAATATTGAATGAGGTGAAACACCATTAATTTTTTTTCAAATAACAATGTATTTACTTCACAGTCAAGAGTCCCAATCTGCATTTTCCTTTCCAGTTTTGCGACTTTTTTTCTCTCTCTTTCTACCATCAAATTAGAATAGAGTAGTCTTCTTCAGTTAATTGACATTAGAGTCATTATCTATAGCAGCAAAAACTAAACTAGCGAAATTAGAAAGGAGACAACAAAACACAAGACTATGAACACTGGCCACAACGCCACACTATGTATTGTTTTCACTGTATATTAAGTACATGTACTCTTATTCAGAAGGTACAGCATCTTGCACACAACATATTCATTCTTAAAGTTTCATGCTAATTTATATATAGAGAGTAAATTTTTATTTATTTATGTATTTATTTAACAGCTTGTCCCTATGGTGACCGATTAACAGATTGTAAGTCATATATGCAGCTTGGTTCCTGGTTCTGTGGAAGCTATGTTCAATACTGTTGTACATCATGTAACGCAACTAATGCAACATTCCAGAATTCCGGAACTTCTGCTCAGGCAATCCGTAATCTTGGCGCGATAGTGGAAGAAAATATTGTATTTACACCTCCTCCATCATTCAAGGAACCTGATCAGACTTCGACTTCAAAACCGCCCACAACACTACAACATATAACCTCATTTCAGGAGATTTTAAAGCAAAGAGAACAAAAGAAGAAAGAAAAAAGTAGAAAATCAAAGAACAAGAACAACAAGGAAAAATCTAATACAACAAACAGAAAAAAGACTTTTCAGGAACTTCTTCAAGAACGCAAACGACAACAGCGTATCAGAGATTTACAACGGAGACGAGAGTGGAATCGCCGGTTTAGAGGTCGCCATGGTTTTTGAGTTGAATACTGATATATCCCATCCTATTCCATATGCGTAAAATTAAAACAGTGTCAGGCTAGTAATGGGTTGGATTCTTTTTTGTTATGTGTAACATTTTTTTATTAATTACCAGATACACTAACAACAGCATATGTTTTTGAGTGTTCTTTATATTTTACTGATTTATTCGTCGAGTTTGTACAGTTTTGATAACATGATAATAATAACAAAGGACATTTGCAAGTAAAAAGGACTGCACTCGATGATATTTTTTAATTAATCAAAAATAGTTATGTTCCTTTGCTGATTTATAATTTACTGAAGATGGAATCTGCGCCCTAAATAGTTTTGGTTTGAGTTCTCCAGGATGGTTCGATAAGTGATCGCGTATTGTTTCTATATTGTATATGAATATATGTATTCTTATTATATATCATTTTATTTATTTTTTGTTAAAAGTGTTTGTCTTTAGTCATTAACTCCATTAATTCCTGAAATCCTTATCTATTTACAAATTAAAATTATAAAACATAACATTCTGTAGTTTTTGTTTTTTCTTCCTGTTTTTGGTAGATTATGTGTCCTTTGTGACCAAACGGTTTATACTTGTATACAATGGCAGTGCATACTCTAATACCGAATGCGTTTTATTTTATTCATAATTTAATATCCATTTCGTACAATTCGTTACCCTGACGACAAAAAAAATAGAGAACGAAATATTTAATTGAATTTAACGAAATAAGTGCCACAAGATCAAGAATAATATTATATTCATAGAATTGAGAGAAATATTTTATTTACTACAATCAAAACTGTTATTATAGAACAGCTGATCATCTGTTTGTTAAGTCAGTTGCCATACCCATTATTGCATTCCACAGTAAGCGGCAGACCGATATTCTTTTTTTATCTTAAGGGAAGACAGTAAACTACTGTTACATGATTTGGCGCATTCGTACAATAAACTGCACTTTAACAGAAAAGTTTTAAAAACGGAGCACTATGACTATATTAGTTTTGTAGGACCAAATGGAATGTTAAACCTTATGGAGTGTAAATATGGATTTCATATTGAAAATAATTCCAGATTACCGACATGACCTCACCGATCAACCAAATAGATTTAATATTTTGATGCGTTATTGCTAGGTTACTAGCAACAAGAGTTTCATTTGCAAGCCTAGGCTTATCAAAGCCCTCAAAAAAGTTTTATGACCATCATCACAGTATTGTTGATAAGTTTGATGTCTCTGTATCATGAATTTGACGTCTCATAGTCCCATGTTCCTTTCACGCGGTTTTGATTTCACACGTGGCGAGTGTAACTAGCTAAACAGGAGGTGCTTACTCTACTTAAGCATCCAGGCCTCACTTCCCTGGTGGAAGTTCACGTCTCTGACTCAACCTGACTTGTCAGTTCCAGAGTGTTTACTTTGCTTCTGGAGTGTGATTTAGACATGTATAAGTATGTTTGTTTTTGATCTGTCAGAAGAACCATAGATACCAAGAACACAATACAATAGAACACATATGACACGTCATATAAACAAAAGGAGATAAGTTATTATGAAACTATCGATTTTGTTCAGACTCTTGACATGATACAAGAAGGACGTGGCCCATGTAATGTTCTAATAAAAACAAACATACTTTTTACAATACTACTCAGGCAGCATTTGTTTTGCAAATTTCTTTCTTATTTTGTAAATGTTTCTTCACGTGTATTAGCAAGCGCTTGGTGGCAGTCCAATTCTCAAATTGGTTGAATTAAATTAGATTCTTGATTGAAAAAATAGTTGAACATTTCCAATAAAGTCAGAGTTTGATTTCACCAACTTAGTCTAAATATACTTTAAATGTAACACGTTCGCTTTTGCATTATCAAAATAAAGGAAAGCTTAATATTTCTAGTTGAACAATTCAAATAAAACCAGAATTTGTTTTCACTAACTAACTGTTCTTCATAGTTCAAATATACTTTAAAAATCTTAAACGTTCGCTCTTGCATGAAACAAAGATAAGAGATGAGCTAAACCTATATAGCCTGAGGATATAAACCGATCCTTCATTTGGTCGATATGTTAACATAAAGACAATCAAACTGTCAATATTGTGTTGATTTTGGTCTTGATTTCTGAATATATAAACAGTACTATTTATCATTTTACGTAAATATAAAGATGTATTATCATGATATGTGATCTGGGAGAGTAAGCGCATCCTTATACAGCAATGATAAATGAGACAAATTCTCAGTAAGGACCTTGTAAATAAAGTTAGTTGTATTTGCATAACGAAATTTATAAATTCTGAAGCGAAACTGTTATAAAATTCTCGGTGTGGACCTTGTACGGAAAACTCTAAATAAAGTTAAAGTTTTATAAGCATCACAAAATGTATAAATTCTCAAACAATACAGTTATAAAATAGTAAAATCAGTAATGACCTAATACGGGTAAATAATTGATTAACTCTAAATTAAGTTTTATTTCCATCACTATTTTGAAATATTCTGAAATATTTGTAATGAACCACACAACTAAATACCCCTCCCTGTACTATCAAGGTGAATTGTTAACCAAACCGCTTGTCATCTCTCGTTTCATTTTCGAGATTCATCTATTAGGTACAATCTATCTAAACAATGTTACTGTTAAGTTAAATACAACTTAATTAACCGATGAGTTGTCGGTAATGGCTTTCCTTCGGCCATTTGCATTCCTTCTATTTTATTTCAAACAGATAAATTGTATTTTTGTTATTGAGCATTTCATAAACTGTCTATGACAAATTTCTATTCACTACAGTGGCATTCATGAACATTCGTTGTTTAGTTGAAATACCTATTACAATAGCATCTATGTTAAAGAATTGACATTTAACGATAGTTCCTACAAAATCTCTTGATATTCAGTATTGAGTAGCGTCGTCTTATTTACACCAGTGAGTGCCTCAATTTAGTCCGATTATAATGTCTGATTTATGCAGTTGACAAAAAACCACGGCGCCTTGTAGGTTTTTTTTATGAAAAAAACTATTTATCTTGAACAACTTTATTGTTAAGTTAAAGTCAACTTAATTTACTTTGTTGTTGGCAATGGCTTTCTTTCAACCATTTTCATTTCTTTTATTTTAAATCAAACAAATTGCATCTTTGTATTAAGCATTTCATTAGCTCTCTATAGCAAGTGTCTGTTAACTACAATGACATTAAATAAGCATTCGTTTTTCAGTTGAAATATCCATTACACGAATATCAATAATTGACATTTAACGATAGTAAGTCCCTACAAAATATCTTGATTCAGACCACTTGATATCGTTTCATAATCACTGGTCTCTATATGTTGTGTTGTGTTTTCCTATTTCGTTTGTTATCTATTTTGGTCTTAGTTGCTTTGGTTGCTTGCAAATGAAATGTTGACCAGGATATTGCAAGCCTAGGCTTATAAAGGTTCTTAAAAATTTATGGCCATCATCACAGTATTGTTGATAAGTTTGATGTCTGTGTCCAAGATTGCTCTTGATATATTTGATGTCTCACAGTTCCATGTTCCTTTTACAGAATTTTGATTACAAACGTGGCGGGTGTAGCTAGCTAAACAAGGGATGACTACCCTACCCTTCCAAAGCACCCAGTCTCACTTCCCTGGTGTAAGTTATCGTGTCTTACCTAACTTGTCAGTTTCAAATGTTTAACTTGTCTTTTAGATTGTGATTTGGACATGCATTAGTATGTTTGGACACTGTATAGTATATGAAAAACAGACATACCAATCTATGCTCAAAACACAATCCCAAAGCAAAGTACTTTGAAGCTGGCAAATTAGGTTAAACACGTTGGTTTCCACCAAACCAAGGACGTGAGGTCGCGTGCTCCTCGCTGAGCACCTCATATCTATATATATATATATATATATATATATATATATATATATTATATAATATATATATATATTGGCGGCAGAGTTACATATTCGGTACGAGTAGGGCCGTCTTATTTACTGCAACGAGTGCCTCAATATTAAGTCTGATTATATTGTCAAGACCTATTTATGCAGTTGACATCTATACAGGGCGTCTTGTATGTTTTTATGAAAATATAAAAACACAACGTCTGTAGGTACTCATCAGCTGAATAAAAAACAAGCGTAATAGCGTCATTGTCTCCGCTTTGAGTTCTTTTTTGTCTTGTCTGACCTGAAATGACACAAACATTAACCTCTATTACGTCTGATAGGGCCCATTTCACATGTTTTAACATTTTGTTTTTAAGGTGTCACTTATATTTTATAATATAAAATACATTAATATGTTACTCTCCTCCAAATGGAAACAAACATAGCGACATTGTCCTGTTGCAAACTTATCGTGTTTGACCGCGATGACAAAAACCATAACCTCAATTACGTCTGATCCTAGGGTTAAGGTGCTATTTATATGTTTTTAACAGTTTTTTGTTTTTCAGGCTGCCCGTCTACTTATATTTCATTAACATAATAAAGTAGTTAGTGGGTGTGATGAATCAGTTATTGACGTGACATTTACCTTTAACAATATATTCATCCATGTTACAACAGATATCTTAGGGAGATAGTATTTTTCAGTTACAATGTGGATGTTTATTTTCTACACCTTTTTTGCTGTTTTAACCACAACACAAACGCAATCTACAGGTGAGAATATATTAAATGCACCATAGTGATATGCATTTGCATATTTCACGTTTTCTTTAATTTAAAATCTTGCTAGCGCGGCATGTTTTCTTCATTTGCATTAAGGCGGCACATAATTAATCTTCTTTCTTAAAATTTTTCAAAATAATTTAAACTTAACTACCATTATGCCAAAACCTCCTCAAGCGACAGTTTTGTGCGTAAACCCCCGTTTGAAATTCCGATTTTGAGTTGAATCTTTTGGAAAATATAACGAAAATATTTCGCATTTATGACATGATGCTTATCTAGTTTGAAGTTACCATTGGAGACACGGTCATTTGATTGGTTACCATTACCATTTTGACACAAAGTTAACTTTGAGACATAATCATTTCATTGGGTAGAATTTTGTCATGAGTATACTCTGAAGCCACAATCATTTCATTGGCTACAATTTTGTCACGATATTACTCTGGAGATACGATTATTTCATTGGCTAGCATTTTGTCACGGGGTTATCCTGGAACCACAACCCTTTAATTGGTTATAATTTTGTGACGAGGTTACCCTGGAACCACGGTCATTTCATTGGCTACAATTTTGGCACGAGGGTACCCGGAAGACACGATCATTTCTTGCCACTAGTTGCCATATTTGCCATTAGTATTTGTGATAAATATGACGTGTTGACTAACCTTCAGCCGTCATTGACGCTGAAAAAGGGGAAATAGCTCTCATACTACCAAGATTTGGAATCGGTCCGACTTGATATGGACTTTATTAAGTCACCCGCGTGGTCAGCACTGTCGATTGGAATTCACAGTGAGAGATGTGATATATTTATTAATGTGTTCTGTTACAATAAATCCAATAGTTGATCATCATCGAAGAATCAGTAAGAAAAACAACTATTTCCAGAGACATTATCTTTCCTTGTACACGATCATTGTTTTCTTTTTAAAGGATGCACCGACGCCAATGTCATGTGTACGTCAACTTTGAAGAGTGATCCCAATGCATGTAGCGATGGCTTATTTAGAACGTTTTGCTGCAAGTCATGTACGCCGACAACAACTACGACGACGACAACGACAACGACAACGCCACCACCGACACCTGCTCCGAGAGTTAATTTGAGAACAGGGTCGAGTGCTGCAGACTGTCCAGAACGGACCTCACGAATGTCCGTTTGTATGCTTGGTCCGCAGATATGTTCTGACGAACTTTTCAAAACGCTTTGTTGTGTCACATGTTCGGCAAAACCTGCAACTACGCCATCGACAACATCAACGACAACTACAACGACTTCAGCGCCCTTACAAGCAGCATCGTCAACTAGATGTAGAAAAAGAAATGCACCTGCCCTTTGTTCCCGTATAACCTTGTCGGATCAAAATTTATGTTCCGACCAGTTGTTAGGTTCAGTGTGTTGTGACAGTCAGTCTTGTGCTCAAACCGGATTGGCATCTCCAGTGACCACATCACCAGTGACCACATCGCTGATGGCCTCTACGGCAAAGACAACTACAACAGCTTCAACAACTACGACAGCTTTAACAGCTCGAGTAGCAACAAATAGAGGTAAGAATCAGTTATGATATATAAACATCATTTACAGTCCGCTCTACCTTTAATTTGAATATTTATTTTAGTCGTGTGCCTTTATGTGTAGGGAAAACCATTGTTAATTCTCTAACATTATTTGGGAAACACCAAGTTCAAACACATGTCCTCATGTAAAATCAATGGGCGAGTGGTAAAGATATTAAAACAAATACTAACCTAAGTTTTAGATGCAGTATGTATGTGTTACACGAAATTTAGGTCAACTGTTACTTAATAATCATTTAATTAAATTAGCAATGAAAAGAAATTGACAACATAATTGCTTCTTCCTTAGGCAGTTTATCATCTTATTTATGAATATAATTGACAGAAGAACTTTTGGTCATAGATTCAATTGACCAATTGAATTATCAGTTAAATTGTAAACTTGTTTGCACAATTATTTACTAAGAGTCCTAACACTCTATTTACAGTTGGGATTGCTCTAAACAAGAGATCAAGCGGACAGGCCAATGATATTTGTCTTGGGCATTATGTTTAAATCATATGCGTTTTCAAATATGTTTACAAACAAGAGAAAAAATATACAAGTACCAGAAACAAAAAACGTGTTGCAGAGATATTTGGCTCTTATTGAGATATACTCAGGAAAAAAGTTTATATTCCAAAACATTTCAAATTCGACCAACTGGAGAATTAGTAACAACTAAAATATCTTCGAAATAGAAGTATTTCATACATTCATAAAATTTAATGTTGATATTTAATGATATTTTTTTAGTTTACCCGTCCTTATAGTTCATACATAATTAAATACTAAAATCTTTATATTTCCATAGGCACTACAACCATAGCACCTAATTTAAGAGGCACCTTATCTGAAAGGAATTTGTGTCTAAAACGTGGTAAAAACTTGTCTAGAAGGTGTAAATCATTCAGAAGGGCAGGACTTGACGTTTGTAGATTAGCACCATTCTGTTGTGAACCATGCAAAGGCAAAGGCAAAAAGAAAGGTAAAAGGAATACAGCCCAGCCTGCTTTAAAGTCTACCTCTATATAAGGGTCGACCTGCTTATAAAGGCCAGTAGAATTGTATCCCTATTGTTTTTTATTCATGTCATTTAAACCTGTTATAAAGGCCACCTGCCTGTTAAGGCTACTTTTACTGGTTCCCTTGTGTGGCCCTTATAGATAGATTTGACTGTACTTATACAATACTTGTTACTTGTAACATAAATCATCGCCAATACATAGTTATTAATTATAAATAATAGTGTATAATCAATCTATAAATCTGATATTACTAGAGTGAAGTGGAGTAAGATTATTTAAGTTATATCGAGGCCGTTAGTTCAAGGATCGGGGGAAACCGAAGTGACCATAGAAAACCACGAACTTTCCACAAGGGAACTGATGAACTTTTTTACAATAGGAACTACCCGGAGTTAGATTCGAACCTTGGCGGTTGTAGACACTGTGTTTCCCTCAGCCGAAGCTTTTAGACCACTCTGCAACTGAGGCTCCTGCATGATATCAATAGAACTGCCAATACATTAAACAGTATTTGTGGTTTCTAATCTTTATTTTTTTATTTATCTTTAATTTTTTATTTATTCTTTATTGAACTATTAGATGCCACATGTGTAGATCAAGACAAAAAAGCTTGTAAAGAAATCAAAGCACCAGACTGTTATGAGGTAGCAATACAACGACACTGTTGTGCAAAATGTAAAAAGTTCGAGAAGAATATAGAAGGTAAACTAGTTTTTGTGCCATTTCATTGGTGAAATCCTTAGCGTAACGCTATATGTCGTTATCATCAGGAAACAATGATGCAATACAACATTTACAGACGTAATGATTGCAATAAAAAAACCCTCTTAGAAATTCGAAACACGGAAGTATAATGACAACCAATTAGCTAGCAAATGTATTTTAGGCTTGTCCTTATTACCTTGCAGTGAACAGCTTTAAAATGTTATCTTTTGTGAAATTTAGTCGCTATATAGGAGTTACTAAGCAATGCTTGTCTGTATTAATTTATAATCATGAATTCTACTGAAACCTAACTATTCGCAAGTGAAATGCAGATTTCTTAGTCATTAAATATGTACAATATAAGTCTAGTCAAATTATGTAATAAATGTAGACGCAGTAAAGTACAATTTACAAAATATTACAAAAATTCAAAATTCTATTAACTGAGTCTTTATTAGATATTTTAAGTAAAACGTGACAAAGACATAAAATTACATAATTAACTCTTTTAAAAAGATGTACAAATACACGGCTATTTACTGATAGTGAAGATATTTATATTAAGACTGTATACACATTATTTACCAGCATTTTCATCTTAAAAACAAGCTAAATCTTGAAAGAAGACTGTCGCCAATAATTCAACTCCGCTTATATATAGATGACGTTCTATCTATTAATAACCCTGAAAAAGTAGATTATGTAAGATCCATCTATCCCAGTTTGAAATAAAAATACGACTGATTCTTCAAGTTCTGCTTCATATTTGGAATCCTACCAAAATTATGATGCCAACGAAAGCTATATTTAAACTTCTAATTTTCTATTGCCAACTTTGCTTTTCTATGTTACAATATACCTGTTTATAGTGTATTTATGTCACAGTTAATACGCCATGGTAGACTTACTTCCCACTAAGAAAACTATATACAACGAAGCAAGCTACTTAAAAAATAAATTGTTAAAAATTGCAAGCCTAGTCTTATCAAGGCCCTCCAAAAGTGTTATGGTCGTATTCACAGTATCGTCGATAAGTGCGATGTCTCCATATCCAAAATCATCCTGGATATATTTAGCGTGCTATTGTTATATGTTCCTTTCATTCTCAATTTTGATTTTACACACGGTGGTTGTAGCTAGCTAGACAGGATATCTTTACTCTGGTAGAAGTTCACATGTTTTACTTTTAGTTTTAACTTTAATTTGCGATTGTGATTGACACTTAGATCGGTATGTTTGTGCTTGGTATCATATTCTAAGTGACCTTGTATTATAAAATATAATAAAGTTCTCGTAGTGGGAACAAACTCTACCATAGCGTATTAGTTTTGCAACAAATACATCTATGCAGGAGAAGCAGGTTTATTGCTGCATAGAAAATAGGATGATTCAATGGCTGAGTTTGTACTTGCAATGTTTCTGTGTCTTAAGGGAACCCCCTAAAGAGAAACCATTTAAAGTCGATTGTGGTTTGGTCAAGAGACAAGAATGTGGTGTACAAGGCAAATTATAGTTTAGAGTAAACGTAAAAAAGATATAACTCTAATACCTCGTAATTACATATGAAGACTACAAGTTAATATATATCAATCGTTGGCCTGGTACCACCAGATATAATGACAATGGTATATATTGGTGCGGTTCTAGTACTTTTTAGCACCTGTTGGCGATTATTAACGCTATTTTAAGTTTACTTGGTTTTATTTTACTTCACAGGTTGTATGTATGGTGATCGAGCTAACAATTGTAAGAGCCTTGAGACAATTTTAGGTCTGAATTCAATGTGCCAAACAAGATCGCTCCGCTGTTGTGAAACATGTCAAAAACTATCAGATCCAGTAAGAGGTCCGTCAGGAAATAGACAAGGAGGACCGGGAGATCGAACAAGGATAACACGGATATTCCAAACACGACCTGGTGGGCAGGGAGGGACAATATTTCAGAGAAGGGTATCCGGTTCCCTTAGAGACCTATTTTCGGCCTTGGCTGGATAGAAGCGAAAAATTAAAGATACAATGAAAGGACTTGGAGTTTATGAATATTTTGTATCAAAACATCGTGTATGTTAATTTATAGCAGATGTATATCATACTTCTATGCATTGTACTAAGTCTGAATTCCAGGAAATCCAGTTGATCAGTGTGCTACAATAATAAGTAAAATACATACTGGACCTACTATAGCCATTGTTGTCGAAGTGCAGTGGATCGCCGGGTAACCATCGCCAGTTTTTAGAATGAACTGTTCTCGAGGGATGTAAAGGTTTTTCAACCGTATTATTCTTTCGAATGAAATGTTATTTCCAAGTGATCGGTAATACAGAGTTAAAAATAAAACATGTCATCGTGTGACAACAAGGGTGCACTTTTATTAATATCTCCACTTAACATCCACATGGATGGTTGAACAAAAGAACTGTGTCTGCCCATAGAGTGATAAAGTTTAAACTACTTGAAACCAAAACATGTGTACGTGACATATGGGTACACTTTAATCCATTCATTAAGAGAAAATTCAAAAGTTTGACTTGCAAAAAAGCAATAATGATGAGTTTTTTAAAGCAAACAAACCTACAGCATTTACATAGATAACAAATTGAAATTGTCCTATCAATTTATGGTAGACTATCACTTGTGAAAAATCGCGTTGTATGAAAAACGTACATAATTTGACGTTTAGTGTAAAAATAATGCTTCTCAAATAGAATTTTCAAACCCTTATTTTTTCTTAAATTTAATTTTAAATTTTTTTTACATTTAGCGTGTCATCTGGTGTAAATTGTTATATTTTAACATTTAACGTCATTTTCTAATGTTTTACATGTAACATGATTTTTATATTTAAGGGTGTTACATAATTGTTGCAGTGATTTTTTCAAACCGCAATTACAGGTCACTTAGGTAGTTTGAACATTGGATTAACATTGTTTTGTCTTAAAATACATTTTGTAGTTTATTTGATGCAAAATTACAATAAATCGTATACTTTTTATCAAATATATCGTTTCTTTCTTAGTGTAGAATAAATTTTCTTGGGTTGACTGTTTATTACTTAAATACCACAATACATAAAGATATTTATTTTCTTTATTGTTTACTTTAATGTTTTTTTTCTGTCCTTATAACATGTTTTTCTTCAAATTAAGTCAATAAGTACATTATGCCAGTTTTAACTTTACAGCACCAGTCGGTCGTTTCGGAATTTAATTCCTCATCAGTAGTTCTTGAACCAAAATTTTGAAACAATTTTTTTCAAGATGTTGAAAAGATACCCAAAGCACCAAAATATATTGTACGAAATTTAGCTAAGGAAATACTTTGCATGAGGCAGTATACCTTAGTTTTTGAGGCATTTAATAACTTGCAGCAAATTTGACAAGAGTATATTTCTGATAAAGAGTTTGTTATTGTTTTGGTTACAGTAGGTGTTTGAGGATGTTGCTGCAATTAGGAAGGGAACGCTCGCCCAGTCGTAACGTCCAAATTGTGGTTATAATTTCACAAATGTTGGTTTGAAATTATCATCGAAAATCATATATCTGAAAAAACATTTTAGTCTGAATATCAAGTACAAGTACTTTGTCTAAGCGACAAAAACAAAAAGCAAGTAAACTGACAAAAGAATAAGCAATAAAAGACATAGACATAATAGTATTTAGACGACACTGGGTAGAATGGTACCAAAAGGTATTGTCCAAGTAATGTAATGCAAGTTCAAGTACATGGCATATTTTTCTGTTTTCTTTCTTTTATTAGGTATGAAGTATTTGTGATGTACAGTTACATTCTAATGTTTACAAACGTCTAATAATTAAACAATGCCTAAATACCAAGGACTTTTTACATCAGATGAAGGTTTAATTTGTTCAGAATTTGTTTGAACCTCTTACATAGCATAGTAAATACTTATTTATTTTCATTATCCAGTTAATTTTATTTATTAAATTGCATTTCAGTTGTCCGTCTTCAACATGCAGTTTATTCCATTTAATGGGATAATTACTATTTAACCTGTTTCAATATTGCAGCAGTGGACGGTCGTTTTTGGAATAAAATTTCTCTTCAGTAGCGCTCGAACCAAAGTTGTGGAAATCCAAATATTTTTAAAATATTGAAATGACAAAAACAGAAATACCAAAATATATTTTACCAAATCCACCTAAGGCAACACATGCAAACATACCGGTCTATGTTAAAATCCCAATCCAAAATGCAAAGTAAAAGCTTTGAAATCTGGCAATTAAGTTTAACATGTAAACTTCCACCAAGGACGTGTTCTGGAAGAGTTAGTGTTATCTTTCTAGCTAGCCATATCCACCACATTTATAATCAAAATTAAGAATGTAACAAACATGAAACAATGGAACATGAAACAGCATACTGTACTTATTAACAATATTGCAATGTCGGTCATAAACATTTTGAGTAACTTGATAAACCCTTCTAAAAAGACGACAACACATAATATGGGCGGAACTTTATAAATATATTTATGTTGCGTCGCCCCTTTTGTGTCGTTTGTTCTTGAGTAAACTCTTAACAGACTTAAAAACATTATTATTGTTGACCTGGCATGTAGTTGTTTTAAACAAAACTGATTAATTGATATTCTTGAATTCTGAAGTCTTATGTAATTAATTAGTTTGAATACAAATGTGAAATATGTCAAATGATGCAATAAAACATATACGCACAGAAAAGTACAATTTAAAAGAATACAAAAATCAGAAACATAAAAAAGATGAATCATAATAGAAATATTTCAATTAAAACGTGACATAGACAAGAAATTATATTCATGCAAAACTTGATTAACTCTATTAAAAGAAACTGGCTAAAACTAATGATATGCATGCACAATATTAGCAAATCTGTACACATCATTTAACATCATTGCCGCATAAATTACTTTTGAAAGAAATACTCAAGAACTGTGTTATATTACAATTGTATCGTCAATAAAATCATAAAATATTTAAATACATAAGTGATAAATATATTCACAAGTACTTAACCGCCTGTATTCAAATATTACTACTGATGTGGAGTTGTAAATTAATTGGAATGATAAATTCTTAAACTACACCCCTGGATACTTATTGATGTCCGTGGTAGAATTAAAAATCAATGGCGTCATTTTTGTTAACCTCTTCCTTGTTTTGTATTAAAATCCTTCGAATGACACAGACCTATATTGTTGGTAAGTGTCAATATCAAGTTAATTTTACTTAGCGCCTTCGTCTCTGCTAACTTTAAGTCAATTCTCATTTTATATTTTATTGGTTCATTTTTTCTTATTTGTTTTACGTTGTACATAAACAATTTACATATGTATATTAATATCCTATTTGCATCTGGAGCACCCGGCCTCGCTTCCCTGGTGGAAGTTCGCGTGTCTGACCTAACTTGTGAGTTCCAAAGTTTTATTTGCCTCTGGATTGTGATTCAAACATGGATTGGTATGTTTGTTTTTGATAAGAAAAAAGGGCCACCAACAGCAATGAACGAAAGAGAAAGTACTTTATATGATTTGTCATTGCTTAACTAATTTGATGCGCAAATTAATCGTTTGTTTACATTACATCGTATGATGTATCACTTTTTTAAAATAAAAATATATCAAACTTTATTATTAAAACAAAATTATGGAGTCATCTGTGACATCCTGTACCATTTACCGATAGATTTCGTATTTATTGAAAGTGAGTGTTTTAATGACCCTCATGCAGCCAGGAAAACATACGATCAAGCCTTGCATAAAGAACACCCAATGGCTTTTATGGGCAGGTGTGCAAATAACATGTCTTTAAAAGCAGGTGGTCCTTATAAAGAGGTGGTCTTTAAGTCAGGTTCGACTGTATGTTGAAATAATAAAAATAATCTAAATACCACTCGCTTATTTGAACGGAAACAGTTCAAGTACATTTAGATGAACATGCTATATTTCTTTCCTTGTATAGATTTTTATGAAGTTTAGGAATCCAATATAATTAAGGAATGTCAATTCTTCCTCTTTAAGATTGATATCGAAAGACTGAAGAACTCCCCTTTGATTGGAACTTCATCTTTGGTAAATAAGTTCTAGTATATATAGGGTTATCTGATATACTATCTAAACCAAGCTCCTTAAAAGCTCTTCAAGGTACAAAACGATGTTCTATTAGCAGTATGTTAAGCTAGCAATTCAACATTACATGGATGTTTTACTAAAAGAACAAATCTGTTGTTTTCTACTTTTAAGGTAGTTGAAACCAATACATGTGCACGTGATAATATGCTATTTTTAACATAGTCATTCAAATGTCATATATCATTTTTTGGATGATTCACAGCAGTGTGTTCAATTGTGTGTTTGCATCAATATTTTATTTACTTTATAACTTGTTGTACAGTTTGGGGAATTTTTTTCTCAAAATATTTAAGTTTGGAGACCAAACTTACTTAAAGAATAGGGGTATTGTCATAATACTATTATAATTTATGATTAAATTTTTTAAAAAAAAATGGTATATAACACAAATGCAAAAGTAGCACTTGCCCAATAATAATAATAATAAATAATTATTATAAGTTATCGGAGACAATCAAACAATAAACTATAGCATTTAAAAGTGTACCTCTTAAATCTAGTGACGTTTAACTGACAGTCATTCTCCCTGATATTAAAACCGCAATACCTTGTCATTAAGGTAGAGTAAAAATTTGTGACGTCACACTGGTACAAAAACGAAACAATAAAATGTGACAATCGTGTTGATAAACATGATAGTTTAATACTTTTTAGTTTGTTGTCAAGAATTCTAATTAAGTACTTTATCAACAAGAAAAACAAAAATTGGTTTCCTTGATGCAAATTTATAATAAATCATTTCCTTTTTATCAAATATATTACTTCTTACTCAGTGTAGATATGAACTGTTATGTCATTTGACTGTTTACTCTTACAAAATGAAGACGTTTATTTTTATAGTTGTTAATTTGACTTTACTAATTTCATCAGTTTACCTTCAAGATCCAGGTATGTAGATATATTGATTTGAAAAAATTAATTCAATTATTCGTTTTCCAAATTATTTACTGAAATATTTACGCTACAATTTCCTTTCATTTTCAATTTTGATTTCACACATGGCGGGTAAATCTAGATAGACAGGACGCACTTACCTTTCCGCAGCACTCGACCTAAATTCTCTGGTGGATGTTCATGTGTTTGACTTTATTTACCAGTTTTAAAAGTTCCATAAATGTTTTAAAAAACAAAGATACTAATCCATGTCCGAATCACAATACAGAAGCAAAGTAAAAACTTTGGAACTGACAAGTTAGGTTAGACACGTAAACTTCCATCAGGGAAGTGGGACCGGGTGCTCCGGAAGGGTAAGCACTACCTGTTCAGCTAGCTACACCCGCCACGTGTGTAATTAAAATTGTGTGAAAGGAACATAAAATTCCAAGTGTGTAAAATTATGTCATTACTATACATAAGCAGACGAATGTACAAGTCCGTTTATAAACAAATATTGTAAGAGATACCATTTGATAGGATATCAAAGTTGCAAATGAAAAGTGTTAAAACTTTTTGCTGTATAAAACCTATTTGGCTGTAATTAAAGTTACATTGAACAGATTTTAACCAATATTGTGTAAAGCAAAACCTTTCCCTTTGTAGATACTTAGGCTAATGACTGTATATCTTTAGATTATATAGATTTTGGCTATATGCAAAACATTTTGACTACATGCGATCATGTACAGTTATGTGTGCTCTATAAAGTACTGCTTCTAAAACATTTCTCAACCACTGGTCTTAAAATGGAAAATTCTTGTTTTTCAACATTTGTAAATAACATCATCCTACGAAACTGATCATACGAAAAATATATTGGAGCTTCTGTCTATGAAGCTGTTAAAGCCACTAGGGGATTTACATTTATTTTACTCCAGATTAAATACAACATGTATTTTTACCGAATATATTTGTAAATTGTTGTCTTTGATGAATATGTTAACATTAAAATACACAATTTTGATTACACACGTGGTGGGTGTACCTAGCTAAACAGAAAGTGCTTATCCTTCCAGAGCACCCGGCCTCACTTCCCTGATGAAAGTTCACGTGTATAACCTGACTTGTCAGTTCCAAGGTTTTTACTTTCCTTCTGAATGGTGATTCGGATATGGATAAGTATGTTTGTTTTTTATTACGTCCAATTTTTATATGGTTTCTTTTTCAGATTGTAGAACAGGTAGTTTGGATCCAAGATGTAATCAGAATAAAGGTACCAATAGAATTGATGGCGACAGGAATGCGCCTGACTACTATGACCACCAAACTGGGAAGACGTGGTGCAAGAAACGGTACGCGGACATACTATGTATCCAGATGTCAGTCAGAGTATGTACTGATGAAAAGTTAAGACGGTTATGTTGTGAAGTTTGTAAGAAGCCAAAAGGAGCAACGACCGATACACAAAAGACTGCTAAAACTGACTCATCAAAACGACCAGACAACTGGAACATATGTATGATATGTCTAAAATATTCATTGTTTTGTCTAGAGACCGACTGGAAATTATTTGGTTGCGAGGCTTATGACTATTTAAGACAAAAGAAGGTACAGGGAAGCATATTCAATACTGAAAACGGAGCAAAATCTCCGGGCACATCGAAAAGAACAAAAGTGTCGTCCAATTCTTCACAAGGGAATGAAACACCGTCATCACAATCTCCAAAACAATGTTTAAAACCGAATCCTGCTAAAGTCTGCACCCAAATTGATCAATCAATACTGTGTTCGGTTCACTATATGAAATGGACATGTTGTCAAAATTGTGTGTAAATATGTGGTGTTGACAATGTAACTGTAAATAACAAAAGAATGACAATCTACAATTTTAGGTAGAAATGAAAAATTGTAAATCTCACGACAAAATAATTATGATCGTCTACTTATAAACTTATTTTATGTATAAGCAATGACGTTCTCACAGACAACATTATCATTACTTAAAGAAGTAAAACAAGTAAAACAAGAGCACGTGTAAATATAACATAAGCAAATAAAACAAACAAAATGCAAATGAAACATCGTTTGTCTTCTTGACTTAAAATGTAGTGGTGTCTCGATATAGATTAACTAACGAACACTGATGTGAAATCCCATACAGTCAGTCATTTAGTGTTGCTTTTAAATCAAACTACAAAATGCTTAATATTTTATCTTAAAAGACTGTGTGTGTGTGTGTGTGTGTGTGTGTGTGTGTGTGTATTTGCTAGTAATGTATCAAGCACAAGCACACTAGTTTATGTCTAATTCACAATCCCAAAATCAAAGTAAAAACTTTGAAAACTTGCAAACTAAGTTTAGTGCATGAACTTCTACCATGAAAGTGAGGTCGGGTACGCAGGAACGGTAAGCACATCCTAATTAGCTGGCTACAACCCATCACATGTGAAATCAAAATTGAGAATGAAAGAAACATGGAAATATGGATACAGTTTTTGATACAGAGTCTTCGTGTATACATATACATGTAGTTGTAGCTGAAAAATGTGTACTTGGTAATAAATGACGAAAGTAAGAATACTCTACATTAAAAGAAACGAATAAGCATATACTATACGGTTCATCGAATGATGAATTGTGAATTAGCAGTCATGAATGTTGAATTAGCACACATGACATAAAAACTTATAGATAAGACCTGTGGACCAAAAGGGGAGTTTGCAAACACGACACATTAAAAATAAGGCGTGTTTTACCAAATGGTTAATAAGTAAACATGACATAAAAAGTTAAAGACAATGTTTTTCATTAAATAACAAAAACAAAGGAAACACGTAATAAATTACATGGTGTATAAGCAATAAACAAACAAAGCATATTAACAATTTTAAAATTTAAAAACCTTGTTTCTTCAAATGTTGAACGGTAAATGGGTGGCCATGACCAATAAATAAGGGTTGTTTCACCAAATGGTGAATAGGTAATCATGAAGGTTTGTTTCACCAAATGGTGAATAGGCAATCATGAAGGCTTGTTTCACCAAATGGTGACTAGGCAACCATTACACATTATAAAGAAGGATTGTTTCGCCGCCAAACGATGAATAGGCGACCATGACACAATAATAAATAAGGATTTTTTCACCAAATGGTGACTAGGCATATCATGGAACTGAAAATGCTTGTTTTATCAAAATGGTGAATATGCAACCATGACACATTATAAATAAGGCATGTTTCACCTTACGGTGAATAGGCAACCATTACACATAATAAATGAATGGATTGTTTCACCAAATGGTGACTAGGCAATCAAGACACATTACTGAAAATGCTTGTTGAACTAAATGGTGAATAGGCAATTGTGACACATTACAGATAAGGTTTGTTTCACCAAATAGTGAATAGACATTCACGGGCAACCATGACACATTATATAAATAAAGCTTGTTTTGCCAAATGCAAATAGTACACAACGGATGATTAACAGAATTATAAATAAGACTCGTTCCACCAAATGGTGAATAGGCAACCAATACACATTATAAATAAGGATTGCTTTACCAAATGGTGAATAGGCAATCGTGACACATTATAGATAGGGCTTGTTTCACTAAACGGTGATTAGGCAATCATAACACATTTTAGACTAGAAAGGCTTGTCTCGCCCATGGTGAATAGACAACTATGACACATTTTAAGACTTGCTTAACCAAATGGTGAATATTACACAACGGACATCAACAGAAATTTAAATAAGGCTTGTTTCACCAAATGGTGACTAGGCAACCATTACACATTATAAATAAGGCTTGTCTCACCCAATTATGACACATTATAAATAAGGCATGTTTCACCAAATGGTGAATATGCAATCGTGACACGTTATAAATGATGCTCATTTCGCCAAATGGCAAGTACCACACAACGGACATTAGCTTGGCAGAATACGACTTTGTTTCAACAAATGGTGAATAACCAAACATGGCACATAAAAATAATAGATAAGGCTTGTTTTGTCAAATGGGGAACTGTAAGTAACCAAACAACACGAAAAAGGCAAGATTCTTACCAAATACCAGATACTTCATTACCTACAGGAATATATCGACTCTGGCTACTTTCCGGCAAAACACAAATGGACACAAATAGTTACCAAGACTGTAAATGAATTTCAATGTTCACAATGTTAAATAGAACAATTAACGACAATGACTTTCAAAGATCCCTTGCTTTACACAGTAATAACCTATCTATGGCAAACATATGCACATATTCAAAATCATCTGTTCAGTTGCGTAGAGCCTTCTTAATCGCTAAAGTGTGGACCTTGCCAATGGAATTTAATTATAAGTTTTGTACTCTTTGCACCCTGGACTTCACTGGTGATATAGTTACACATATTTTATGCAACTGTCCCGCCTTTTACCAATTCCGGAATTCGTTCTACAGCTCAATTCAAAGATTTGACAGAACACTCCACGAATGTATCTGCAACAGTGACAACGAAACCCGTACTAATATACTGTTAGGAGCTAACGTGAACATTGACCCTGATCTTTTGGCCATTTGGGCATCAGCTTGTTCTAGGTTTACCTGTTGTCTCCTAACAACCTATAGTTACGCATCATCAAACAAAGACTGAATACCCCTATACATGTATATATGTTACTTGTTCTACTTTGCATTATCCTTAATTATATTATGTACATATAACTGTTTAATTAAGTTATTTTTGTAAAATTACATACTTGTATATCTCTATAAGAGGGATTAAATAAATGATGATGATGACATACAATTTTAAGAAAGTGTTTACCACTTTATTTCATGCAACATATGGTGAGTAGCAAAGAAAAAACTTTAATAGCTTTACACTTCCATATTCAAACATATGTGATTTCTTTTACCCATTTTTTAAATTATTATTGCTGCTCTTGTCATGAGAAAGCGGGTTATAAAACCCTTGATTTTAGTTATGGTTAAAACCTGAACACAAAACATGGGTACGTTTTAACATAAGTATCGTTTGAAATGAAATGCTTACGGAATCAAGAAAGAAAAGAAAAACGTGAAAAAAGTCAAACGAATACATTGAGCATTTGCCTTGAATAAATTACATTATAATTTTCATTTGTTATTTGTATTGCATAATATTTCATTTTTAATGTCGAACTACTTTTTATTCTTATTTTTATTTTTGTTTCGTTTTGTTTTATTTTTAATGATTCCATAATTTACATTGATGCAAAATCACAACAAAAATTGAAAAACGCACGAGTGTTGAGTTTTGAAAAGTTATCTAAACAATTTTAATCAATTTTTCCCCTGTTTACTTTATTTTATGGACCACCGGACCAGGAAAAGAATCAGAGAAGCAAAAACAAAAGCAAGACCAGGTAACAATAACCATCATAAGGTAGTGTTTATAAAATGTGTAACCAACAAGACATTCACCTGAGTCCTGATCAGGACACCTGGTTTCAAAACGATGAAAGGAATTATTTGTTTAAATGTCCTTTCGTCAATAAAAAAGTCGAATGTCGAAGAATGAATGAACTGGGTCTACAGAAACAACTGCAATTGAAAATACAAAGAGGCATGGCGTACGTGACCTTTCCAACGTTTATCTGGTTGCCATTGAATCCGATTTGGAAACCAATGTCATCATGACATGGTTGGGTAGTTCTGTCTATCTCTCGTTACAACTTTCTCTCCTTATAGAGTACTCTGAGTTTCCCTCTTTAGTAAAAGGGCGTCCCCTCCCAAGTAATGTGTATGCAATGAACTGTTAACATTGTGTATCTGCCATTTTTGTCTGGCCAGACAGTTGGACAATAGGCAGGTTTTACTGTACAAAGTGGGAAGTTGACTGGGGGAGAGGATTTAGGAAGACTATGTGTAGTAGGTTTTAACCTGTGTCCATAAGGCTTAAGTTTTGCTATTCAGTCCTAACACTGATTATAACAATTGCACATCACTGCTTGAGACAGTCATCACTACAATAGTGTAGTGGTAGAATGCTTTTTTTTTATACATGTGGGAACCTCCGAGGTCATGGGTTCAAACCTGGCTGGGACTGACCAAGACTTGAAAAAGGGTAGTGATTGTTCTTTCGCCAAGCACTCAGTCATTAGAAATGAAAGCCCCTGTGTCCTTTGGAAAATACCTTAAAAACTTAAGCCTCGTGTCACGGTGGGAATGGAACTTTAAAAACCCTCCTTGCACATAGCCCTGAGTGTACTGCAAAGGTAAAAATTTCTGTCACCTATAGCTGGTGACATCTGCTTATAAGTGAAATATTCTTGACTGGGACGTAAAACCTTCTTCAATTAATCAATCGTATACATGTATTCAAAGGTCTTATTCTTGAATTACCATATACAAGACTGGTGTAGGATACTAAGGAGAATTTTATTTGATAAATATTAGGGCTTGGGCAATACAGATATACCATGATACATATATCGCAATGCACTGTTCATGATGGGACAGGGATGAAGATTAGCAGGGGCCCAGTACCCAATGGCTACTAAAAATCAGTCTGGGCCCCTTAATGTTTACACATTTAAGCTATTTGTTTCTATTACATATTCTTGAATGAAGTGAGCTGGGTCCCTAACTCAAAATGGCCAGGCTTCATCCATGATGGGATCTGTTTCATGATATATCAGTAATACATTTATATTTATAGGGCAATTTCGATTAAATGTTACAAACTTTATTTTTAAATCACATAAAACCACAAAGTTTCAATTTACAACCAATGTCGAAAAAATAATGACTTGTGCAACAACATAATTTACATATAACATTTTTGTATCCAGTATATATACATGATGTCCAAAACTCCCTCAGACATCTGACTTCCTAGTTTGAATGTTACTTGAACTGCAGAGGTCTTATTGTTGTTTGCTTGTCACATTTTCATTGCTTTGGGTGTGTATAGAAGTCTAACCAAACAAAGAAAATTCTGGAATTCAATGTGCCGATATATTGTTTTCATCTGCCTGTATTGAAGCATATATCTAAATATTTATCTTAATTCTAAATGTTGATTACCTGGGTATTATCAATTTTCACCACATTATTACATTCCTAATAAATGTGATGTACATACATGTGTATTGTCTTGTCCAGTATATCAATGAAATCCTGATTGTCACTGTTTATTTATTTCTTTAGAACTAAATTCAGAGAAATATGGTTGGTATAGGTATGACTACGCACAGACATTTGATACCAGGCTGAGCACTGTAAAAGATAATGTACAACGGGTTGATGTCACAAGAGTCTCCAGAGAAGAATTCATAGAAAGATATGAGAAAACATATATTCCAGTAGTCCTTACAAATGTCCAGCTTAATTGGCCTGCCAGCAAAAAATGGACAGTAGAGGTAATACAAGTTGTCCCACATTTTTTAAGTGGGATGAATTGGCTTTATAATTGAAACCAGTTGGTGAAATGAAACTGGGACGAGTATTCATTGAGAGAAAATTAGTTCTACATTTTCTCTTAAGAATAATTTTTGCATCATTCCTTCAAATTCCTGGTTATAATCCTAAATAAATGCAGTTTAGATGAAAAATAGCCAGTAGTAATTTTTTGCTCAGCTGGCATCTTAGCGTCATCAAAATGAATTAATTACCTGATTTTTAATGCTTATTCAAGACCATCTGTTAATGTAATTTTTACCAAGAAATATTCTGACCATTGGTTATATCTGTTAGCATTTCTGGGCTCTGTTTACAGCATAATAAACCCATGAAACATTTGTAACTGAATGTGAGTATTATATTTTGGAACAATGATCATATAATATTTTATTTTGTATCAGAGGTTAGCCAAGAAGTACCGTAATCAGAAGTTTAAGTGTGGTGAGGATGACGAGGGGTACTCTGTCAAGATGAAGATGAAGTATTTTACACAGTATATGACACATAATCATGATGATAGTCCTCTATATATATTTGATAGTAGTTATGGAGAGGTAGGTCAGATAAATTTACATTAAAACTTCTTTATAATGTTCCTTTGTAACTTTGCCACCTCTATATACATGTATATTTGATAGTGGTTATGGTGAGGTAGGTCAGATAGATTTACACATAAATATTCTTTATAGTGTCTCTTGATAACTTTGCCACTTCATTTATCACCATACTACTTTGAACTCCCAATATCTGTTTCTTAGTGGCAGGTCTGACTCTCGAAGGTGGTTGATTAGCTCAATTGGTAGAACATCCTGCTAGTAATGGGATGTTCGGGGTTCACAGTTTGGTCGTTACATTTTTTCCCTTTTCTTGTTACATCTAGTCCGAATCTTTTAGTCTTGTGATAGAATGCTTGCTTTTCACTCTGAAGGGCCATGTTTGATCCTCAGCTGGGGCACTCAGTGATGAAGTGGACTTTGTTTCAAGTGTTTCCTCCCTCCTGTTACATCTTATTAGTTTGTCATAATAAGCTTCTCTCAATTTATTGCTAAATCTCTATATAATGTGAAAGTTTGACTGAACAACAGGTAGTAATGAATCAAGGTTTTATTTTTAGGGGGGTTTATCGGAATCACCATATCACCATGCCAGTCTGTCTCTGCCTGTCCGTGCAAAATCGTGTCCAGGCCATATCTCATAGCTGCTTTGGACGCCTGTCATAAAATTTCACATGAATAATCATTATGGTCCAAAGGTGTGTCATGACCTTGAACCAGTTCTAGTTATTCATCTTATTTATGGTAAAGCTAATATTGTTCACTTGTGTACTATGGGATGTCCTCTTTGTGTTCGCATATTTTTGGGGTTAGGAAATAAGTTTGTATCATCATTTCCCAGAATGGAAACTTTATAAAAGGTAAATTTCAAATTCTAACATGACCCACGTTTTCCTTCATATGAAACATGAAGAGAGACAGCCGTGGTATAACAAATGATATACCCATCGATGTTCCAGTTTAATGACGTACTCCCTTGCTTATCTTATGACGTCATGCTATGTGTCGCGAACAATGGTTGTGACGTAATTTTCATTCATAAAATCATTTATTTCAATGGAGGTAATCTCAACAGCCACATTGTTTAAATGGACCTTTTTGCAAATAGATAGTAAAATGTACTTCCGAAGAAAGAGTTCGCAATGTTTATTTGAATTTGTTCTATTTAAGTCATGTTAGAATTGAAATGATCAACATTTACTCGTGGTATATCGTCGAATAATACACGGGTCGTCATTAACATGCAGCCAATATATCACGAGGTGGCGGTAGCTTTATGTGAATGGTGTAGGAAAAACTAAAATTAAAAAAATAATGAATGAAATTTACATACATTAATGAGAATTAAATTTTAATCAAAACATGCAAAATAATGTGAATCCTTATGTTTGAACTTCTGTATCAGGAATGAATATTGACAGATCTTGTATACCAGTATGTGCATAAAGCATAATCAAAATGTGTAAAGCCACCTCGTGATATATTGGCTGCATGTTAACGATGACCCGTGTATTATTCGACGATATACCACAGGTAAATGTTGATTATTTCTTAATTATTTTTACTCTTTTATTTTCTATATATGTGTGTCATATCATAACCATCAAATTGACAAAATATATAGTTCTCATTTGTGAACAAATATTCAGCAGAGGAAAACATGGAAATCCTTATGTTAGCATTACTGATAGCTTTACCAAGATGACACATTAGTATTAAGCACTGGTTGCATTTCATTTGGTTCAGAACTATTGTCATGCATAGAATGAAGAATTAAATATCTATCTTTCCCTGTTCTATTTATCAGCATAAAAAGAGAGGAAGATTACTTGACGACTATGAAGTACCAGAATATTTTCAAGATGATTTATTTAGATATGCAGGAGAGGAAAGAAGACCACCTTACAGGTACACTGTATTTGAAATTTTTCTATGTGTGGAGTGTGGAATAAGTTTTAAAAAATGACAAATATAATGCTATTTCTTAAAATCTGTTGTAGCGGTAAGTAAATTACAAAGCATATTTCTTGTTGGTTATTTATTTTGAATTAACAGTCAATCTTGTACATAAAGATATAATAGTATGTTAATAGAACTTAGAAAGTTGGTTTTAAAAGTCAAAACTTGTACTTTTGCAAGTTTCTCCCCCAGATACAATTAAAAAAGGAGATTTTCAGTTTTATATGTTAGTTTACCTGAAAAAATTACAAAAACAGATTACCGGTATGCTATACCCTGAGAAAGTTTGAGTATTGAAATCCAGTGTTAAACTGTTTACTGAACTTATGATAGACACTTTTAATAGGTTTTATGGATTGGACCTGTAGAAGAGTTATGAAATTATTCTGATAATACTTGTTTTATATTTAACAATATTATTTTTATCTAATTTACAGATGGTTTGTGATGGGTCCGGCTAGGTCTGGGACTGGAATTCATATAGATCCACTCGGCACTAGTGCATGGAATGCTCTTGTTTATGGACACAAAAGGTAAATATATATTAAGCTCACTAATAACAATCTGACCTATGTAGTCTATCCACGGTATTTTGCAGAGTTGTTTTTAAACATGAGCAAGTCTAATCTACACAAATAGGTATTATCGTTAATACCTATCATGTTATCAGTTGCATTCATTTGACATGACAAATCCACCCTTATAAGGCTTATACATTTTGTATAATATTTACGCTCACACTATATACATTTTATAGACTCTTCTATGTTTATAAACACTCTGCCAAAATATTGCAGATAGATAATAGTGGACTTGGCTTTTATTTTGCCCACAAATTGTAGCAAAAAAATATCAGAATTTTTTAATTAAAGATTATTTTTATTAAGTTATAATTTTAGTCAAAACAATTTTTATCGACATTCAGAACATTAAAACATTATAACTGATGCATCTTATCAATTATAGTTTTATTTAATTATAGTTTTATTTATATTTTCGCTTTTGTTTTAGATGGTGTTTGTTACCCACTAATACCCCTAAAGAACTCATTAAGGTTCCCCCAGGGGAAGGAGGTAAACAGAGAGATGAAGCAATAACATGGTTTAATTATGTGTTTCCAAGGACTCAACAACCAAACTGGCCCAAAGAATATGCACCAGTAAGTTCATGATTCTATATATGTAGTTTACGATACACTACCACACCTGTGTTAAAATCTGCTGCTATATAATGGTCAGTTGTCTATGAAGGCCACATATACCTTCAAATGTAATGTTGCTGGCCAGATAGTCTTAGCCAAATGTAAATACAACACAGTTTTCATGGCTTAACTTGTACCTCTTACTTAGAAATTTATCCACTGTATATTTACAGTTTGTACGTGTTACTAAATGTTTCCTCTCCTGGACCTAAAATTTTGGATGACATTTTTATTATTTTCTTTGATTGTGGCATGTTACTGATAAACATTTTTACAGTTACATAAAGGCATTTTGTTGTTCAGTACAATTTCAGGCCTGTCAAAATACATCGGTTCAATTTCAGAGTGAAAAACTGATTCATTCATTGTCATGGTGTCAGAATTTTCATTGTTTTCTTGGACACCCTGACCTGCGAATTTACATGTCAGTGATGTAGCATATACATGTATATATATTACAAACTTACTTTAAATGGTTACCAAAAACCATGAATTTAGAAACCAAATTAGATATTGTGAAAATTAATGATTTCATATGCAGTTTAGAGACAGGCATATGTATCGAAATTCATTTTAATCAATTTGGGCCTCTGTGGCTAAATTATTCTAAAGCTAAAGGTTGTTGGGTTTTGTTGGGCACTCCAGTGTCCTCCACGATTCCCTAACTGACAGCATCAATGTAAGTGGTATAAAACACATTACCAAAAACTCCATTACTCAATTCATTTTGACCATTGTTTATGTTGTAGTTAGAGATTTTACAGAAGCCTGGAGAGACAGTATTTGTACCTGGTGGTTGGTGGCATGTGGTGGTTAATCTAGATGATACCATCGCTGTAACTCAAAACTTTTCTAGTATTACAAATTTTCCAATCGTTTGGCACAAGACTGTTCGTGGAAGACCAAAATTGTCCAAAAAATGGTACAGTACTTTAAAAGTAAGTTGAGATTTGAGGTTTCTCTCAAAGTAAATTATTATACCTCATTGGAAAAATATGATGCTATCTGTAATTTGATTGGATCGTTGGTTCATGTGATCAGGGTGGAGAAAACATCGTGTATCCCTCTGAAAACATCATATCCCACCTCTTCGGAACACACCGTGACGTCACAATGGTATGACGTCATCGATGGAGAATCGGTCTTGACGTTCTAGCGTTTGCCTCCAATGAGTTCCGATAGGAGAAAAAACAATGAATCGGCGAATGATTGATGTTTTCAGACTGTCTTTTTTTTAAATATTTTCTTTCTTTCTGTCTTTCTTATTGCCATGGTTATCTTTCGGTATAATAAACAATTTATTGCCTTTGTGTGAGGGAGATATGAACATTTGTTCACCCTTATACAAAGGCAATAAATGTATAATATACCACTTTGTTATATAATTATACTACTTATATTTATTAAGAATACATGTTTAAATTTAAAAATATAAATGTAGATAGAATGTGCTTTATAAATATACAGACGTGTATTCGGTAACTGTTACGAAATATTAATGTTTTCATCGTTATTTTTTATTCATAACAGGTCACCATTACATCATGCTCATACACATAATGGCATATAAATGTATATTTTAATAGATTTTAAATCTGCCAGCAACAAGGTTTTATAGTTAAAGAAGACTATGCATATAAACCTATAAAAATGAATGTTTTGAATTTGTTTTCTTGGTACAAGTATTTTTAAGATTTTTTTCTCATAATATTAACAGCAAAATATTAATGAAGCTATAAAAAGTCTCCCAAGTTTTACCACTTCACGTGAAAATACATCTTTGGAGCATTTACAAATATTGTAACTTTTCTGCATTGTGTTATAGAGAGAACGCCCAGAGGTTGCTGCCATAGCTGATAAGGTAGATCTAGATAAACCAACAGGATTTAACTCTGATAGTTCAAGTTCTGGATCATCAAGTTCTAGTTCCAGTGAGTGCAGTACATGTGGTGAAAGTGATAGTGAAACAGAACAAAGAACTAAAAAGAGACGGTTTGTAATCATCTTATTATTTTGTTACACTTTTGTAATTTTTGAATAGGTCCTTGTACAGTTTCACAATCATTCTTTAACTTTTTCCTTAACTTAAATCTACTAAAATTGAAATCCTAATAATTTTATTGTTTTTCAAGATATTTAGAATTGAAGACTGTTCCAAGCTTATACATATATGTATTGTAGCTTTGTCAAAAATTTGTATTTTGAGGTCCATTGATGATTAACAGATTGCAAGAATTACAAACTATATATCATTTGACTATAAAATATGGGTAGATTTTGATTATGTTAATTTTGTCATCCTTCAAAAAAAATTTCCGCATAGCGATTGGTTAACTGGTTAGGGTACATAATTCTATGTTCAGAAATCTGTTGGGGTACATAAAAGCATGTAACATTAAGCGGTAAAAGGGAAGTAATCGTATATGGCGGACATGTAGTTACAGTAAACAAACATGGTGATAACGTACGTAAGACGCACTGAATACAACAAACTAGTCACGCTTTGAAGTGTGACAAGGAGGTATAGAGAGTTTTGGCAGGTTACACAGCCCCATATACCCTGTAAAAGATTAATGTACCCCGAGTCACTCATAAATCTTTGACAGGGTACATGGGTTGTGTAACCTGTCAAAGCCCTGTATAACTTATAATGCATGTATTTTCTGTAGGCTCTTCATTTTTGTACACTCTTTGTGTTGGATTTTCATATTTAACTATTCTATTTAATTATGTTCCTTTATTTTTTTCAGCCGAAGGACAAAATCACGTTCTATAACTCCAAATGGCAGCAAACAATACACAGAACCTAAACCCAGTCGCCGTAAACGGTCAAGTTCCTCTTCCAGTAGTGACCGCACTAGTCATAGAAGCATATCAAGTACCCCAAAAAACTCCAGATGATGAAGATTTATCTTAGAGTCAATCTAAATTGGATGTGAAAATATTCAGACCTATAATTATTATATACTGTAAACTTTGTATTTATACATGAATTGGTTCCTTTGTTAGACAGATAAACAGACAGCATTCTGTGTTATGTTTAGTTACATTACTGTAAACATATTCATTTTAGCACATGCAAATTTTAGCACAAATTACAATGTGTGTAAATTCATGTGGATTTGAATTAGCATAAATCTCATGGATCACCTTGTGCATTATTACCATCTATAATTTGGTGATGGATTTTAATAGCGCTACTGTATCACCACAAAAGTTGCTAAAACTAGAACACTGCTAAAATTAATATGTCTACAGTACATGTTAATACATTGTGTATAGTATAGCTATGTAATTTTTATACATTATGCTAGCACTGTAAATCACCATTATTGTGAACACATTAATTTAACATTAATGATATGCAGTAAAACTTCAGTTTATTGCCACCATTTGTTCAGTCCGATTTTGAAGTTATAAACCTCAATTCATCGCCACCATTGGTTAAATCAGATTTTGGGGTGATAAATAGAGAAGGAATTGAAAAGAAATACAAACATGTAAATACATGTTGAAAGTGGGACTTCAAAATACTTACTGTCGTGAGGTGGTAACAATATCAGGGGCATTATAATTAAGTTTTACTGTACTTTTAAATCATGTACATAATTAAGTTTATAAAGATGTTAATGTCAAGACATTCATTATATAGACAAACAACATTGACCTGTCTGCTTGACCTTTCATTAAGAATATTCATATAGGAGGGTCCACCCAATAAATGGGTAGTGTTAAGATCCAAGTTAATACATACACAGTACACAGGTTTACTCTGTGAGCTGAGTATATCTCATGGTGTATACAGATTAAACACCTGTGTTCCCTATATACAGATGTACTTGGTCTGTGCTAAATATTTAAATTAAAAAGTCAAGCGGACAGGTCAATGTTGTTTACCTATATTTCGAAATATTTTGTTTTGATACAAATTAAACCAATTAAATTTACAGTATTGATCCCATCCAAGATAAAAGCATGAGTCTAATTAACTTATGTACTCATGTACACATTTAAACTGATGCTGTCTGTGTCACTGAATATGTGATAGTGTAATTTTGAAAGTCCTCATGGGAAATCAATTGAATTTAAATGAATAAATTTTGGTCTAATCATTATAGAAATTCTCTGTGTGCATCCTTGAATACCATAGAATATTTCAATTCAATGAAATATGTTGATTCTATGGGGATTTTACATGGTTTTTTTTTTTGCATACAACAAAATATGTCACCACTATTTTACACTTCTGTTGTAAATACTACCATTTGCAACATTATAATTTTCATAGTAGTAACATTGTCTTTTACCGACAGAGATATTCTATGGTTATCAAGGATGGGCAATAGTGCATTGGAATTTTCAATCTAAGAAGGTCAATGTACATGTATGTGAATATTATGATAACGTAGTCTATTTCATGATATTTTCTGTGAAAATTTTTCCAACTAGGTTGTCAGAAACACATTGACTATGAAAATAGTACAGTAAACTCTCTTAAACCAGACACAGATATTGTCAATTTTAGAGATGTGTGTCTTTGTTGTAAAGGTGCTTTTGTAACATAAATCAGAAAGATGTCCGGTGTATACATATAGAGATATCAGATTTATAGATGCATCCATGTATATTCCTTTGTGATTTAGCATGTCTCAACACAATATGTGTAGTTTAGATCCAATCTTTTCTATTTTCAACTTCTTTATATATATCATTATTACCAGTATTCATTTGAAGAATGCAGTATAATATTTATTGTTTCTGAAAATCTACAAAAATAAATTCATAGGAAATTTGTTCAGAAAGTGATAAATTATTTCCTAGAGATTTCAAGGTGCTAAATAAGTTATTTATTGAGGGCTAGAGACTAGAGAGTGTTTTATTAGTTTGCATTATATTTGGAACATTTTTTGCACCAATTTGAAAATATTTGTTTGAAGGCTACAGTCGCTATGTCATTATACTTGAAAAGACTTGTTTATCACAATTACAAGTGTTATATCTTAGCTAAATGTTATCTGAAATATATGCTACAGTACTAATATTACTGCATATAACGGATAGTTTTCTACTTAACAAGTTTTTGATGGCTTATATAATAATGTATTGTTAATTAGTTTGATACAGATTAACTTTTAATTAAACAATTCTTTCATGTACATTGGTAGATGTAGTTTATGAAAAAACTATTTATTATACATGCATATACCTGAAATTTTTCTTCACACCGAGAACATGTTATCATAATCATAGGAATCTGTTTACAAATTTAAAAATCTTAACACATGACATTGTGTCTCACCTGTACTGGTACTTTTTGTCTGCTTTTTTTTATTACTAAACATCGTGTGCTAATTAAAATTTAACACCATTAAAGGTTGTATTTTATTATGTGATTTGGTATTTTAGTGCTAGAAGGATAAACCCAGTGTAATTATGTACAAGGTAAATGATAATAACAAAAATATCATTGAGAGAGAGAGACTATCAAATATTATCCAGTAAAACATGGATTTACCATTACCTCTCTTCGTTTTAGAATAGAGATTGACATTAAATTAAGAAGACATTCTGTGAAATCATTAATTTTTGTGTTGTCCCAATTTTTGTTGTTTACACAACACCCTTATAGGTAAACAACATTGACCTGTCCACTTGACCTTTTATTATGGATATATATGTACATATAGGAGGGTCCACCCAATACATGGTAGTGTTAGGATTCAAGTTAATACAAACACAGTGGACGTGTCTACTCAGTGATTATCACTCATGGTGTAGTAGATGAAATGGACACCTGGGTTTCCTACACATGAATGAACTGATCCACGATGAATATTTAAATTAAAGGTCAAGTGGACAGGTCAATGTTGTTAAACCTATACCCACAGATTTACATGTCAACATAATGATATACACTCATATATATTGAAAACCTATGAAAAACAGATGTGTTAAAAGAAACCTGTGCTTATTCTTTCTGTAAAGTAAAATTGCCAAAAATAAATACATGTACGTGCTTATATAAAGCAGTTTGTGATTGTCCATCATGATTACTTTATTTAAGAATTCTCTTGCAAAACTGTACAGGTAGTACAATAGTTTGGTATAGTATGTCAAGTTTGACCTAACCGTTTGACCAATAACTGAAATATCAGCCCAATCTAATAGACTGTGATTTAGGTAGAGCAGCATGTTTCATTATTATAAACACCCGGTACACAGTTACTATCATTTATCCTTATATTTCAATTATATATGTAGCCACTAAATTACACAATGGGTGTGACTGTTTGAATATTCAAATTCAAGGTTAAACGCCCAGGTCAAACTTGACACACTATAACCTCAGTTTTTCTTCTCAATGCTTTTCGGAGTCTTACTTATTTTATATAAAGTATTCTAATAAACCTTGAATTTATAATGAAGATTATTGATTTTGAAATTGTACCAGTCAATGTATATGTTTGACTGGTTTATATAACAAATATCTAAGCATGGATAGAGTTAATTACAGGGTTGTAGGTATATAAGATTTAAAAATACAGTGAAGATATGAATGAACATTATAACTGAATTTAGTATTATATTTAAATCTGGTCTCTTTATTGATCAAATTTTTATAACATAAAATGAATGATGTAATAAGATTTTTTGAGGAGAAAAAGTAACATTTTTGTTAAAAAAAAATTTTAATTTGATGGATTAATTGAAGTCGTAAAAATATAGAACTGAAGTTCATATCAGAATTATAAAATGTTATTATTGGAACGAATTTTGTTGATTCCTCAATCCAATAAAGTTTATTATGTTTATACTTTATAATTTGTTTTGTTGTTTCTATATATAGAACCATTTAGATTGTAATTTTGATTGTATAACTGCCTTGGCCTACCTTGGCTATGCCAGGGAAACTGAATGACTCAAATGTATATTATGATTACTTGGCCTGGAATAGCCAAGGCAGTTATACGACCATATTAACCCAACCTTAACAGGTCAGTGCCTATATTTTATACATGTACATATAATTGCATTGATTCTAAATTAAATGATTGTTGATCATTTTAATTTAAAATTCCTGCCTTATACACCATGGTAAATTATGACGCCATTACATGTAAAAGCCATGTTGTGTATATGTTGCTCGACTATATTATCAAATATTACCAAATGTTCGTTGATCATTTTAATTTAAAATTCCTGCAATATACACCATGGTAAATTTTGACACCATTACATGTAAAACCCATGTGTAGAAAGTTGGTTGACTATATTATCACAGGAAAAATGTTGCTTGTTATAACCCTAGTTCTCTTCACATTTTCAGTGGAGTTTTAAGAACCAGTCAAGATTCTTTCACTTATGTGGAGGCCGTCGGTTCAGGGATGGTGGAGGATATTGATGAGTGTTTGGAGAAAACTACCAACATTTGGCAAATGAATTTACAAACTTTCTCACACGAGGAATACCCAGAGTGGTATTTGAACTTGGGCAGTGAGAGGTGTCACCACTTAACCACCCATCCACCAATGCCAAATTCTTCATTTTCAATGGGAAATTCTTGTCTAAAATTATTTGTCAGAAGATTACAGAACTCCATTTATGTTGGGAGATGTGCATATTATATACCAGAGTTTATTTCACAATTACCATTGGAAGTAAACCACTACAGTAGCTGAGTTGTTGCTTTGTATGTGGGAGGTTGTGTGTTCAAACTGACTGGGTCTGATCAAGACTTGGAAATAGTGACTTCTCTCACCAAGCATTTGGCATTTAGAAACTAGAAGTGTCTCTTGAGAGCCAAATACCCTCCGCCCCCAACATTTAAAGTTTTCCTGCGACCTTGACCTTTCCGATATGACCTTGATTCAAGGTCTTGACACATCTTTGGACCATGAAGATTATTCATGTGAAGTTTAATGAGAGTTGTCCAAAGCATTGATGAGATATGGTCCGGACACGATTTTACATTGACAGATAGACAGAGACAGACATGGTGATTCCTATATACCCTCCTCAAACTAGTTTGCAGTATAACTAGTTTTTGGCTGTACAATGAAGGTCACGGGACCTTTGGAAGATTACTTAATAACTGGTGCCCCTTGGCATGTTAAGAACTTTTCCAGATATTGCCCTTAGCACACTGAAATTTCTGCCACTTCACCTGTAGCTAGTGACATCTCAATGTAAGTGAAATGTTCTTGACTAGGAAGTAAAACCCCATTCAATCAATCTCTTTGAAGTAATGGCTCTTTTCAATAGGAAATTCTTGTCCGGAGTAATTCTCCAAAGAGTGAGAACTTTATTAAAATTGGTGAAAGTATCACTAGTGATAAAAGATGGCATATTAAACATATTTGCAAATAAACTATAAGTCTTTTAGCAGGGGATAGTAATTCACTGAAGTGAATAAAAACTAGAACTGTCTCTTGAGAGTCAAATACTCTGCCCCTAACATCTACAAGGGTTTAGTTTTTCCTGCAACCTTGAACTTTGACACATTGAACCATGAAGATTATTCATGTGAAGATTTATGACAGTCTACCAAAGCAATTATGAGATATGGCCCGCACACGATTTTACAGACATGGTATATAATATATAATATCAGGAAAATAAATGATAGTGAAAAAAATGAGAATTTTTGTCCCACTCGGAAATATGCCAAACAAATTCAGAAAATATGCAATTTAAACAATTGGTAAAATTAGTCACACTTATACCTGTGGTAATGATCAGCGAAAAGTTTCTTATACCACAAATACTAACACAGAACTTTAGGGTCTGGACTGATAGACCAAAGTGAGGATACAAACTATACAGCAAATTTTTGGTTATACATGATCATTGTGAACTACTGCAGCCCATGTTCAAGTCACAATCCTTAAGGCAAAGTAAAAACTTTGAAACTGGCAAGCCAAAATAAACATCTGAACTTCCACCAGAGAAGTGAGGCTAGGTACTCTGGAAGAGTAAGCATGTCCAATTCAGCAAGCTACACCCACTGCATGAGTAATCAAAACTGAGGATTAATAACTAATAAAATAATAAGATTAACAACATAATTAGATTTTTAAAAATTAAATACTTTTATTATTTTAGCTAACAGCTATAGTGTAAAGTGTTATTTTGTTCTGTGTATAAATTATTAAATATTATAAAATCTATCAAATATTATCACATACTACTTACATCAAACAATATCTATCATTATTGCAAATATTGAAGCATACAGAAAGTTAGGCCTTTATATGCTACATTTTGATTAAATTATCATTACATATACATGTACCGTAATAAGCGGCAACGGAACAAAAAAAAAAAAAAAAACAATTCAACAGGTTTATAAATACCAAAAGTTTGTATAAGCCTTGAAATTTTGTCCAATTGGTAAGAAAATATTAATGATACAAAAGACTTTCCTTGTAAGTAAAAAAATCTAAAATATTCACCTAGTTGAATCTTGTGAATATTATCTGCTCTTGAATAAACCCTCACGGACCATTTTACCACTTTCGTAAGACAAATGGTAGAGTGCTTGCTCTGCATGTGGAAGGTTATAGTATTTGAACCCTAATCTGACTAAGACCTTAAAAAAGTTAGTTGCTGTTTTATGCAAAGCACTCTAAATTTAGAAATGGAAGTCAGGGGGTCCTTGGGAGGATATCTTAAATACTGATGTCTTATGTAATGGTAGGTGTGGCACACTACAGAACCCTTTCTGAACAGTGCCCCGAGTACACTGCAGAATTTCTGTCACTTCACCTATTGTTGGTGGAGACATCTTTATATAAGTGAAATATTTTGACTGGTACAAAAACCACTTTCAATCAATCAACCAATGGCTATTGTACAACGTTATCTATTTGTGAAAATAAAATAGAGTGCTAAATCATGTAAATCATATATTCTTATTTATGGTACAGGTATATGTATTGTATAAAAGTGAAATGAGATGATACATATTTTCCTGTATATGAATTCTAACATGATATAATTAAGTATAGGTAAACTAAAATATTATCACATAATGACAAAAAAGTGGAAAATGAAATTGAAAATAATTTTTTGTTGGCTAACATTATGAGACCATGTAAGTGATATGTTGTCAGTCTTAGCAGTCAATCACAGTTATAAATGTAACCAGAACTGTCTCTTAAGATCCAAATACCGGTACACCCCCACCCCACCCCCAACATCTACAAGGGTTTTATGTTTTCCAGTGACTTTGACCTTTTGGATATGATCTTGATTCATGGTCATTATACACCTTTAAACCATGAAGATTATTCATGTGAAGTAATATGAAAGTTCAGTTTAGTTCAGTTCTATGATAGAACTGAACTATGATAGTCATCCAAAGCATTTATGAGATATGGTCCAGACAGTGTTTAACACAGATAGACAGACAGACAAACAGACAGACAGACAGACATGGTGATTCCTATATACCCCTTCAAAATAATTTGCAGGGGGGGGGTATATTAATTATGAAAAAGCTTACAAAATCAAGTTACAAATAATGAACAATATGATAACAATTAGGAAGTATAAGTTCAAACACATCAAATATGTTGAGCAATTCAGTTTTTCATGACTCACAGATTTACATGATAATAACAGATTGCACAAAATTTAGAATGATACACAATGTATAATACTAGTATATATAGTCTAAATCGCCATAGCAGCGGTTCGTATGATTCTTAATGAATGTATAAATTTTTCACTTACAATGATACACACTAACTGTTATGCATATGGTAACACGGTATTAATATCTATCTGTGTAGAATAGACTCACCCATGTTTATAAACACTCTGCCAAAATATCGCTGACAGACTATTTAATTGTTACAATGATACCTTTTTCTGTTACTACTCAAATTAACAATACAACTATGTATAAATAATATCACACTTTCAAATATTCCAAAAAACAAGTTTAACAACATGCAAGCATGCAAATAAATTAATAAATATCACAAAATAACACAATAATAAATACAGAAACAAAATTTTGTATAATTCAACAATATTGACCTGTCCGCTTGACCTTTCATTGGGAAATACATATAAGATGGTTCACCTAATACATAGGTAGTGTTAGGATTTGTGGGTAACAGTACTACATACACAATGAACCTGCCTATTTATGTAGACAAAATAAACATGTGTTTCTTGTACACAAACATGATAAATGTAATCTGTCCATAATACCAGTAAATATTTAAATTAAAGGTCAAGCAAACAGGTCAATGTTGTTTGCCTATATAGTCAAACCCGTCTGATAAACAAGTAGTAATAACCCTATTATTAATAAGTTATATAAATTTAACATACCCCACATAGATTGTTAAATTCATTTAGGAAATGTTTTGCTAAAAGGACAATTAATTTAAATGACGCAATTTATCATCAAAATGATAAAAGAGTGTCCTTGTTCCGATTCTTTACTTTTAAGAATTTTACTCATTTGATAAATGATGTATCTATATGCATATTGCACAAAAACAAAATAAGAAAGTAGAAATTTTTGCATAGATATAAATTTCTTACAGAACAGCAGCATCAATAAATCTGTACTGCTGATCAAAAATATCTGCAGCATGAATAACAAATGTATATATGTACTATATAAATATGTGTACAAATATTTCCTTTCCCCAAAAAATATATTGTTCATTTTGTGGAAAAATACACACCAGCATAAAAATAACATAACTGTGCATTATCATATTTCTAAATGCGGATACACAACAATAATAATGCATAGAGGATCTTATAAAAAAGAGCACCACTTTAAATCAAGATTATATAAAATTCAAAAAATTGCAAAGTTAGCTCTAGCTCTCAAAAAGTTGGAGTCAAAACATTAGTCAATTTTAAAACTGAGGAGCCAATCTATATGTTGTGGAGCCAGTAAAACTAAGAAAAGCAACAAAAATGTTTGAAATGTAGTTTCTTTAATCTGCTGTATAAATTTTCTTTCACAATTTGTAAAACTTACAAGTTTTTTTATACTTGTGTAAGAAGTAAAATAAAGGAAAAAATAAGTGATTATCTTCTGCCTAATAATCAAGTGGAGCAAAAACATTAATCAAATGCTAATTTTGGAGCTAGAAATCATAAGAATTAGCAATAGGCCAAATTTGGTAATGGCAGAGCTAACCCTGCAAACTACATGAACATCTTGATTTTGTCTCTAAGTAGGATATGTAAGCCTCATCTAAAATAAAATTGGGAATTTTGTGCCCTAATATAAAAATAATGTTTTTGAAAATTTTGGTCAAATAATAAATCTATGATGTCATTTGACACAATCTTAACCTCATTTGGAAACTGCAAATTTGATTGTTCCATGGGTAGACTAGCTAGCAGGCCCCAATGAGATTAAATGAATCAACAAAACATAATTTTAAAAGAAATGGTCTGGTATAATAAATTGTTCCCAGATTATTTGATGGAATATTTTTTTCCTTTGTGTTTGGGTACAAGAGCTATCGGAACAATGTAGTTCACCTGAAACTTTACCCGAACTGTGTGTGTGTGTGTGTATGTGTGTGTATCACATACTATGGTAACCAAACTTAATACAAAATACAATGTATTCACTAACTCAATATACTTAAGCTAACTAAATTCTGAACAATTGGCCCAAGTACATATGGTGTTCCAAACATGAGCAGTGACACCTTTTGGCTACAGAGATATTGACATTCAAATACATGTACAAGGACACGAGAAGCACATACATGTATAAGCTAAATGCATCCAGTGTGACCAGTGGAAGACAAATCATGCAATTTTTTCATTATTCTCACTGGTAAGTAACTCCTTCATCTCCAGTAACTGATACGGCTCTGTTCTTACATTACAATCTTCATTTCTATTGTGAGGACAAACTTTCAAGTGACTGTGAATTGCTGAATTGTCTCTGGGTATCCACTTCCTGATGGGTGTAAATGCAGTGCTGAAACACCATTTCTGAAAGAAATATATTGTTAATTACATATCTTTCTGATAAAGAAATAAAACATTAACTGAATCAGATGAAGTTGGCAACAAACAAAATGATTTAATAAAAAGAAAAACACACGAGAAAATAATAATTTTGGGTTAATTTTTTAGGCTACATATAACATGTATGTAGAAAATTTGTCCTCCAAACCATGTGGGAGACATAGAGTGGATAGGCTTTTTCTTCCAACCAACAATTTATCTGCTATCTTTTCTTGAAAACTATTTAACAGATCTTTATGAAACTTCACAGGAACAATCTTTAGGTGGAGTATATTGGCTATAAGTATTTTGACCATGCACATGGTTGGGGCTCAAAGGGCTGCATTGGGGTTTGTTTGGGGCACACTTTTGAAAGAGAACCGCATTTCAGTAATAATTTGTTTTAAGTAAGCTAAAAAACAGCTTATTACCTGGTATGCCACTTGCCATGTAGGTTTGTTTCCATTGTCTTTTTTCTTTTCCCAAATCTGTAGTACCATGCCTTTTTCATCAAGTAACGAACAGCATATGTCCCGGAGATATTTACAGGTCAGCGACAGATTGTTTAATGAGAAGCCATCTAAGTATCTGATTATATGTTGTAGAATTTCTACAGGAAGACTTGTAATTTGAAGTTGCTTAAACTCCTTTTCTGGTGATTTTGAGGAAAGTGTATTTTCACTTGATGATCTTCTAAACCGAGGAAAGACTGTCACAACAGAATCAAATTTTTGTGATGTGAGAATTTCTGGGGTGGCTTCTCGAAGTTTTCTCTTTCCAATTTCAAAATTGAGCTTTTTGTCGTCTAAGCGATTTTGATTTTCAACTTTTAAATCTTGCAATTTTGTTGACAGTTCGTCACAAAGATCTTCATCATCATCATCATCATCAGTTCCCATGGTTACCAATCCAAAGCTTTCTAACAAAGCACTATGAACAAGTTTTGACTTTTGATTATTGGGATCAAACTTCTGAACAGAAAAGTTACAACCCTGATATGCAAGCGGACATCGCTGTAACAGCCATCCATTTAAACCACATTGAATGTCATGATGAACATTTTTAGAATGCCAAGCGTATTCATCACGTCGAAAATTCTGAGCACATAAAAATGTATACATTTTGAAAGGCTTCGGTTGATATTTTGAAATACACTCAATATTGAGACTAACACCCAGCAATTCTTTTAGCTTCACTTCTTTTGCATAGAGATCCTTTATTTTAGTGTCACTATCTATATCATCACTGAGATTACCATGGTTACCAGTACCATTAGGTTTATCCCTTTCATCGGTTGTATTAGACATCTGATCTCCATTTGACACAGTTTCAGTGCCAATCACATCAGATTCTTCAGACTCCTGAATACCAGTTAAGTGTGTATTTTGACCAACCATATGATGTGAAACATAATCTAAAGCAGCACTTAAACTGTCAGATGTTTGCTTAGATGCTCCGTATATTCTACTACAGACACTTCGCTGAAGTCCTGGGGGAGATTTACAATCCCATGGGGTATCACTTTCATCTTCAGAGGCATTCTGGGATGTTTCCGTAGACGGATAATCAGAATCAAAAGACGAACTTCTAACTCCAAATGGAACACCTGGATATCTCCTAGTTATTGAATTTTGAAGAATTTTTCTAGTTCTTTTTGGAGCATTCATAGATTCTACTAACATCCGCTGATCTCGTAAAGCTAAAGCAACATCTAACTGACCACATCGTACGTGTGGGTTGTGGAGTGGAAGTGGATATTTAATACATTCATCTTCTGAATGCATAGGCCACCGATTCCATTCCATTGTACATTGAATAGTGCTAGCAGGGCATACATTCAAATGTAGTCCCACTTTCCGTCTTTGCATTTCCTGTCGACAACCATAGGTTGCATTGATACAAGCCACTTTGACATGAGAGCACCAACTTTTATGTTCTTCTACAAGACATGTGTGAAGTCTTTGTCCACATCCATGTTCACAGTCTATAACTTCACAACTGCTTAAACCATCCGGTGTTATATTACAAAACTTATCTATGCAGTTTTCACAGTGAGCATGTAAAATTGACAAACTGTAAGCCAGGGCTTCCTCCTCTGATATCTTCCTGTTTTCTTTTTCTGTAATGTAAAATTAAAGATGAATTATCAGTATAAATTCAAGATGTAAAAACATTAATAGATTACAAGATTACATTAGCCACATTTGGACACAAAAGTAAGTACCATAATACATGAAGAGCTGGAGTTTTATGCTCAGTCTAGATATTTTTTCACTTATACTGAGCAAGTCAATTCATAGATAGTGGAAAAATCTGGAGTCCCCAGAGAAGTTATATGAAAGAATGTTGAGCAAATAATGAAAATAAAGTAGTTAACCTACTGCTACTGACAAGTAAACATAACAGTAGCACCCACATGGAACACTGTGCTACATTTGGTCACAGACAGATAAAACAGCCAGCAATATAGATAAATGACAACATTCCATACATGGTCCATTAGGACTGGAGTTGAGTTGAGTAATGGTGTTTTACGTTCCAGTCAAGAATTTATCACTTATATATCAAAACATGGAAAGCTATAGGCGAAGGTGCAGAAATTTTGCCTCTGTGTTGCACTGATGGCATCATACAGCAGGGTTCTTTACCATGCCAAGCCTACTGTGACAAGGGACATTGTTTATTTTAAGTTCCTTGACTTTATTTGGTAATGTAGAGTGCTTGGCAAAAGAACAGTCACTACCAACTTTCAAGTCTTGGGTCAGACCAGGTTGGGGTTTGAACCCATGACCTCCCATTTACAGAGCAAGCACTCTACCAACTGAGCTACAGCCATTAGTGGTCCATTAGGACTGGAGTTACAGATCTAGTTGCTTGCTATGAAATGTATGTAGGTGTTATTGAAAATTTCATAGTGATCAGCTAGATGAACATCTCCAATCAAACCTGAGATGTTAATCTACCCTGCCAGGCATAAATAACTATATTTATTATATAATCTACTCAATAATCCATGTAATACGGTCATACAATAAAAATCGTATTGAATGAGTGTGACGTCATAAAAGCATAAAAGTCATTCCAGAGTGACGTCAAACGATTGACCTAGTTCACAGATGTTTGTTTCATTTGACACTGTTTGTTGATTCTAATTTAAGCTGATACTTTTGTACTTTTCTTCTAAAAAGAAGATACATTGTATTTAAATTGAAAATGTTTGTTTTGTTTTTGTATCCTGCGGACAGACTATTGTTAACTTATAATATTTCAGCAGAATTACTTTTGGCGCTTGTACACATTTACGTGAACTTGTTCGTTGTTGTGTTTCGGTCAATCAGCAGTTTTCTTATAATGAGAAGACAAGTTTTAAATCTACGAAAAACCCGTTTTTATGGGATTATATAATAAATAGAATCTTGCATTCGTGTTTATGTAATATTGAATTTATTAAACTCGTTGAATAATGTTTTATGCAACTCGTCAAGGCTCGTTGCATAAAAAATTATTCAACTCGTTTAATAAATTCAATATTACATAAACACTCATGCAAGATCCTCTATATATTGATATTTGCCATAGGTTTTTATCATAATCATCTTGTCAAATTCCATTTATAGAATTGAAATATATTATGTTTTTGCAGTATTTAAAAGTGGTATCATAACTTAAACTAAGTTTGTTTTCTTGAAAAACAATTTTCTAGAAAAATTCTTTAAATTGCTGAAATTTTGCTACTGCATTTTTCCACTTTCTATATACATAATTAAAAATTTCTATATGGCTATAAATTAAACTATTACAGCTTCAGAACTGTGGTGTTAAAAGTTGCCCAGCAGGTTGATGTTGTTTGCTGGTGTTATTGTAAACTACATGTATTTCAAAAATATTTACTATCGATGTAGAAATTCAAACTGAAACCTGATACTGGGACTCCTATAAATTTTCATTTGCCCAACAATGAATAAGTTATGATACAGTGAAGCTTTTCTATCCTATATATATTTCGTGTTTACACACGGGTGATCCGTTTACACATGTAAACATTCAAGTTCTGGTGTATTCAAAATCAAACAAAATTTGTAAAATATTCATTTCTTTACCTGTGAAATAAGGCATCTTGATGCTTAGGAAGCAATCTGTAACTACTTTGATGGATTAAGCATGGTCATCTACATGTTTGAAGTTTGTCTAACAGCATTCTCGTATCTCACAATCGTTCTACTGATAAAGATTTATCCTTAATAACCTATTACTAAATTAATATTTTTGTTGCCGAAAAACATATTTATTTTCTTATATTTTGAAAATACACAAATAAAGTATACTTATGTCAGAATGAACTACTGTAAACAGAAATGATTTTTACGATTCATCGAATTATCTAAAGTTTTTAATTCTTGCTTTAAATTATAAACTAGTACATCATTTTGCAGGAAATGAATGAAGACTGCAACCACACAACTTGAACAAGGAAATATGTGAAAAAACAAGCACTTATCGAGATTTTAAACCGAATACAGTTTACAAAAAATTCAGCTTTGAAGATAACCTTTAAATTGCCGATGTCATTTTCATCTAAACAACAGTAAACTGTAAAGGTACGTGAAAATGTTTGGGTTCCCCCTTTAAGTTGGAGAATTTCAGAGACAGACAGACAGTTTGGTCCATTCACAGAATTATCGGTATATCTGTTCAGTATAGAGACAATATTCCTATTTTCGATCCTTAGAACTCTGTCCCAGCTTTATGAACCACAAGACTGGTGATTTCTTCCATGTATACTGAGTAGGCCTCTCCACCTAGAGCACAAGACTTTTGACCACCTCAAAAAAAAAAAAAAAAAAAAAAAAAAATGAATGCTGACTAAACAGAAGGTTGAATTTATTTCAAATGTGTATTTAAGGAGTATAATAGTAAATCATATTTTAAAAACCTTCAACTTGAAATTATCAAGTACACTCACATTGAACTGTCAAAGATTGCTTCAGATATTTAAACATGTTTAAAGTAGTAAATGCTTTTCAAATTGTTTACCATTTACATATGAATTCAAGTCAATTCGCCCCACAGTAAATTCACCCCCACTTTCAACAGAATCGCCCCCACTTCTTGCAAATTCGCCCCCACTGTCAAAATCGCCCCATTTTTTCACGTAACCATATAACAAATCATTTTTTTTAAATCAAATAAAAAACAATGCATATGATGTTACCGGGAACAGAGAAATTGTTTCGGAAGGAGATGGGTATGTTGAAAAAATGTTTTTTTATGATTTCTCTCAACGATGTAATCTATCAATACTCTAATGTTATTCTTTAATAAACGTTAAGTATTTTCTTATTACTGTACCCACTGTTATGATTATATCATGATCTTAAAAAGGACTTTTGATATGAATGTGCAACAAAAACATTGCAATAAAAAAATATACATATTTTACATAATTTGTGTGCAGTTTACTGTTAAATAGGCATATCCGAGGTAATAAAAATAATTTTGTTTCTTTTACAATCTCAATAAAAGATGATTTTAAAAAAATTGGGGGCGAATTTGCAAAAAGTGGGGGCGATTTTGACATGGGGGGGCGAATTTGATGAAAGTGGGGGCGAATTTACCATGGGGCGAATTGACCTGATACCTTTACATATACATGTATTTAATGCTGGCTTTGTTGAATTTCAGAATATATAGACTTCAGCTCAGGATAGACAGACATCATATCAAGATGACTTTGATGGAATTTTTTGGTTGTTCATTTATTGCTTTTGGTCCAGCATTTGCCTTGTTTATATTTACAATAGCCAGGGATCCACTCAGAATTATTGTGTTAATAGCCAGGTATGATCAGGTTAAAATGTTATACTGTATATCGAGAATTTTACGCTTCCATACGTTGTGTCAATTGGCTACAATTCTATACACCTGTTGAACAGAATTCGCTAGTAATGGCGAAAACGGTCGTAAGTGAAAATCCCATTTATCGGTCTGACTTTTGAACAATAACTGATTAATATAATCTGAAAAATCATAAAAAAATGAAACAAAAAACTTTAACTTAAAAGTGATAACTTATTTATTTACCGGTCATTAATATTACCGGAAATTTGGGCAATACACATTGACAGGTAAATTGCAGAATATTTTAAAATCAACGTGGCCTTATCAGCGAAAAGTCAATCATCAAGTGTTGATGACGCAGGTGGTTACAGTCCCTGCATGTTATAATTGGATTAAGAGATTAATGAACCAATTTTTTCAAAACACTGCTGCATGAAGTTAATTACTAATCAGGAGTATCACTCAACATTCCAGACTGATTTTTGTTTCGCTCCATTAATTTCAACGAAATCTGTAACATGGCCTCAGCTTGTGTTTTGTTTACAATGACTGGTGATATGTTTTTTTGACAAAAATTGTATTAGAGCGAAAGAAGCTGAATTTTCATTTAAATTTATATTTTTGAGTTGAACGAGCATTGTGTTTAAGCTATGTAAAAGTTCTTCAGGCTATTTAAGTTGAATACTTTGTTTTATGTTTGTTGTCATAATTACCATACTACATAATAAAAGTTCAGTATAGTCTGGAATCTTTAGCGCCGATATACCCATATCATTAAAATTACACACAGCTAAAAATTTACCTGTTTTTTGTCTTATAAATCACAAAAAAAGAAAGCCTACACAAAAAATTCCTGAAGTAAGGTATTTTACAATATAAGTTGTGTCAGAACTCCAGTCAAGCTGTATGGTGTATCCTCCTTGAGCTAGTCATTTAATTTCACATTGCTTCAGTCTACACCGTCTAAAAATGAATGGTTAATAGACTACTAGTGGATAACCTTGTGTTGGACTGGCATCCCATTCAAGGGGGAAAATTGCATTGTCAGTTGCTTCATCTCATTGAAACTGCAGAAAGCAACTACCTCATGAACAAGTTTACTCTTGGACAGGCATTAAACAATAATCAGATATTTTGCCAACCATAAGAAAGCCATATTCTCTATAAGTACCTATTCTGGTCACTTTGCAATTATGATGTGTTTATGTTTTTGCAATTTTGAAATATAAAATAGGTTCTGAAGCAAGAAATGCTTGATTAAAGTAACAGAAAAATAATTACCGTACTAATTCTGACAAAGGACAAAGAGATTTGAAGTTGATAGAGAAAATGGATATCCAGGGAGTGGAATGAAGCAACAGACTTTTATACCCCATATCCCAATCAAATGTCAGTTCATGGATGGGGAGAATAACGGAGTGCCCAGAAAAAACCCACTTACCAGGTACCTTTAGCAAGGGAACTGCAACCTAGACCTTGAGAGGTGTTGTGATCTGTAAGCACTAAGCACTCTTTAAACCTCTCAGCCATCGAGACCCAGGTTATCCATGGTCCAACACCAGTACGGTCATAGACTACAATGTATCTACTGAAGTGCGACAAAACTGGATTACAGTAACTTGAGAATAGTTGGTTCCTTCATTTTGCTATGCTATATATCACTGATTAAGAATTTACAGAGCCTGTACATTTTCTTTTCTTTTGTTTTCAGTGCGTTTTTCTGGCTACTTGCATTACTGATATCGTCCATATTATGGTATGCTGTTGTACCATTAAGAAAAGAGTTAGCTTTTGGTTTAGTTTTCTCTGTCATTTTCCAAGAACTATTCAGATATTTGTTCTACAAAATTTTGAGGTAAGTTACACATATGAAATACTGGTACAATATATATATGTTTTAAAATCAAAATACATAAAAACCAAAGTACTAAAAAAAACACTAACCTTCAGCAAGCCAACTGAGAAACTTTCTCACACATATGTAACAGGAAGGAGGAAACACCAGGAAAAAAACCACTTCCTCACCGTGTGCCCCGGCTGAAGATTGAACCCGGCCTTCCCGGGTGAAAAGTGAGTGTTCTACCACAAGGCTAAAAGATCAGGACCAGAGAGTCTGGAAGTAAATCACTCTATTATATCTACTATATACAACACAACACCACGACTAGCTCAGCCCCACTACACATATAAGAAATAGATAATGGACTTCAAAATAGCGTGGTGATAAGAACGGTTGTAAAGTTATAACAAAGTGTTACTGTATATTACAAACTTACCTTAAACAAAAAAAATAATCTACAACCACACAAAATGGTATTGCTGTTAAGAACAATAAAAAATGAACACCACAAAATGAAGGATTTTACAAAAAAGTACAGTAATGCACAAAAGTGTTCACTCAATGGCTCATATCAGCGACATTGTACAATTTTATTTAATTATTGACTTGCTACACACTAATTAATTTTCAAATGAATTTAATAAATGTCTCTGTGCATGAAAATCCAATTTAATATATAAATATTTTGTTATGTTATAGGAAAGCTGATGATGGGTTAAAGAAGGTGAGCCAGACAGGGCAGGATATGCATGTAGAGCCACGGGACATGACAAATAAACATATCATGTCATATGGTAGGTGTTTGATTGTGTCATCCTAAAACACATTGATTGATTATTTGTTCCATTCTTTATTTTTTTTCTCGTCTGCCTTCAACCCATTTGCTCATTAAAACCACTGATTCAATTTAGTTACAAGACTATAGCGTTATCTCTAGATCTGTTATAAATTTGTATAAGGGGCTGTGTGGTCTCTCCCAAAGATCCACAAAAATTTATGAGAATTGTTTCAAAATCATAATTTTGCAATTCAATTATTAAAATTAAAAGGTGTTAACTAAAAAATTATGTAACAATCAAAGGGGATCAATCCTACAGCTAAATATTCATTTTCTGTTATGAGTTACTCCCCTTTGTTTTAACACTTGTCATCTGCAAGGTTTCATATTTAGTGGTTTTGGATAAAGAAAGCCTATTTTTGATGTCTATGATAAAGAAATACTTGAACCAAGCATGTGTCTTGGGTTAACAATTGATTTTATCTCAGTTAAAAATAAAGCTTTCACAATTTGCAGTGTGTGTATACGAAAATTAATTATATAGTGTCTTGAAAAAAGATATGTGTTGATATTTTGGTATTTGTTGATTTTTTTTATCCGTATTCAGTTTCAGGGTTAGGGTATGGTATAATGTGTGGTGCTTTTTCTTTAATCAATGTATTAGCTGACATGGCTGGTCCAGGAACAATAGGGATTTATGGAGATTCACAGTATTTCTTTGTATCTTCAGGTATGTGTACATACATTTTGTATTTCTCTTTTTATTTATTTCATTGACTTTAGAAAAAATGAAGGCATAAATAATATATACAATGTAGTTTCAGAACAATAAGTTGAAAATAGAAATAAAAAGAAAATATAAAAAGTTTTAAAAATGCTTGATGGACCAGAACCATGCATTTTCATTTAATTAAGAATTCCATCTCCAGCTTTATTGGAAATGTTCATCTAGTTAGTAACTATGAAATCTGTAATCCCAAACTAACATAGATCTCCTTCTGATTAGTAGGGCCTTGGTAACCAAGGGGTCAAAAGTGCAGGCTTATGAATCACAATGTATCCACTCTGCTCAACTGTAGGTCCTAGCATGAGAAAGTTTGTCAGTTCTCTTGCCAAAGGTCGGTGTTTTTCTCAGGGCACTCCAGTTTCCTCCACCAAGGAAAATCTGATGTGGTATTTGGATTCTCTAAGGTCATAAGCCTATACTTCATATAAATTTTAGGATTAAATAGGTTTTAATTACTATTTTAAGTTTTGTTTCCTAGTCTTTGACAATAAATGTCACAATGGTGCTTTCTTGAAATTCGTAAGATATATTTGCTACTATTTTAGTTATTTTTTATGGTTCTAAGCACTACTTTTCTTCATGAAGCCAGGGTCAGGTTCGTGACATTATTTTTAAAATTAGCTTTAAATTTTTACATCTTTACTATTTGAAATGATAATGATGATTAGTTTTAGAGTCAAATACAAATACATGTACATGTAAATCATTGTTTAATAATTGATGAATTTTGTCAACTTTTTTTTTCTTTTTCAGCTGTTCTCACTTTGTGTTTTATTTTACTTCACACATTTTGGGGTGTAATATTTTTTGATGCTTGGGACCAGAAAAAATATTACATGATTGGTGTAGTTGTAGCTTCACACATGCTTGTCTCTTGTTTGGTAAGTACACATACCGTATATATATCCAACACCATTACAGTCAAACTTGTCTATAAAAGCCACGTAAGGGGTGTAGTACATGTGGTCTTTATTGGCAGGTGGCCTTTATATAGAGATTTATATAACTTGAATAAAGAGCAGTTGCGATATAATTTTACTGTACTTTGAAAGCAGATGGCCTTTATATAGTGTTGGACTTTAAGGCAGTCTACTTAGGGATGACACTGGTTTAGAGGGGTCAAGACTGCAATTCGAGGAGTTTGGACTCTGCCAATATTTCTGTAAACCACTGGTTATTATGGTCACATTGAGTTAGTTCACTTGTTGTAAACATTTATTTTTTAGTTCAGTGTAAGTGTATCAAGTTCAATTATTGAGCCAAATGTTAGTTCACTTGTAAACAGTGTATTAAATTGTTAGGAGTTCAGTCAGTTGATTAAATGTTAGTACACTTGCTGTGGACATTTATAATAGAAAAATAGTTGATATTACAAACATTAAGGTTATCCACAGTCTCGTGGCAATATACATGTATATGGCAAGTCTATTTTAATATTAGAGTTATAATAAATAAGGTGTGAGAAGGCATAATTATATGTATATACATACTAATCCATGTCTAAACTACAACTTCAAAGCAAAGTAAAAACTTTGATTCTGGCAAATTAGGTTAATCATGTGAACTTCTACCAGGGAAATGAGATCGAGTGCTCTGGATGGGTAAGCACCTCCAGTTTAGCTAGCTACACTTGCCATTTGTGTAATCAAAATTGGAAATGAAAGGGACATGGACCTATGTGACGTCATATATAGCCTGGGTAATTTTGGACAGAGAGACATCATACTTATCAACAGTATTGTGATGACAACCATAAAACTTTTTGAGGGCCCTGATAAGCCCAGGCTTGCAATATCCTTGCGTCAACAATTTATTTACCGGTACATGCATAAGCAGCTTGCTTTGTTGTATAAAGTTCCTGTAGCAGCTCTACCATACTTTATAGGCCAACAACATTGACTTGTCCATTTGACCTTCAGTTATTTATTATGGACAAAGAACATTTATATATAAAGGGAACACATTTTAATTTATCTACATAATGTGAAACACATTCAGAGAGTAAACAAATAAATGGTTGGTGAATTAACAGAGAAACCTTATACTATCTATGTATTGACTGGATCCTCCAATTATGAATGTTGCTAATTAAAGTTCAAGCAGACAAGTTAGTGTTGTTTGCTTATACCTGTATCAGTTGGTTAGACTTGGCCATGTTTATAAGTGCCCAACTTTATCTTATATCTTGATCTATACCTTTATATGATTGATCTGTACCTTTATATGATTCATTGTTGCGCAATATATGTTTTGATTTTGTATATCTACTTTTGTTTCAGACACTCCTCAATCAGAGGACAGAAAGTCGACCAGATCCAGTATATCTTGCCAGCATAATTCCAGCCTATATTGTTATGTTTATAATGGGATTCCTAGCATTTGTAACTGCAGGGGGAACATATGGCAATATAAAACGATCAGTTACTTGTTTATCATCGAGAAAATATGAACTTGATTGAACAAGATATGATAATGATGTGGTTGACAATGTGAAAGTGCTATCATATTTATTTTTATTCATTTTTGACATGAATCACCTGGGACCATGATACATCTAGTCTAAGTGATTGTATGAATGTACATTCTCATATGTAATTATATGGTACATTGCCTGGGACCATGATACATCTGCATGACTGTATGAATACATATTTATACATTTTGATGTATTTTTGTAAATGATACTCATGAACTTGATGTAGAAAGTAAAAAATGCCTGCGAATTAATTATTTTGTTACTATCAGTATACATGTATATAAATTATCAATCATGACAATGTAGTTAATAGTACATGTATACTGTACACCAATGTTTATTTTTGTGCGATTACCTTTCGTTGTTTCGCGAGGACAAAATAATCTCGAAAGTTAATCGTTGTGAATTTGTTTCCGACAATGGTTTTATTTATACCAAATATTCAGCTAAAGTCCATATCGTGAAAGTTAATAGTCGCAAAATGGTTTTGGTAAGAGTATCACGAAAGTTAATATCCATGAATAAAAGTTGGTTTACAGTACTAGTATAAAGAATAAAACTTAACTCTATGGAAATTGTAAGGTCTCGGAATACTACAGAATTATGAAAATTATGAGTTAAAGTTTTTTTTATGGAATTTCTTAAAAGCAATATTGGTATTTTCATATAAACCAGTTAAACTAAAAATAAGAATTCTTCGGTCTTAAAATAGATTAAATTAAAAAGACTTTACTGTGAGGATGAATTGCTGAACAGCAGATCCGTCTATTTTCATAGCACTTTATTTTTGCAAATAAACTTTCTGTTATTTCAGTCACAGCAATACAGGGAATTGTCAATGAAAAATGTTGATACAATTGTGTGGATTAAAGATCATCATTGTTAATTTATGTAAAAATTACATCCTCACATGTAAAGTTAAGCCTAAAGCATAAGGCCAAAACAAGCAAACTTTTATTCAATTATATCAAGCTATTAATGAATAATAGCTTACATACATATTCACTTTTATGTTTACCAGTTGTTTGTATGCCTGTCTTCATTGTAGAAAAATAATGAAATAAAAACTTAAAAGTTGTCCATAGTTAATAGTTACAATATACTTAGAATCATATACTGTATAAGAAGAAACATTCACGAGGAAAAAATATTTTCATGATAACACTTGTACCGAGAATATATCTTCTCGATGGAAATTTCTAATTTCCCATGATAACACTTGAACCAAGAATATATCTTATCGACGGAAATTTCTAATTTCCCATGATAACACTTGTACTGAGAATATATCTTCTCGGAGGAAATTTCTAATTTTCCTTGGTACACTTTCCGCACAGTCAGAACCTTGAACATTTCTTACCCTGAAATGTTTAGAAGGTCAAAACTGCAAAAGTTTCCTACCGCTAATGGTTCTTCTTATACAGTACATGTACATTGTAAATAACTGGTATAATGGAAGGAGTGGAGAGGAGTAATCGTGTTAAATGCCTCAGTCAAAATTCTGTCACTTACATGTACATCTAAGTGGTCTTTTCTCGGATGTTGGGGTAAACTGAAGTGTCTGTAAAAAAAAACCACTAACAATCGACAGCAAACTGACAAACTTTCTCATATTAGGATCTGCCTAGGTGGGATTCAGACCCAAGTGTTGAGAAGCTCTGTGATCGGTAACACCTAAATTAGTTATGCAACACATTGTCTCATTTCTGTTTACATATTAGGTGCCAAATTTGTTAAAGATTTATCCATAGATGTTGAAGTTATGGAGCAAACACGAACAGAGGGACAATGTGATTCCTATATCCACCAAGGGAGATAATAGAGTCATACAATAGTACTTGAACCACACCACTGGATATTAATAATTTATCTTGTCTGGTTTTCTCATATCACTTGCTCGTGTTGTATACTTGATTGCTTGGGCTATACCCAAGTACATGCTTTCATCAACAAACTTTTATATTCCACTTTGATAGCTAAGCCTATTGGTTACAAATGTCCATTATAATGTTATTAAGGAATACTTTACCATTGGGTATGACAATAAAACCCAAATCATGCAAATGTTTTAAAGGTCAGCAAATAAATTTATTCAAGGTTTTTTTTATAAAAATTATGCAAATTTTACTGTCACAAACATGGTGACCTTGACAATAAATATTAAACAACTGAATGATTTTGCTAGTACATCTGCGTGTTTGAAGTGGGCATCATGAAACAAACACTTGATGTATTAGTAAAAACTCAACTTTATTAGTATGTTGGACACAGATAGTTTGAGTTACATTAACAGGGCACCAGCTGTCCTATATCTGTAATTATCTCTTGACAAATCATAATAAAACAAGGATTTTAATTTCAATTGAAAACTACCACAGTAAATCTGTAATTTGAATGTTGTTTTTAAAATACCATGGACATTTTGTCGAAATAGATTTTCTTTGCCATCCTCTCAAATTCAAATTAAAAAAATTTGAACACTGAGAAGCTTGTTGAACTGAAAAATAATACACTTATAGAAGTTAAATATGTAGATGTTTTTTTCACCATTTCTAAAGCTGCTTTCCAGTGAATTTCAATGTCAAGTCAGTATTAGACTGATAAACATCCAAACGTTTATCTGTCAAATGCAACAATAAATCAGCATTATCGGAATCTTTTGAGACTGACTGATGATGAAGCTCTACCTCTCAATGAATTGCTTGCAGTCACTAGATGTATTAGGCATTTAAAATCATCCGTCACTTGATGATGAGCTTGATCTCTTCTTTTTATGTCTATGTGTGTGCTTGTGCTTCTACAAAATAAAATAGAAAATAAAGTAAGCTGCTGTTCAAAGTGTAAGGATCACCTATCTACATGTAGCTGAAAAAATTCCTCGAAGAAATGTTATCAAACAATTGTATTTGGAAGCTTCTGCACTTGGAGATCATTTGTTAGAACTTTTATGACACAGGCAATGACACAAACTTAAACTAAGAGATCATAAATGTATGTATAAAGTTTCATTATATTCCTAACCCAATCTGTGAAAACAAATTCATTAATAAATTGTTTTAAATGAACTAGTATACTAGGATATAACATCAATATTGTTCCAGTTAATCTATATTTACATGTATATCTACATGAACCTGTGTAAACTGCTTACATGTACATGTAACTAAACAAAACTTTGGCATGAAAGGTGTTCAGTTAAGGCAGGTCCAACTGTATTACCTTTTTGTGTTTAACTTCCTCTTCACTTTCACTTGATGAAGATAATGATGACGCGTCTCTATGGTGATGATGGTGTTTGTGCTTTTTAGATTTCTTGGCACTTTTATCCTTTTTATGTTTCTTCTCCTGTTTGAAAACAAATTAGATAATATAGTTTGTAACCAGCATTCATGTAAAACTTAAAAATAGAAAGAGAAAAATGGGTGGGGGGATTTCCACAACTGGACCTTATATCAATTCCAATATTGAATGAAAGTTATTGAAATAAAATGTCATGTGTGTACATATTAAACATCATTACTGGCAAATGAGTACTCTAAGACAGATTTTGTTTAAAATATTACTGATTATTTTGAAAATGGTAATATAATAAAAAAAAATAAAACTCCCCTTATGCCAAAATAATCACATTTACAGTAAAGAATCTGTTATGTGAACCTATATTTACATTTTAAAGTATATTAAAACTATTTCATGGTCCGAAAAGTTTTTTTTACAAGCATTCACCCTCCAAAACCTATGAACCTGAGGAATCAATATGTTAAGTTCAAGGTCGTTAAACACCATTGGACCATGGACATACACCTTGTGACCTTCACTTTCAAGATATGACTTTAATTCAAAATCACTACATAACCTTGGACCATGGAGATCATTTAAGTTAAAGTTTCATGAAAATTCTTCAAAAGCAGAAAAACTGTATGTTATGACCCTGACACCAAGTGATTAGGTGCTAGTCCACAAAGACAGCAGTTGCAGTCCCACCATTCCAGTATCCTGACAGCAGTCACCAGCAATGTAAAATGAAGTAACTTGCTTAAAGTCACAAAATGCCTGATCAGGATTCGAGTTGAGTAATGGTGTTTGACATCCCAGTCAAGAATATTTCACTTATATTGATTATTGAGACATCACCAGCTATAGGCAAAGGTGCAGAAATTTTTGCCTGTGCATTTGCTGATGGCATAATACAGCATGGTTCTTTATCGTGCCAAGCCTACTGTGACATGGGACCGTTTATTTTAAGTTCCCATCCAAAAGAACTGTGACTTTTATTTTCATAATGTAGAGTGCTTGGCAAAAGAACAGTCACTACCTACTTTCAAGTCTTGGATCAGACCCGGTCAGGGTTTGAACCAACGACCTCCCACTTGCGGAGAGAGCACTCTCTGATGCTCAGCCAACTGAGCTACATGATTCCAATAATTTACATGGTCAGACTGACAGATGATGTCGATTTCTATATATAACCTTTCAAATTCAGTTTGTGGGGAAAAGGGGTAAAGTTATAACAGATTCAACAACATAACAGCAATAAATTATGGTAATGTACCTTCTTTTTCTTCTTCTTTTTCTTTGTAGTTTCCTCTTCTGATTTATCTGGTTCTTTGAAAAATGATTTTCTCTCTTCCTCTGGGATTAATTCATAGATCTTTCCTCCTTTAGTATGAAAACAATCTTGTGCAAAATGACCTGAACAACAAAAAGTCAACAAATTTATAATGATCAAATAATTTGGGTAAAAGGTCAGAAAATGCCTGCTCTATGTTCAAATTGTTTGTCATGACTAGAGTTAAATCTTGGAGATTAAGAACAGAGAAGATGTATTGGTTTGATAATCATGTCTGGATCATAACTAATTGCTACTTTGCAGAAATTAAACCATGGAGATGTTCTCCATAGTCCAAAGATGTGACCACAAATGAATGTCAAATTCATAAAGGATTTTAAAATTTGGATTACTAGAGGGGTGGTATTGAACCTTTTGGCCATATTCTAATTTTTACCTACCATGCCCACCACATTTTCTACACGTAGTATCAAGCACTGCACCAAGTTCTATCTTTGGAATTTCTCTCTGATGACCTTTCTTCTTTTTTCTTTCATCCAGACTACAATTAAATACCAATAGTGAACACATGTATATAAATCATACATAATTGTTAGTACACAATACCTATCGCTATAATCAGATCGTATAAAAAAACATTGCCGGCACCTGTATTGAGACTAAATAGAATCTGATAAGAGCTGCCAAAAGAACAGCATAGTTCACCTCAAATAAAAAGTTTTATCCAACCTGAGAAAAGTCTGTAAAACATGTCCACCACATCCCAATATATTAGTATCATAAACTGGGCAAAAACTGTAAATCTATTTATAGTAACACCTCCGACCTACTACCTCTGAAATCTATAGGCCATCTACTGTACTTTCAATAATTTTTAGCAGTGTATCATAGTAAGACAGACAGACAATCAGACTAAACACTATGAATGCCTCCTGTAATTTATTTTGCTGATTTCTGAAGTTGATTTATAACAAGCTTTCTGTTGGCCACTATATTAGTATTCACCAAGGGAAAAATTTAACACATACATAGCTGAAGCCTAAATATTTTATATACCTGTTATATAAACATGTATAAATCTCATTTATTACAAATATGAAATTAATTGATCCCCCCCCTATGGTCACTATACTAACAGGTTTTAGAGGAATTTAATACCTGTGTTGTACATTGCTAGGATCTTCATCTTTTCCAGTAGTTTGATTAACCACTTTCATAGATAATCCAATTTTGTTGTCCTAAAACAAAGAAAAAAACTTATTCAAATAGCCTTAAAAAAAGAGTCAAATGTACAGTATAACCTGTGTATAAAGACCACCCAGGGGACTGGGCAAAAGTGGACTTAATAGACAGGTGGACTTTATATAGAGGGTCACTTATGAACGAGTTATTATGTATACTGTATGCATACTGTATATGCACTATTCACAAGAATTATTTCAAACAATATCTAGAAATTTTGTCCTAAAAATAAAGTACATGTAACCTTAAATATTACACATTTCCACTACAAAATATGTATAATCACAGGGGGGGGGGGGGGGGGGGTGGGGTTAAAAACTAGCTGTGTTTGTTAGATATCACAATTTGCATGAAAAATCAAATTTCCAAGTATATTACCGGTAAGTGAAAACATAGGACATCATCAGGCCATGGTGAGCATGACAAAAACATTAATCTTTTTTATCAAACCGAAGAATAGCTGTAATTCTTTTAACTTAAAAACATCACATCACAGTAATCCCTGCATGTATATCAAGGATAAACCTCTTTAACTATTTTGAGTTGGGCCCAGTTAACTTAAAAAATAAGTTGTAATAGCCATAAATAGCTAAAATGTGTCAAATTTATGGGCCCAGACTTTTTAGGACCCATGGGCTACTGTGCACCTGCTAATCTTAATGCCTGTATATGTCAATAAAATTCAAGCAGGTGAGACAAAATTTAAACAGAAAGCTGCATCAGGTTACAAGATTATTACTAACATTTGACAGAAAATCTTTTCACCTCAACTGATATGACTTTGCAGTATATTTTTTCACCAACACTTAACATTTCTGAGGGATCATCTACTCTGGCTCGAGACATCTGGGATTTGTGAACTAAACCTGAAAATAGAAATGAAAATAATTGTTAAAATGTTTTCTTTTGATTGTTTTTTCTGTTACTTTTGTTGTTCAAAATAGGGATATAATAAATATATAAATAGTATATAACAGATTTGAACCACAGACCATTGACCATCAAATACTCAGAAACCACAATATCTGTATGATTGATTGATAGCAAGATTGAGATTGCAAAAAGAACTAGAACTGTCTCTTGAGAGCCAAATACCCCAACCCCAAAATCTACAAGGTTTTAATATATTCTACGACCTTGACCTTTCCATATATATATATTCTTTTAGTTATTCCTGGTTTACTGATCTTAACGCAAATTAAAACTGACAACATGGATATTTGTGTGAATAATCATTCATTTTACATGAGTACTATGAACATTACATATGCCCACCATTGAAAACTGTAAGACAAGTTAAGATCACAAAGTTCTCATAATGTGTAAAATAAATCCAAGTGGGAAAGGGGTAAAACTCAATTAAATATTTCAGCTGCATTGGGATTTTAAAATATGCAAACCTATACAGGTCATAACAAATACACACACCAAATTTCATTAAATTCCATTCAATACTGTTAGGGACACAATGTCCCCTTGTTGTAAGCCTAGTGTAAAAAGAGAATAACTCCATCATTGGAGTGGGAAAATGAACAAAATTTCATTAAATTAAGAACAGTTCCAGGTTTTTAAAACCTCTGTTCCATAATAAAAACGCATACCAAATTTTGTTCATTTCCATCAAAACTGTAGAACTAGTTAAGGTCACAAAGTTCTAATATTGTGCAGTGGCAGTGTATAAGGGGGATAACTCCATGGAATAATCAAGCGGTGACACATTTCTATAATATACATATACAGAATATTCAAGGAACATCATGATTTTGCAATAAGTACACCAAATAAACATAACAAATGCACATACCTAATTTCATTTAATCCATTTTATACTGTAGCACTAGTTAAGATCACAAAGTTGTGTAAACTAAATCTAATCGAGTGCACAGGGGATAACTCAATTATACATTCAAGCAGCAGCATGGTTTTATAATATTCACACCTTCCAGTCGTAACAATTCTAAACACCAATTCCTTCATGTCCTTTAAAACTGAAGGATTACCAGGTAGTTAAAGTCACATCACAGACATTCCGACAGGCAGCTCAAAGCAGACATAAATTTTTTACCTTGCTTTCGTAACCCTGGTATTTTGACAAATACTCCATATGGCTGTACTTTTGCAACCTGAAATTAAACAAAATTTGACACATGTAAGATCCGAATGATTTACTGCCTTAGATTCTAAGAAGTGCTACAAGTTAATTAACTGGATTTGTTTAAGGACTTTTTGGTAATAAAAGTTGTTAAATGATAATACTAGTATTATGAAGCAGACCTGAGCTTAAGTCATGACATAGTAGTATGTAATATAATTAATACAGGGTATAACAAAACAATTTAATAATCCCAGATTTATATTATTATTATCATTATTATTAAATTTTTTGAATGCCTATGCCATGCTACTTTTCCTAATACTGAGTAAATAAATAAATGTATGTTATAAAGTTGAACCCTTTTGGTGTTCCTAGCTAGACACGAGATGCTTACCATTCCAGATCACCCAGCCTCACTTCCCTGGTGGAAATTCACATGTTTACCCTAATCGCCAGTTTTCAAAGCATTATTTTACTTTGGTTTTGGGAATATAGACTCACAGGTACTGTTTCTTTTTTTTAAATCGGGGTCAATAGTTAGCACATACTATACAGTATTAGCACGTACTTTAGGGTTGAGTGAAGGCTAACTATTGTCTCCAATTATTTGCATTGTTTGTCTTCAATTTTAAGAGTGATGTCCAAACGTTTGCAAAACCAAAACTGGATGACGACCAAGAGCACCTGTCACTTCATTTAAACGTTTAAAGAAATTATGTACCTCCCCGTTAAATATGCTGAACAACTCTGGCACATCTTCATCATAACTTGAGGATTTTTGTCTTTTGTGTGCAAATGTGTTGTCTTTTTCTTCATACTGTCTCTTCAACATGCTGAGCTTTCACTTTCAAACTACTTCCAACAAATTTACCCACAAACACTAAAGAGTTGATCTAAGGGTAGATAATCCATTCCAAACCTACCTCATACAAAAATGCCCTGTCCCTAGTTTATCTACAACTAGAGATCTTAGCGCATTACCTGTGAACCCATACTGATCTGCATGACCCTAACTTCTATATATACATGCACTGCTCTGTCAATGCTTATCTGCAATGATCCAAAGCTGATGTTAACGTTACCAAGCCCTCTGCTACATTAGTGCATACTGCTCAACCCAACCATGCTTATCTGCTTATTTCTCTGGTCCAAAGCTAATATTACAAATACTCCCTGTCCCTGCTTATCTTGTCCAAAGCCTGTGATACACATGAACCAAGCCTCTGTGCACTGCCCCTGCTTATCTCTCTGACCAAAAGCTGATATGTTACCAAACCTCCCATCACATGCTTTGTCACTTTTTATATGCTGAATTTCTTCAAAACCTGATGTTACCAAGCATCACTTCAATATTCTGCTCTTCCCTGATTAACTTGAGTTTATCTGACCAAAAGCTTATTTTACCATGCTTCTCTGTGACAAACTGCTTTGTCTCTGCTTATCTGCTGAATTTGTTCTCTGGCCCAAAGCTAAGTAACTAAGCCTCTCTGCCACACACTGCTCTGTCCCTGCTTATCTGCTGATTTTTTCAGGCCTTCCAAGCTGATGTTGCCAAGTCCCTCTGCTACATACTGCTCTGCCCTGCCCTTGCTTATCTGCTGAATATATTTGATAAAAAAACAAAGCCTCTCTGCTTCATGCTGCTCTTTCTTGCATAGCTGCTATTTTTCTCTGGTTTAAAGCTTATTAAAACAAGCCTCCCTGCCACATACTGCTCTTTCCTGCCAATCTGTTGATTTTCTCTGGTCTAAAGCTTATGTTAACAAACCTCTCTGTCACAGGCTGCTCTTTCTTGCTTAACTGCTGAATTCATCTGGTCCAAAGCTAATGTTACCTACCAAGCCTCTCTGTCACATGCTGCTCTTTTCTGCTTAACTGCTGAATATATCTGGTCCAAAGCTAATGTTACCTACCAAGCCTCTCTGTCACATGCTGCTCTTTTCTGCTTAACTGCTGAATTCATCTGGTCCAAAGCTAATGTTACCTACCAAGTCTCTCTGCCACATGCTGATCTTTCCTGCTTATCTGATGAAGATGTCCCTTTGAAGCTACTTAAGGAGTTTTATATTGCAATGTACAAGAATATCTGATGTTAAAAGAAGGGTCTTGGTAGTCCAGTGATCACAGTGCCTCTAGTGTGAAAAAGTTAGTAAATTCTCTTGCTGAAGGTCAGTGGTTTTCTCGGGCACTCAAGTTTCCTCCACCATCCCTGAACTGACTGCCTTGATACAAACAGATTGATCTTGACTGGGGCGAAAACACTATTATTCCACTCCACTCGTGATGTAACACAAATGAATAATAACACAATATATATTTATATCTCTGTTCTGGGCATTTATTATCATTTTGTATAGGTTGAGATAAGTTCCTTGTACAAATTCAATTTTTACAATTTTACATCTCATAATATATTATGTATGTATAATTAAATACATGTATAAATATTCAAAAACAACAATAAACAACAACACATGTAGGACAAATATCACATACTACTTGGTTCCAATCTCTACAAATAGACATGGCCTTTGGGAAATGGAAAAATGAATTTAATGCAGAATGGATGAAATGTGAAATGGAGAGGAAAGGGAGATAAACAAGTGAAAAATGGATAGAAAAGGGAGATAAATAGAACTGAGAAATGGAGAGGAGACAATGAGAGGAAAGTAAGATAATAAGCAACATCTATTTGTAGAGATTAACATCAATATTATTTACACTCAGTTCTACATTAATACATTTTGAACCATTTCAAATCTTGCCTTTATAATGGCTAAATTCAACAATTAGCGACCGTTTTATTATCTGCATCTGAGAAATTGAATTTATTTTAATATTGAAGAAAAGTTGAAAATGCTGTTTCAGAAAAGGCATGAAAAATAATACATGTAATTAGACTAGGCCATCATTAATTGGACATATTTCACCAGTGTTTATAAAAAACGAAATATTACTAGAAACAGTTAAAAAGATATCAATAGAAAACTGGAGTGTAAATAAATGATGATCTAAGATTACAATTGTAATGTTAAGGTGGGAAGGTTAACCCACAAAAACACAATTATGATATGACAAATAAGTTCTTTAAAACACCGGCTCATTAAAATACAGAGCAAAAATCAGCAATGAATTACTTCCGTTTTCTCATGATCTTTGTTTAAGTTTAAGAATCTTTATGAACATCTTTGGCATTAATTTGCATGCATGTTGCAAAATATGTACATGTATTTCAACTTCAAGTTCAGCAAGAATCTTCCTTAGTACAACCAATTAGTTGATAAAAATTATATTGTGTGAAGTACATTTAGCTAATATTTTTGAGAATTAAAGAAATAGCACTGAAACTCATATACTGCATTAAAGTTTATTACCATCAATAAGGAGACATTTAATGATTTATCTATATACTGTGTAATTAAAGTTAAATAATTATGCATTTTGAATTTTGATTTTACTGATTAGCTTAGATGGAGATTTGAACTGCTGCCTGGGTATAAATTTGTACCTTCAGTTAATTACGTGTAATGGCGTTTTGAACTGCCTGGGTATAAATTTGCACCTAAAGGTCTGATATGCATAATGTAGCTACATTATTGGAGGATTTAACAATTAAATACCAACATATATAAAACAAATTCTTCAGACTTCAGATTTTCAATACAAACTTTTACATAAAAACAGCCCATATTAATGACAGTGGTAGTACTTGCAGTATTGGTTTGAAGGATGTGACCTTGAAGAAGATTGAATAAATGCAATCTTGAAATTTTGATTTTCCAAACTGACATGTACTTTGTATATACATTTGTAAAGTATATAACATACAACCCTTTTGATATTATCAACATATTTATAACACTTGACTACGCGAATATCTTATTGACAAATTTTGTTTTCAATGACATTGTTGTTTGTAATACAGAAATACTAGTACCAGTATCTCTGGATTTTGCATATCCCTATGAACCATGTAACTTCTAAATATTTTGACCTAAAATTATCTCGTTTTAAAAATTCTATATATAAACAATTAATTTAAGAAACCACCCTGTAATATATGTAACAGAAGCAAAATTTTACGTGAAAAACAAGCTATTAAAATCTGAAAATATTTTTTTTAAAAAAAGGAATTATGAATTCAATGTTTAAAGTGGGGCACTAAAAATCCTGTTACTTACAAGCTCAAATATAGCACTTGGTGTTAGAACTGGCTAAAAATGGGCTTTAATTAATAATACTTTATTGATGCACTTACATGTGTATGTTATAATGTACCTAAAACATTTGATCTAATGGGGTTCGCTGTTGTAGCACGTGATGCCCTCTAACGTTTGTGCGGAGCACTTATTTCTTATAGATATGGAATCGCATAAGAAGACGATTTCCCGTAAATACGAAGCCATTCCGGGAATTTGTGACGTTGACGTTTTCCAAAACATTCCGCATAAACGTTAAGAGTGAGTGAGTAACGTCGCCAGCTATAGGCGAAAGTGCAGAAATTTTGCCTGTGCGTTGCGCTTGTGGCATTATACAGCAGGGTTCTTTATCGTGCCAAGCCCACCGTGACACAGGACCTCGTTTATTTTAAGTTCCCATCCGAAAGAACCGTGACTTTTATTTCATAACGCCGAATGCTTGGCGAAAGAACTGTCACTACCCACTTTCAAGTCTTGGGTCAGACCGGCCGGGGATCGAACCCACGACCTCCCACATACGGAGCGAGCACTCTACCAACTGAGCACAAACGTTAAGAGGTATTGATCACATGGTACAGCGGCGAACCCCATTTATTTTTTAGTATTACTTAGTGAAAAGTATATGGCAAGTGCATTTATACAGTTACACTTTTATCTTTTCATGTATTTTAGAGTTTAGACACACCAGTGTTATAAACACTTTGCCATCAGATAGTGAATAATCTATAATATTGCTTACTTAATCCATATTGTTTTTCATATTCCATGACAGGACAGTGTGTAGTGTGTATACCTTATAAAGTCACAAATAAGTTTAAACAAGGTTTTTTTTCACAAAATATTTGTCATGTAAGACACCAACTTTTATATTATAAGAAGCGTAAAAAACAGACATATTTGCTTTTTTAACTCCACATTGATGGTAAAAATTAAGTGTGACCAGAAACAATTAACAAACACCATTGCAGACACTGATGCTGACACATGTTAAACATATGTTTTTGCTTCCATTGCTTCATCAAATATGGCTGAACAGGATCATGTTATGGATCTCGTTTTTTGCTATACAGGGTTTGTTTTGAATATTTAAAAAATTCAGTAACTGAAAATTTTCTTGTAAAAATATTTTATGAATTGTATAATGATTTGTATTCTGTTACTAACATGGACATGTAAAACACATTTCATGCTTTAGCCAAGCTTTCTGAAACATGATCAAGATCCAAAATTTTCTGTCAGCAAAATGGCGAAGCAGTTGGATCCATTGTTTTAAAGAAGTCTTTCATTTCTACTTGTGGAGGTGGAGGTATGAATTCCGGAAGTTCCGGTATGGACAGTTTATCTATGATGGATGTGGCTGTTGTGGTTGATGTGGAAGATGAAACACTATTAGTTGTACTTGTCAAATTTGAATTTGAAGTAACTGAGCTATTCTGTGTAGTCCTTGGTTCTGACTTAATATTAGTATTTGGAGGAGGTCTATTATAACTATTGTATCCTGACACTGAACTATCCTGATTATCACTGTCCATACCTAAAGGAGAACTATATTCCATGCTACCTTTCCTCTGTCCAGTATTTCGTTTTTGAACTGTTGAAGAAGAAGAATCACTCGAAGGTTTTATTTTACGTTTAAATCTAGGATCATTTCTATAATCTAATTTCTTTGGTTCTGAATTTGATTCAGCACTAGTCTTTTCAGTATCTGTGCTTGGCTGACTCAACTGCCGGTTCAAATTACTTTTATTAGTCACCTCTTCATTTTGAAGTTCAGAAACACGAGGATCTAATAATTTTGGTACATTTAATGTAGTAGGATCTGTTGCCAGTGGAGGAATATTTTTTACACGAGGATCTCCTAATGAATTCTGTCTATTCATTTGTCTAGGATCATTTGAATTAGAAATCTGTCTATTTAACTGCCTTGGGTCCAACTGAGACGGCCTTAAATCTTGATTTCTATCTAATATCTCTCCCTGATTAACAACCCTTGGGTCTCCTCCCTCAAAGTTTGGAGAAAGTGAACCCTGCGCAGTCCGTCCTAATCTAGGATCGAAAGATTTAGACACATTTTCCTGACTTATTTGTCTTGCGAATCTTGGATCCATATTCCTTGATACAGGTCCTGTTTGATCACCTTGTCGAGCTAAACGAGGATCAAGAGCTTTCACAGGTAAACTATGAACTCCTGAAGGTGGGTTAGTCTGAACACGTAATCTTGGGTCTATATTTTTATTAATATCACCAGGTTCTGAAGACATCCTTTGTACCCTAGGATCAAATGGTTTATTTCCATCAGAACTAATTTGTTGATCAGTCACAGAACGTTTTAAACGAGGATCAACAGGTCTTTCCTGTTTAACTACTACAGGTGGAGTTGTTGTTCGTGGATCTACCGGCCGTTCCATTTTCACTTCAACGTCTTTTCCTTTTAGTAACCTTGGATCTGACTGAACAGGTTTCTGACTTTTCATACTTTCAAGTTTACTTAATTTTTTCTTGATCCTTGGATCATCCTTGAATTTTGGATCATTAAAATCTATATTTGTCGGTATTCCAAGTCCAATATCTACTGTTATAGGTCTTAGTTTATATGGAACATCTCCTAGTGTAGAGTTAATAATGGCAGTTTCTTGTTGAACAGGTTCTTTTTTCACTATACTTGCACTTCCTAATGTTCTTGGGTCACTCATACTTCCTAATCGTGGGTCCGCGACAGCACCGGAGCGAGGATCTGAAGCCCTCTGTCTTGGATCCCTTGGAAAAGAAGGGTTTTGTAAACTCTGAACTGGTGACCTAAATAAGAAAATAAATAAGCAATTTAGGCTTTGTGCAGCAATTTTAAATATTTGTTAAGTAAGAAAAATTTACAGGTAATTGAAAATTTGAAGAATTTTACAGTGATAATCAAATATTAAAATAGTCTGTCTTACAGAAATACAAAAGTCATCTTGAAAAATCATATTAAGTCATTTCTCCATTATATTTACCTACATATTTTTCGTTTTCAGATGCAAGTTTACTATCTTACAAAACATGGATTATTCTACAACTTTTGAACTTTTATGTGGTGAAAACATGGAATGTCCATTTCCGTGCCAATGAGCAACTGGTTTCTGTGTTGTTTAATTGCTGCACAATTTATGTGCATTAGACGATTATAAAACCATCCTACAAGGTTTTTGAAATGTATAATTGCATGTATTCACCATACTGCAAATGAAATACAAACCAAACCACAAAAAAAAATACAAATAATCAACCTTTCATGACAAGATGTTTTTGTTGTAATTTCAGTAAAGACAATTGCTGTTATTTAGGATAAACTATAGAGTGATTACTGCTAATCCATAATGACTGCTATCTCTGGATCTAGGGTCTGTGTCTGATCTAATGTCAACTTACCCTATAGTATTAGGGGTTGGAGCAGCACTAGAAGCTGGCTGTCCTCTGATTGCATTGATCATCTGCATGATATCTAAAGCTGAAGACGACTGCTGCTGTTGTTGGGAAGACAATGGAGGGGCTCCAGGTGTCTGAGGGCTTTGTGATGCTGAAGTTGGTGTCTATAATATAAATCAAACAATCCATTTTATAGCAGAAACACTAGTTACATGTAAATGTAAACAAATAATAAATCATTTTAGCTAAAACCATCTTTACATGTACACACATGTGAAAACAGATTAACTGAAATAATAAAGTAATATTAATGGGAAACACAAGTCCCTACATTCTTCTGCAGAATTGTGATTACCTGTATTGAAATATGCTATTTTTCCCTTTCAAAGCATTCTTTAGTTTCTTTTTCTCCACCTATTTAACAGTTCTAATAGTACATGTAGGTTTGTACCACTTTGTAACACAGACTTTGGAAGATGGTAACATACTATTGCCAATGAAGAACCTGAACCATTTAGAGATACATTGTTCATTCTAGAAGGAGCCAATGGGCCATTGACCCCCTTGTTTTGCCAAATAACAACATTGTAAAGCCTTAGTGGTCCATTTTTATAATAAATAAATGCAAAAATATTTATTTTATGGTTATTAGAATTCTTTTAGGCTTTTGAAAAAGGCCCATCTGAAAAATCCTTAATTGAACACTGGAGATATACATGTATTTTACAGAGATGAGATGAGGGTTGAGTAATGGTGTTAACATCCCAGTCAAGAATATTTCACTCACATCGAGATGTTGCCAGATATAGAATAAGTTGCAGAAATTTGCCTCTGCCGGTGTTGATGGCATTATACAGCAGGGTTCTTTATCTTGCCATCCCTACTGTGACTACCTATTTCAAGTCTGGGTCAGACCGACCTCCCACTTACGGAGCGAGCACTCTACCAACTCAGCTACGCAGTGGTGTTTTACAGATCAGATATGCCAAATGATTAAATTAGTAAATCACAAATGTATAGGAATGCATCTACGTGTATGATACATGCAGTAATAGTCATTGCTATGTAATCTTTACCTTTGTCTGATTGAGATTCTTGAGTATATCAGTTAATTTTGGTGACCTTTTCCACCTTCTTCCTCATCACTTGAATACCAGTTATCATCATCATCACCACCACCCTCTTTATCATCATCACCACCATCATGTAATAGAAAAGGAAATAATATAATAATTGTTATTATAAAATGCACATGTATCTATACAAAAGCTGTCAGAAACATGGACTACTAAGATCTCATGTACATTCTTTAACCAAACATTCCCTCTGATTGCAAGTATGAACAAGATAATTCAGTGAATTAAGATCTCCCGACAGCAAGTTATTTTTTTGTGATTTGCACTTATGTTCAAGGCCATAACTCCCAGGAAAGTGAGCAAAACCAACTCGAGTTAACAATATGCACATCTGCTACCTATGTTTATTCGTGAAATAGTGCTCATAGTTTGGAGAATAACGCAGACAAGAATTTTGGACTGACAGAAGGATAAACGGTCATGAAATATATACACTCTCTGTTACTTTAGCAATCTAAATTTTGTGAGTTTAAAAATTAACACATTCACTAAACTGAATACAGTTGCAACTGAATAACAAGGACATGGAGAAAACCAGGCCTTCAAAATCATCAAAACACATGATTAACTAAGAAATGCTTATGAAACTCTTGGGATTTTTGGGAAAGTGCATGTAAAGAAAAAGTGTTTGTTCATCTTATTTACAACACAACAATATAAACCACAGACATCATACACACCCTTCTTTTCTTTGGGTTTTGCAGAACTTTCATTATCTTCAGGATCTTTAGGAATATTTTCTTTTTCCTGACTTTCATCTTCAGACTCAGTTTTCTGACCCTGTAATTCCTGGGCAGCATTATGTTGAATTCTGAGAAATAATTCTCTCTGTTTTGGTGGAAGATGACTTAATGTTCCCTGATCTGAACCTTTTTTGTCAGAATCGTCAAAATCTCCTGAATTAAGATTGTCTGAAAATTCAGCTCCATCAGGTGACTTCCCTGTAAGATATAACAATTTAACATAAATTAGTGAGTAAATGGTGCTTTACATCTCAGTCAGGAATATTTCCCTTTATAAAAAATATATGCAGTATAATGTATGCATATACGTACAAATTACTGTTAATCTTACAAAGTTAAATTCTATACCATAACATTTACCATCATAATCAGGCATGAGACAAAAAGAAAGTTTGATGCTAGGGGGCTAAATTAATTATAAATTAGTTAGCACATAATTGGTGCTTATATACATGTATTCAACAAATTACTAGTTAAATTTTTACTAGCAGCAACATTTCTATTACTACCAATTAATATAGCCTCTTGTTACTCTTATGACTTTACATGAAAATAAAAGGAACATTAAAATTTACAGTGTACATGTTTCAACCATAAATAAAACAGGTCTTGTGAAATGAAAAACTACAGCTAAATAATCATACCAGATTCATCAAAATCTCTTATGACACCATCTTGACCAACCATTCTTCCTTCTTCTTTCATGAAGTTGCCATCTGGACCATGAGCATGTGGACTGGCTGAACCTGGTGGATTTGGTAAGAGTGGGCCTTGTGATGGACCATGCATACTTGTTGGACTGTGGAAAGGAGCACCCATACCTTGATTTGGACCTTGCGGTCTCAGAGGGGCTCTCAACTGTGGGGCCATTCCTAACAATGCACCAACCAAGGCAGCTGCAGGATTTATAGGTCCTTGTTGGTTCATGGGGCCCTGATTCATAGGTCCTTGTTGATTCATGGGACCTAGCTGATTCATGGATCCCATATTCATGGGCCCTTGTTGATTCATGGGTCCCTGATTCATTGGACCTGGCCCTTGGTTCATGGGTCCTTGTTGATTCATTGGCCCTCCTTGGTTCATGGGGCCTTGTTGATTCATGGGCCCTTGGTTCATGGGTCCTTGATTCATTGGCCCTCCTTGGTTCATAGGGCCTTGTTGATTCATTGGCCCTCCTTGGTTCATGGGTCCTTGTTGATGCATTGGTCCTCCTTGGTTCATGGGTCCTTGTTGATTCATTGGCCCTCCTTGGTTCATGGGTCCTTGTTGATTCATTGGCCCTCCTTGATTCATGGGCCCTTGATTCATTGGCCCTCCTTGATTCATGGGTCCTTGTGGATTCATGGGACCCTGCTGATTCATAGGTCCAGGAGGAAATTGACCACCCATACTTTGATTACTTTCTTGGTAAAAACCGGATGGCCTAAAATTAAAAAAGGTAAACTTATGTAATATTTAACTGAAAAACTTTGACAATGAAAAGAACATCGGCTCTTAAGTTCACACCAAATTTTACTCGAAGTCGTAAATTCCATTTTTTATTCTGTTTTTCTTACACAATTGTGCATCCCCAGAAATTCAAAATAAATCATATATAAACATATTATACATGTTACATCAGTATGCCAAAATTTTACCAACATTCCTATGGCTGTCCTTGATTTCATAGAGGTGAGAGATTAACCATATCACAATTTACGAGTGCAGCTATTACAAGTGAATTAATCAAACTTTATGTTCTGGACTCGGTTTCACAATCATTCCTTAGTTTTTCCTAAACTTAAATCTTGCAAAATTTCAGATCTCTATAATTTTGTTAATATTCAAGATATTCAGGAAATTAAGGTATAGTTTTTAAGATCACTTCTAGATTATATACATTTGCATTTAGTTTTGACAAAAATACTCCCAAGTAGTTCTAAAAAGAGATTACTAAAATTTGCTAAATTTAAGTTAAAGAAAGTCTTCATAGTTAAGGCACAACTGTGAAACCGGGGCCTGGTAAATTAGTTCAAATAAATATGTATTAAACTAAAATTGCCATTAAAGGCTTGTACATCTACCCCTGCAAATTTTAATTAAAGATCATGATATGCATTAGACCACTTTATGTCAGGTATGACCTATCAATGAATTATAGAAGATATGGTGATTTCTTAATACCACCCTCAAACTCTGTTTGGCAGAGTTATACACAGTATAAATTATTGAATTCTCAATCTGAAATAAGAGTAATAACACACCTCTGAGAAGGAGGTTGACCATGAGGTCCTCCCATTTGCATCTGAGGGTGATGTCCTGGAGGTCCCTGTTGTGGAGGTTTCTTTGGACTTTGACCTGGTGGAAAAGTCTGGATATCAAACAAGGATGGTATCTTTTTCATTCTTTCTACTGCCTCTTTAAGATGTCTCGGTGGTGAACCTTCAATAAGATTTCAACAATATAAGCATGTATACATAAATTACATGTAAAATTCTGAGTCATAATCAAATATTTGTTTTATATTTGCATTCACAGAGTTAAGTTCTGCAATATAATCACAACCATATATTAAACATTTGACACATTAATACACAAGTTTTTGCCTTTTATACATGAACATACACATTTTAGTAGGTTTATGTACAGTACACAATTTTGTCTTCTAAAAAATTTTCTTGTTAAAATTTATATGGGAAAAACACAAATCTTTTATCATTAGAAAACATAGCTTTTTCCATGGTCAAGCATTTTGAGAAGTTTGGAAATGATGGAATAAGGACTGTCTTCCATTTTACATTAAAGCCAATTAATGGTTTCACATCAATAGATATTATAAAAAGAGAATTGTTTTAAGTTCTAACATGCCTTCTACACAATCTCTAACTAAAACGGAAAACAGAAATTTACTTTTTGCAACTTTAAAACTGCATCTTCGGAAAAAATGTGACAGAAACTCATAATATACAGGCTACATGTCTGCATGAATCAAATAATAAAAAAAATATAAATTTCTAAAAATCAACAAATAACAGTCGTTACCAACACCAAGGAAAGATTTAACTATTTCAAAAAGTACCAAGAATGTAGCAAACTAGAATAAACATCTTCAATCTCTCTCTAAACCTATTATGGTGAGTTTTTTTTTGTTTGGGTTTTTTATGGCCAGTAAAATTTCTTGCACTCAAATTTGTATAGCTATTGTGGCAGGAATGAAGCTTAACTATTTTGAGTTAGGGGCCCAGCTCACTTCAGAAAAGAAGTTGTAATAGTTATATATACATATAGCTAAAATATGTAAATATTAAGGGGCCAAGAATGATCTTTAATAACCATGGGCTACTGGGCCCCTGCTTATCTTCATCACTGTACAGTTGTCAGTTCTAGGATGAACTTGAGTGCAGTGACAAACCCAACAACTGTCAGCTGTGAAATGACAAATCTTCCACAGTAGGATCTGCCCACATGAGTTTTGAATGGGAGAAAATGTGATCTGCATTGTGGTGCTTTAGAACACTCAACCAGCCATTGGACAAAAACTGAAAGAAACATCTGTAGAAATAAATTGTTCTTTGATCATTGATAATAACAAGAGGCCCATGGGCCTTAACGCTCACCTGAGGAAGAGTACATATCTTATGCAGAGGTTCAATGGTCAATGACATTAATAAAAGAGAATATCAAAATTTTCAGCAGTAAGGGCCAATAATATGCAAGTATTTTTGCAAATTAATTATAATAATTATTATATAAGGATGCTATATATAACATATTTAAAGTCTAGCTACAATATATAATATAAACAGCTAAAACATCTGTATTTTAAAATGTGCATTAGGTTAATACCTACAATATTCCAATATACATGCCTATACAAAGACTTTATAGTTTTTGAGATAATTAACCATTGAAGTATTCATTTGCATCTATGACCTTGACCTTTGAACCTATGACCTTCATTCATATATCAAAATGATCGATAGGCCAATACCTACAATATTCTACAATACATGCCTATACAAAAAGTTTATAGTTTCTGAGATAATTAACCATTTAAGTAGTAGTTTGCATCTATGACCTTGACCTTTGAACCTATGAACTTCATTCATATATCAAAATGATCTTGTGCAAATGCCTACAATATTCTAATATACATGCATATACAAAAAGTTTATAGTTTCTGAGATAATTAACCTTTTAAATATTTGTTCGCAGCTATGACCTTGACCTTTGAACCTATGACCTTCATTCATATATTAAAATGATCATTAGGCCAATACCTACAATATTCCAATATACATGCCTATACAAAAAGTTAATAGTTTTTGAAATAATTAACCTTTTAAGTATTCATTTGCATCTATGACCTTGACCTTTGAACCTATGACCTTCATTCATATATCGAAATGATCATTAGGCCAATACCTACAATATTCCAATATACATGCCTATACAAAAAGTTTATAGTTTTTGAGATAATTAACCATTTAAGTATTCGTTCGCATCTTTGACCTTGACCTTTGAACCTATGACCTTAATTCATATATCAAAATGATTGTTAGGCCAATACCTACAATATTCCAATATACATGCCTATACAAAAAGTTTATAGTTTTTGAGATAATTAACCATTTCAGTACTTGTTTACATCTGTGACCTTGACCTTTGAACCCATGACCTTTATTCATATATCAAAATGACCATTGTGCCATTACCTACAATATTCTGATATACATGCCTATACAAAAAATTCATAGTTTTGCAGATAATTAACTATTTTGGTATTCTTGGACAGCTGTGACCTTGACCTTTGAACCCATGACCCTGATCTATGTATCAAAATGATCGTCATGTCAATACCTACAAATAACTGAAAATCCTACGCCATTATCACAAGAAATGTTAAAAAAATAGCATTTTTTATCAAAGGTCAAAAACTGGGACATGACCTTGACCTTCGACCTTGACATCAATTGAAAGAAAATTGCAAGACAAGATCAACAGTGAAAACTCCATACAATTATCTTCAGCCGTTATGAAGTTATAACAATAAATGTCTCATTTTAAAAATTACGTAATTTTACGCAAAAAACGCGTAACCCATTTTTCGTCTAATTTTCATCAAAAACACAATTTTAATGTTCCCAGGTATGCTGAATCCAAATATCCAATCAAAATTTGCCTGCACCTTTTGGTTTCAGAGAAGAATTTTTTTTGTCTATTTGCTATTTTTAGTAACAGCGGCCATCTTGTTGGGCGTGGCCAAACCCCGAACACAATTTTGAAAGGCTGTTACCTAGGCATGATAGTCACCGAGTTTCATCAAATATGGCCCAGTAGTTTTGGAGGAGAAGATTAAAATGTAAAGTTTACACACGACGCACGACGGACGACGAACGACGGACGACGGACGACGGACGGTGATAGATTGCAATAGCTCATCTGAGCCTTTTGGCTCAGGTGAGCTAAAAATTGGTTAAGGACTGATAAGAACTAAGCTGGTCCACTATAAGCATACAATTTGGCCACATAAATGTCAGTTTTTTTTATATTACCAATCCTTCTTCAGAGGAAAAGTGTAAAACATTAACAATTGCCCACCGCATGCAAACATTATACATTGTTCTACCATCACCTATAGACTAGCAATGAGGAATTACCAGCAGTTAAATAGCTACATGTGTAGGTAATGGATCATTAAATGTGTAGATAAGGTATCACTACCTACACACTATCAATATATGACCCAGCACCCACCACCTAGCTGTAAAACAAGTACAAGTATAGAACCATCAACAGCAGGTCTATGTTGATCAAGGTTAAACCACCACCTGTGTATATTAATCAGAAAAGATGATGTTAACCTGATCTTCTATGATTTTGTATACCTAGCAGACTAGGCCTTTGTCCTCCATGATTCTCCATGTCTTCATCTTGGTTTTCATTTATCATCTACAATAGAAAAGAATTTTTAACAAATTATAAATTAATGCAGAAGCTTTAATAGAATATCAACCGTAAATACGAACATAGTGTTTTCACTTTTGAAATGACAATCTACTTGTAGTATTTCAAGAAGTAATGCAAGATAGTGTGGCACCTGCCAAATTCCATGAAGGGCAAATTTGTTTACATCCCGGTTGTAAGAAATCAAGTTGTGGATGAGTAACGGATTGAGTAGTAATAATTTGTTCTAACAATGATAAAAAAGTTTTGTATTCATATGCACCAAGGCTCATGACCCCAATTGTCTTTCAAAAGGAATTGCAATTACAATTAATTCTGCATGTTTCATCGAAGTGAGATACAGTCATATTGTAAATATTTCTAAATACTGTAAATCAGAAAATTTAATGTCGCTTAATTTTTTTTTAGAAAAGTCATTTGAAGACTTTTTTTATTTTTTTGTTGAAACTTTATGAACTCATTACAACACAGATCTATCTACATATATAAAATTAAATAGAGGAACAAAATGTGAGTTTTTGCAACCTTGTTCAGATTTCATTGATATCAAAACATCACCAGCTACAAGTTACAGAAATACATTCCTATGGACTGTATTTATGACAATGAGCATTGCGATAAAAAAGTATCGGTACAAAATTGTAAAGTATAATAAATACTCACTCTATCAACAATTGGCTGTGTGATGTCATCTAGTGGATCATGTGAGAATTTACACTTGTCTCCGCTGTAACATTTAGATCCAGTATGGAAATACTTACACGGATAATCTTGTAAGCACTGTTAAGGATCATTATTAGCAATGCAGTCCAAGATGTCATGTGTGAAAATATAGTAAAACCTAATGATAATGCAACTTGATTACTTTGCCACCTAATTTATAACCACATTGAGTCCCAACATCCATTTCTTCTGTTTTTCTTGATCAACATTCCTTGATTTATTGTCATGCCTTTATAAAGCCAAAATTTGACTGAACATTGAAATCAGTTTTAAATGTAAATAACAAGGACACTAATCCCCCCCCCCCCCCCATATTATAGTGAACATCAGTGAATTCCATACAAAGTGCAATATGTTTTATGAAACACAACTAGTACATTAAGTGGGTGGTTGGTCCATTAAATAGATGTTATATGGCACCAATGGGCATTTGCTTCAGAGTCAAACCAACCCAACCCCATAGAGTGATCTATATGATTGTTTCTTAATGATTTTTTTGGCCGATATACTATACATGTAGTATCAGCATAATCCAATAAAAAAGGTTTCCACAAGTCAAAATCATAACAGAAAATATGCTTTTAACCTCTGTGTTTCACTAATAATGTAAATTTCAAATGAAAGATTTTATATAAAGGATATCATGCATAAAAATACAGGTATCTCCCTTGGAACAATTCTTAGTTATGTAGTATTTACAAAGTTCTGCCTTCTTTGGTGGTAAGAAGTCGTGATTAAATGGACATCCATGTCCCTGCAAGGTAATGAAAAAATTGTGTTTAAAATTTGTCAGCAAGATGAAGAAAAAAATTAAAAGCATTAAAGATTTAAATAGGCTTGGTAGGGCATGCACTGCTCAACTGGTTTAGCAAAATACTTTAAAAAGATCAGCTTCATTTATATAATCTTGATAATAAGTTCAACAATATAGAATACATTACTCTCTTTTACATATATTAAATAGCTATACATCTTTGTTCTATATATCAAGATTGTAGTGCAGAGTCTAAAAATAACAGCTTATTTGCTTAATCCTTGAATATTTGGTCAAGGAAAGCCAGTTGAGCAATAAATCTTATAATAGAACCAACTAAATTGGTTAACTTGTAAATTTTCTCATGTTCAATTAAAAGAATACAAACTAATATAACTTATTTCATCGTTTGATTTTTTTATAATACAAATTTGAACTGTTCAAATAGATTTTTATTACCTTGGCACATTTTCCTTCTTTGAAGAATTTACAAAGTGGTCGTTCATCCATTGGTGTGTCCAACAAAGGCTTTTTCTTGACTGGTTGTTCAGATTGTTGTCGTTCGATATGCATTTTTCTTTTCTTTGGCTTGCCTCCTTGTTTCATAAATAATTTCTGTAAATACACAGTATGAATAATACTGTTTACATATTTTGATATCTTAAACATTTATTTTTTGTACTTAAATTATATATAAGTGCAAACAAAATGTTGAAACAGCCTATCATACAACTGATTGGGTAAAGGGACATAACTCTTGCACCCTTCAACAACAACTTCATGACTGAAGTTCATCAAATTCAAATTTTGGTAAGGTCTTTAACAAGATAAGCAGACCTTCTTATTTGTATGGAATTTTTCAAATCACACCGCTATAGTGCTCATGGTTTTTCAGATAAGACACAAAACCAAAGTCCTGTGTCTCAGCGACATGCAAATAACCTTGTGTCTTAGCGACGTGCAAATAACCTAAGTCGTAAGATGTCCATACAAACTGCTATAAAGATACCAGAAAGATATCTGTAACACTCTGCTCCAGAAAAGCGAGTACAATGTGATTTACATAATTACAATTGTTGTATTATCTGGAGACATCAACTGCCATCAGTTAATCATTATTTATACATATGTAATGCCATCCCGACTGGGCAGAGACGTAACAGCAATTGAAACTTAAAAATGTACTGGACTTACTTTTCCCTCATCTACTGCTATATTAACGTCTAAATATTCATCTTCTACCATATCCATCATACTGGCCTTCTTTTTGTGATGTCTGTGGTCATCATACCTAGCAAAAATAGTTAAAACAATCAAAAATTTGTGAAACTATGGTAATGTTGTGCGATTCAACTTTTTTTTTTTTTTTTTTTTTTTTTGAATTAAAACCATACTATTAAAAGAATTTAAAATGGTCACTTCTACTAGTTCTAGTATCAGATGATACTTTTTGAGAGAAGGATTACTTTGAATCAAAATAATAATACACTACAATAATATTTAAAATGTAGGGTCCTAGACAAATATTTCTACATGATGCATGATAACAAACAAAAGTGTACCGTTGTAGGTTACCATGAGCAGGAGCCTATGCTTCGGAGACCTAAAATAGCACAAAAACACTACATTTTGATGTCTTAGGTCTAAAAAGTACAAAAGCACAGTAGTCATCGGTCACTATTTTTTGAGCAAGCAGAATACTTGGCTTAACATTTTTATAAAGTTTTCAATTTTATGAGCTATAGATTGTATAACAATAATGATCATACTCGTCCTGTGAATCTTCATCATAAGAAGGACTGTCATACGGCCCTGGAGGGCTGTCATAATGCTGTCTATGATAATGTTTTGATGATCCTTTGTAATTTTGATATTCATCGTGGTGTGGACTCCCATATGGACTATCATAAGGACCAGGTGGGCTTCTGTAGTTTTCATCATCAACAGGTCTTTTGTTTGGAACCCAATTTGATCCAAATTCATCCTCAACTCTATCATAATCGACATACTCATACTGCTTTTTCTTTTTCTGAAATTTGAATTACCAGTGTACATACATGTAACTGTTACTTCAAATACACTGCAGTGGCTATAACTTATTTAGTGCAAAATTATCATGAATCAACTTAAATGGAAAAATAACTGCTAGGATAATTATTACATATTCATTTGTTTAACTGATATTTGAACAGAATATGTTGTGTATTTGATTACAAATTAAGGGATAGATTAACAAATAATTGACCCTGTAATGCATGAACACTGACAAGATTGCCTTATATCAGAAAGATGGTTTTACAATTTTTTTTTCTCTGAACGTTTACAAATTTGGCAATCTATAATGTTACCTATGACAATCAAATTTAGGTCTGAAAACAACATCCTTTGAAATATACTAGTAAGAGTGGAGTGGAGTGGATTAAATGGAATTTTGCACCCCTTTCAAGTTTCTATCAGTTGTATGATGAATGTCAGTTCATGAATGATGGAGGAAAATTGAGTGCCCAGAGAAACCGCAAATCTTTAGCAATCAAACTGACAAACTTTCTCACACTAGAATTTAATCTGAGCAAGAATGAAACTTTGGAAGTGAGAGACATTGTGATCCCTAAATTTGTGCCATTGCACACCGCCATCAAGGCCCCTGGTAAGAGATTTAAACTAAAATTAAATAAAAAATTTAATTAAATGGTATTAATAGCAATTCAAACCTTGTCATCTTTGCCTTTCTTTCTCTTGTCTCTTCTGTCTTTTTTGTCAAACTTTCGTCTCTTCCGATGGTCATTTTTAGACCGCCTTTTGTCATTCTCAGGTTGATCTTCATCCTCTTTGTCCGAGCCTTCTTCATGATCAAGATAACCTTCATCATCTCCATGTCGAACACTTGATTCAGATTTTTCTATGATGGTAAAGGAAGAAAAGAGATTTAATGCCAAGTTTTACACATGTTTTAAAGTCATAGACATAATATATACATATAAATTCAGATCAGGAGTCCAAATAAAACAGTGTGAACTTCAGACAGGGATTTATCAGGGTCTTTTGGGAAAAGGCCCTAAACTAAAAATTGGGAAAAACTATCAACTGTTTGCTCATTTTGGGAAAACTTTGACATCATTTTTGGTGCCATTAATGATTAAATCTAATGCTTTTAGTGTATTGAGTTGATTGAAGATTGAGAAAAGCAGCCACATTTATGACCAGACTTCAGCTATGTATCTGGTACAATTTTCTAATTGGGAATTTTCTCAGCCCATTTTGGGAAAAAATCAATGTTTTTCCATTGGGAATGGGGCCGAATTTCGGCCCTAAATAGGCCCTTGATAAATCCCTGTCAGATAAGAGTCAGCACACTTATGGTTATTTAGAACTTTATTACTCCAGCTCAACAAAATTAGCAATTTCCCCACGTTTATGTATCAAATTTCCTTTACAAATACTGGTACTTTATATCTTTAGTATACTTTGCATGAACATTTTATTACTTCCACATAATTACTTCAAGCATACTTTTAAGACATTTTTGGTTTTCTTTTATCTTAGTTAAGGAATGAATAACTGGACCCAATTAAAATGTAATGAATGCCAGAATGCAAGAATCATATACACTTAATAATACATTATACATACCACTCATTTCCCTAACATATTTTTTTCTGTAATCACCACTGTCAATTTCATCATCTGGAAATTCATTGTTCGTATTAGCTTGTTTTGAACCAAAGTCATCTTCATTAATTTCACCATCTTCCAAAATTTCTCCATCCTCTAAATTCTCAATTTCATTTTCTGTGTCCTGACTACTGCGAGAATCATTTAATCTTTTGGAATGTTTAGACGACCTTTCTTTGTGATGTCGATGATGATGCTTTCTATGACTTCGTCCATGTTCTTTTTCATTTGATCTACGTCTACGTGATTTATGAGAATCTTGTTCAAAATCTGAGCTATCACCTGAATGTCGTTTTCTATGTTCCTCACCATAGTTATCTCCCCTATGATGGGGTTTTCTCCCCTTGCCACTGCTACTGTGACGTCTTCTTCCATGGTGTTCTCTCTCTATAGTTTCTCCATCTTCACCTTCAGAATCGTATTGCTGTGCATCATTTTCTTCATCATCTCCAGGATCCATATTTTTCAGAATTTAACACATAACGGTTTATAATTGTAAATTGCAAAGTTGTCTTTCTAAGTCACAAGTCTCATATTATATAATTTTCTTCTCCGACAAGTAAATTTCTGCAATAAAATGAAACATTAAATTACTCAGTGGTTAATCTAGTATTTGGGGGAATATGGAAAAAAAGTCAAACACATGCCATAGGAATCATTAGTGCAACATAATTTGTGCATCATTTTAATTGGTATGTCTTACTGTGTGAGTATATGGTACAAATAATATTGATATGCATTACAGGGGTTTCAATATTAAAGCTGGTAACTGATAAGAATTGCTCATTATTTTTAAGTTTGCTAACCAAATTTAATGGATTCCAATAAAATGCCCAACAGGGTGAAGACTTGTGCGTCAATGGATTGCCTACTAGATTTATTTGCTTAATATACTCATTCTATTTCTAAACAAAATGAAATCCCTGCAATAGTTTGTATTCAGGGCATGCAGAGTCCAAAAATACCAAAGGATATAGATTATAGAGATCAGGCGATGCAGCAGATAAAACTAGAATTAACTTAAATCATCATAATTGGTGAAAATAATTGTAAGTTCCATTTGATCCTTGACTTTAAAATCTTCAAAAATATATTGGTCAATCTATAGAATATATAAATACTATTGTCATTGCCTCTTGCTGGGCAAGCCTTCCTTTTGTAACCCCCCCCCCCCCCACCCCCCCCCCCCTCCCATTTCAATTCTTAATTTTTTTTTTCTTTTTAATTTTTCAGTTAGATTTGATTTTATTTAATTTTTGTTTTCTTTTTTGGTGGGGGGGGGGGGGAAGACTTTTTCAGTCGAAATAAAATAAATATCTATTGTGAATACTCCAACTGGAATTTTTCTTTATTGCTCAAAAGTATAAATTTAGAGTAAAAAAAAATATAGGTCTAAAGAGTCAAATAGAAGTCCTGAATAATATTCACTTGTAACATTGAGGTGTTGTCCAATGGTGATAGCACTACCTGACTACAGAGATGTGGGGTTTAAGAATTAGAACCCATGACCTTTTGATCACCAATATGAATATCCTCAACTTAATTCCTATAATGGGTGGACTATGGCCTTTTTTTCTTTACATGTTTTACTCTTAAAGTTTATATCTTGTGGTTATATGGCGACAAGTTGATATTTAGTGATTCAATTAGGTTGTGATCGTTTATTTGTTTACTGGTTAAAGTGTGATTGCATTAATCATTTCTATGTTTAGTCACGTGAGGTCGTTTTGTTTTTATTTCATTGTTGACAAAACTTTAATCACGTGATCATTATTTTGATGTCGTGTTTATTCATGCGTGTAATAACCCCTTTACATGTAACAGCTGGTTAATGAGGACTTCGTAACCAAGTGAACATGAAATGACAAATTGCCCTTTGGCGGGTAACTGCACGCGACCTTACAGTGCATCATCCGGGTCACTTCGATAAACGCCCATACTAAGATACACCTGAACACAATCCATAGCAATCCTCCACAATAACCCAAATTTTCCCCAAAATCTATTAAACAAAATATTCATTTGACATTTGACAACACATTCTGATAAATATTATGTCTTTTACATTACTAAAGAAAATCGGGCCATTTTAGATATACTGATGATGCCAACTCACATCAAGATTGTATCAATACTCCCAAAAATATAGTTCCAAAGGAGTATGGTTATAACTTGCTTCAAAATTACAAGAACGAAATATCCAAAGACAAACGATATGCACATAAGTAATTTACATACGATATCGCTAAAACTTTTCGGTGAAAATTCGAAAACATGTTCCTTCATAGAAACAACAAAATATCTACTTATATTCAAGATGGCTCACTAATTTGCATAATTTATGCATATTTTTCTTTACCTTGTCAGATTTGCAAAATCGCAATATCCTTTAGTTTTGCAATTTTAATGACAAGACAATAATATTGCCTTTGTCATAAAGAATATGCAGTCATGTGCATATTGGCTCAAAATTCCATTTTATCCATGCCTATCCATGATTCTCATTTCTTTGGATTTGTGGACGATAAACCACCCTACTTTTGCAGGAGGTTGAATCACAGAAGGAGAGGCTTTGAAGATTGTGATGTATTTGGGAAAGATACCATAAAAAGGTTGTTCACTGAAGTCTTTTCAACTTGAGCATTGAACTGATCGGATTGTATAAAATAACTTCGTCCAGAATTATCAAGTATTCCCAATGATGCAAGTTCACTATCATTCCCTTACTGCGAACAAAAATGGCGACGTAATAATTTAAGACGATCACGTGACTCCATTCGCTTGACTGGAATGTTCCACGTTGTGGTGTGACGTATTGTAGCTATTTTAGTCTACTGCATAGTCATCAATGACCTTGGGCAACAGTCCAAGTTCATTAAATTTTAAATAAGTTCGATCATCTTAACAAAAAAATAAAAAAATAAATAAATATGTTGATATTTAATTTTAAATGCACTTGTAGTCAACGGTAGTATTAACTTCTATGTATTAAGAAAATTAAAATTGATAAAAAATACAGTCCCTAAACTTAGTTTTCCCTGAAAACTATAAGAAATATGAGTGATACATAATGGGGAAAATGCAGGTCCGGGGATGGAACGGAACCTCCTACATTATCTACTTAGTAGTGACCGCCTTAATTTGAACAACACATTGAAGATAACGTCACGTGGATACGCATGCAGGAAGAATTAACTAAAATTAATACTTTTTTATGTTTTTAAGGTTTAAGATAAAAATTAGGCGAGTGCTTGACCAAATGAACTACCATACCGCTATGAATTTCCCGACTTCAGCGCATATGAGGGGCGCAAGGCTGAAGCCGTTCAGTACACTCCTGTCACGTGATATTTTCAATATTGCAGTAAAACCTGCCGCGATGTTATTTATAAAAGATACTCAGTGGCGGATTTAGGGGAGGGGTTGCGGGTGTTGCAACCCCCCTTTGAAAAATTTAAAGAGAGAGAGAGAGTGAGATATTGACTGATTAAAATTATTTTCTTGGCCCCCATCGGGGCTCTGCCCTAGACCCATCGTCTCTGGAAGTCTCTGGAAGCTCGCGACTTCGGCGCTATCTAGCATTGATATAATTCTCGCCCCTTCCTTTAAAAAATCCTGTATAGATCTCAACCCCCCCTTTCAAAAAATCATGGATAGTTCTCACCCCCCCCCCCCCCCTTTCAAAAAATCCTGTATCCGCCCTGACACTGATTGACAAGAGATTTATAGACGGAGTTGGTCTTTCATGGTATAGAGATTCCATTTGGTTGAAACGAAGCAAAGGGACATTAAACATTTAATTGTGTGTGTCACGGTGGTGTGTGTGTGTGTGTGTGTCACGGTGTGTGTGCCGAGTGTGCACGTGTGTTTTTTACGTTAGACTTTGGACACGAGTTTACACTAGTAAGGCCTTGGTCTTATTCTCGAATCCTTTTCATTATATAAAGTTGGGCAGCTGTCAAAATGGTGACCAACCAGTCTAAAGTGGTTATTTAAAAACGTAATAACAAAATGTTGTCACAGAAACAAAGATGTGAACGACTTGCAATATCTATTGCTTTAATATTCTTAAAGCACTTCCTCAAAGATCAAACTTTTTCTATCACTTAAAAGGAAACTGGCCCAACTTTTTCGTTCGTCTCTAAACGTTTCAAAACGTTTTGAACTTATTACAGATTTGGAATAACAATAATTACAACCACTGGACTGGCAATACATTGTATTGTATAATTTAAAAAAGAAAAGGGAAAATAGAGGGAATTTTGTAAGATAGATTTTGGTCCTTCTCTAATTTTCTCTTTCTCTTTTCCTGACATCGTAAAATATTTTGGATTTCCACAATTTTGGTCATAGCACTATTGATGAGGAATTTTATTCCGAAAGTAAATGACCTACTAATGTTGAAAAATTAAACCAGGTTTATATTAGTTACTAATAAATGAATGAATGAATCATGACGGAATCGAGCCATTTGGACCATTTCTGTGGAAAATAATTTTTTAGGGTAAAGCTTTTAACGAATAGCGGGAAAAATGTATGTGCGTTACTGGCACGTCATTAGGGGTGACTGTTTTACTGGACCAATGGTCGTCCGTGTTTCGGTAACACGTGATGTACGTGTGTTTACCACGAGGTTTTCTTCAATTTCTAGCCCTGCCGTTGATGTTAAAAAAAAAACATCAAGTTTTTTTCTGCTGGGTGTTAATTAAATTAACCATAATATTAACTCTTATTTTGGAAAATAATGCATATTATATTTCTTCTGTGTTATATTGTCAGTGTTTTCCATTGCATTTTTCTGTAAAACGGAAAGTTTTTGACATCTGGTTTTTAATCCAGACAAATATAATATGCATATACTGTAATATATAAGAGGCTTTGCAGTTCAATCAGTTGTTATTCAGTCTGAATGTTTACTGCATTTAATATTTATGTCATTATGTTTAGTAATATATTAGATTTTTGTAGTTTATTTATGTGTAGTTAATAAATTCGGTGCTTATATGTCTCGTCGGGCTATATTTGCGTTTTTTTGTAGTGTTTTGTTTTAATGTAAAAGTGCACCAAGTGACAGAATGAGGAGAAGGGGAGATAACTCATTTACATAACCTGTCAGATAGACTCGGTAAACATGTCAAGTTTAGGTCATTTTCGCAGATTTCTTTTCGAAGCAGCCAAACATAGACCCGTTACTGGATCTGGAAAGGTAATATTTTGCATGTATAATAGATGCATATTAGATCGATCTATGATCCAAAATGACTTAGCACATGTACGATATGTACAGACTGCACATGGAGGGGGGGGGGGGTTAAACCGGATAAACTTCATCACGTTGCTTGAATGATATTATTCGATATGTTTGTTTTGAAAATTTATTCATCTAAAAGAATTTTCAAAATGAGTCGATATCGAAATGTCTACTTTTCTTTATTCACACACAGTTTTGTTTACATAATTCGACCTTTTTCAACTTGTGTTATGCAAGGTTTATTAGAGTTATCTCCCTTATACCATTAGCTTTATGTGTTTAAGTAAACAACTTTGACCTGACCGTTTCACGATTTGACCTTTTAATAGGAATAGCAATATTCACAGCAAATTATAATAAATTTGTGAATGCACGATGCACATGGTTAGTGTTCTCAGTATGTAGACCAAATTAAGACCTGTGACACTTAAGTTGTACTCCTCCTTTATAAATATTTTAATTAAAGGTCAAGCAGCCAGGTCAATCTTTTTTTGCCTTTACATAATGTGTGTTGAAGACATGAAGACCAATTACAATAAAAATTCTATATATTAAGTATCTGTGTAAGGCATGTATAATGTGTCAATTCTTGCTTTACTTTTTGTGAAATAGAAAAAATATATTTATGGAGCTGTAAAGAAGATTTAGAAGTATCAGTATTTAAAATTGTATCAGTACGAATGAACGTGTAAATCAAGTTCCTAAAATTTTCTTTGATAATTAATAAAAACCATTAGGTATGAAAGTAAGACTAGAGTATAAAACATCAATTTCTTTCAAGAAAAAGGAAAAACTATTGTTTTTTAATTCAAAACATTTAAATACATTGCTTTACATCATAATTCATTTAAATAATCCAAAAATAATAATTATATTTTATTTTAATATCGCTTTATAACTACTACCTTAACTAGTCCTACAGTTTTTAATGGTATTAATGAGATATGGTATGTGTATTGAGATGTACATATTTTCAGATTGGATATTTCATATGCCACCTTTCTACTCAAAATATGGCAATATTGTGACCTCACTAATACATGTAATATAGGCTTTATATATCTGTTATGACCTGAAAGTGTTGTACATACAATAGAATTGTCATGCTACTCAAATATTTCATGGAGCTATGCCCCTTTTCCATGGTTTATTTTGCACAATATGAAATCCTTGTGACCTTAATTAGTCTTGCATCCTGGAGTCACTTGTGGGCATATTATGTTCTACTCTGTGGTACTCTTATTTTTCTCTGCCTAAAACCCAATCTACTGCTCTGTTGGGGCTTTCATATGTCATTTTAAATTTGTATAATGATTTCATGATTTTCAGTATGAATTTTATAGTGTCATATAATATAATTTTCCAGTGCATCCTAAATTCCTTGAATAGATTCGCCAGATATTTTTCCTCCAATGTTTACACACCAGAGGACAGCACACCACCAATACCAGAATATGAAGAAAGGCAGAATGAAGACATTGATGTGAGAAGAGCCAGGTTATTGTATCAAAGTAGAAAACGAGGAATGTTGGAAAATGGATTGTTGTTGAGGTAGGTTTATCCTTAATCTTAAAAAGAAGAATGACAGAAAATGGACTACCAGTATAGTTAATGTTAAGTAAGACAAATCTCTGTTTAAACAGATTCAGATGAATGACTGGAAATGAAAAAAAGAAGAATGAGAGAAAATAAATGGTCCACCATATAATGTTAAGTAAGGCTAATCTCTGTTTAAGCAGATTCAGATGAATGACTGAAAATGGATTATGGGTTTGTAAGACCAATCTTTCAGCTTAAACAAGTTACTTGAGATTGTTTGTGCAAGGGTTAACCACAAAACCCAATTTTCAAACTGATCCAATAACAATTCTGGACAGATCCTAGTTTGAGAAAGTTTGTCAGTTTACTTGCTGAAAGTTTGTCTTGGACACTCCGGGTTCCTCCACCATCTCTGAACTAATCGCCTACATATAGGCGAAAAATCTTGACTTGGTTGGTTCTTGATGTCACTCTGTAACCTTGTCAGCTTTGTCACATACCTCCAATATATCTTTCAAGAATAATGGTTTGAAATATGTACATGTAAAAAATTACCAAAAATGAGATGTTGGTGTTTTTTTAATATACATGTATATATAGTATACCAGGTATATGTGTGGATGGTAAAGAAATACTTAGCCCCATCACTGAAGTTAGGTGATCAATTGATTTGTGTTTTATGTCTTATTAAATATATACCTGTAAGTTCACTTATACATGTCAAGGTGACAATTGCTGTTGCTGACATTGCAGACGTTAACACTTATATGATACACTGTGTATAGTGAGGGTTCTTTGTCTCAGGTCACCTGTAAAACTTTATATTTTGTAATATTTGTTTTTACAGTACATTTGCAGACAAGTATTTAGACACAATGACAGAAGATCAGATGGATATGTATGATAAACTAATAAATAAACCAAGTAATGACTGGGAAATTTATTACTGGGCTATTGGTATGTATTTATTATTATCTGAATTCGATTTTTAACTCCCTCTTTATTTCAGGATCCTGGATAGTTCCTTTTTTCACAAAAACCTCCTTATATACTTTTAATAGATTCAAGAAGTTCAAGAAGTTTATTACTGGGCTATTATATTGCACTGAATATCATTAATATTAAGAGTATTGACTCCCTCAATATCGAAGGCTTCTGGAAAAAGAGGCCATTTTTTCACAAAGACCTCTCTTATTTAAAATGTTAAATAAGCTAGTGTAGAAGTTCGTATGATAATAACCTAATTGGCCTACAGATGTGATTGGTCTTAAATTGATGAAACACACTTTAACATCTCAATTCTGGCATCATTTCCCCAACATCATCATTCAAACATCAAGGAAACGTTTTACTCAAAATTTACAATTATATCGGGTATATGTTTTGTTTAGGTCTTTGGGATCAAGTATGACCCTTATATACTGTACCCTTGTACCATTAGAGGTTTTATATCCGTTTCTTCAAAGTTTAGAATGAAAGTGTGACCAAGACTAAAATCACATATATCTTTTATAATAGAGGGACTCTGTGTCAGTATTATTCTACCATTGACATGTGTCGGCATATTTGTTATGTTTTACAAAGTTAATATACCGGTACTAAAACCCTGTACCATTAGAGGTTTTATAATAAGAAACTTTAACTGTTTGTTGGTATTAATTAACCAATGACATGTGGTGTCAGCATATTTGTTACGTTTACAAAATTAACAAATAGTGTTGCGATTCTTACCATCAAATGTTGGTTAGAAAGAGATATGTTGTGCAATAAAATTTGTATATAAAGACCACCTAAGTGACTTAAAAAACATGAGTTTTATAGACAGGTGTGGACTTTTGTAGTCTTTATACAAGTTGTTACTATAACAGGATCAAGGTGGTCTTTTATATTTTTATTTTCAATCAATTTATTTTTTGTATATAGAAGTCTTTAAGTTGGATGAAACAAACTTTCACTCACATTACCACACTTACAAACATTTACAGGACCAGATAATATAGGTCTAAAGTGGTCTTTATATGAGTGACCACTATAACAGGTGTAACTGTATATTGTTAATCTACTGTTAGTTATTTGAAATACTAGGCCTGGACTATCACATTTATTTAACAATGAATGGATCTAGACCTACACATATAAACCAATTGATACACATTGTTATGTTTGTGCATCACTTTATTATTCCAATAATGTTTATTCTTGTCTTGTTTCAGGAAACAAGAGCACTCCAGATGAATACAACAATGATATAATGACATTACTGAAAGAACATGCTCAGAATAAAGATTTAGAAAACAGGACCCGGCAACCAGATCTGAAACCCACCGATTAATTTATATAACAGCTTTGTTAATCCAGTGTGAAGCAGAGTTTTTATTGAAATATTAGCGGGTTGAGATGGCAAGAGTTGAGATTAAGAAATGAACATTACTATCAAGAAACTTTCCTTATAGAATTTTGTAAAGTGTTTGTAGAGTTTGTTATATTTGAAACAATTGCCTAATTGTTCTTTAGATTTTGTTTCAACTATAATTAAAGATGTGATTTGTATTATCAGTGTTATCTCTGGATATTCCAGATGCTTTGTATAAAGTTCATTCTGTCTTGAGACAAAATCTTTAAATTCTATTTTTTTCATATTTTACTGTAGATACTTAATGCCATTACTGCCAAATGACATATTAGAAGTCTTAAGATTTGTAAATGCATTTAATAATATAAGCCTTCTCTTGCTTGGAAGAAGTTGTGCTTCGAGCATGAATATTAATATCCAATGTTAAAACATTTTTATGAAATTGTTTGGTAGACTAGATGTACAGGAAAGTTACCACATCACTATAGTTATGTTTCTTTTACTTGGTTTGAAATTGGCTACTGCTTTCCTTGGTACCTTTATAGTACTTGTCTTTCAGATGAATATTGTAACATATTATTTATCACATATTGTGTATTAAAATAATGCAACTTTTGATTTAAGTCATAGATTTCCATTGTTTTTATTACATGTAGTTTTGTTTTTGAGTTACAAATTTTTAATAAAAATTATATATTTAAAAATAAATGTTTTGTTAACATTAATTAATCACTATATTTCCAAAGAAGAAGATGCATATTAAATTGATTTTATGCAATATCTCATACAGACCAGAAAATGACAGAAATATGACCTTTTACACCTAAACTAGGCTGTCATTTCTGGGATGGTTGTGAAACTAGAATACCATTGATAGATAGGCACTAGTAAGAGTGGCTCTGATAATCATGTCACCAACTTCAAGGTTTGCATGGCCTGAAAAACCAAAGTCTTGTGTCACTGTTGGTATAATATTAAACAGAATTCTCATTGTTATTTCGCACTGCAAACCTAAAAGTACAGTTGTATAATGTGCAAGTTCATCCATAACTAGTCTGACTAATCAGACCACTTAATTTCCAATAAGACAAAAATATAAAAGGAGTTTAGTGGACTGATTAGTTAGATTAACCCTTACAACAATGTTTCAATATAAGTGAAGTTAGCTTGATTGGAATGTAAAATTATTGTACTTATGACACAAGTACCTGGGTCAAGTTAAATGTGTGACAAAAATTCTTGCATAGTTACTAAGGATAATGTACTAATAATCTGATTGGTCGATGGTTTCCTGATGATAACTGCTGTAATATTAATCAGATTTCGATGAAACTTGATCAGTATTGTTCTTACCTCGCGAATTCAAAGTTATCTACAGAATATAGACTACCGCCAAATCAGCCAACTCCACATACTGCTTATGGTATATTTGTTTCCCAATTAATACGCTATGGTAGAACTTGTTCCCACTATGGAAAGTTTATACAACGAAGCAAGCTGCTTACAAAATAATTGTGCTTATCAGGGCCCTCAAAAAGTTTGATGTGCGTCACCACAGTATCGTTAATTGTGATGTCTCCGTGTCCAGGATTGCCCTTATATATGACGTTCCATAGTTACATGTTCCTTTTTACTTAGTTTTGATAACACGCATGGCAAGTGTAGCTAGCTTAACAGGAGGTGCTTACCCCTCCGGAGCACCCGACCTCACTTTCCTGCTGGAAGTTCACGTGTTTAACCTTACTTGTCGGTTTCAAAGGGTTTTACTATGCTTCTGGATTGTAATTCGGACATGGATTAGATTGTTTGTTTTGATATCGCAGAGTTCTTCTTAGTGTACTTCTTAATCATTATCAGAAGTTCTAACACAAATATTGACAGTCGTCAAAGACGGTCTTCAGAAAAAGTGTATTCTACATCTGACATAAATATAACATGCAACAGAATTACATGAACATCTTGCTTCTACACTTTATCTCGTGTAAATATATAAAATCTTTTATTTTCCTACACGCTAAAACACTATCCATCATTCTAAATTGAAAGAACGCCTAAAACAAATTATTTAGATATCATTGAAAAACTGTAGGCAAAGATGCATATATTAAGTGCTAAACAGGGATTCCAATTATTTTGTCAAACATCATATCATAAGGACTAACTGCAAACAAAAACATACCGAAGATACCATCAACAAAATGTTAGTTATTATTTTTAAAAACATATTTTTGGGGGTTTCGTAATAATGTTGCCAACAAAAAATTGTTTCGTAATTCGATGAAGCAGAATTTATACAGAGCCTTGTTAAATCTGGAGAGGAGAATGTCACTAAATCATTCAACACGATATATATATATATTTTTAGCCAAATTCTGTACAAGTTATAACCTGTATGGGCCATTTTTGTACAGGTTATAACCTGTATGATGCGACCATACAAGTTATAACATGTACAAAATAATTGTACAGGTTATAACCTGTACAAAATCGCAACTTGTACACGACATATATATATATATATATATATATATATATAATTATATATATATATATATATATATAGATAGATAGATAGATAGATAGATAGATAGATAGATAGATGGCGTTCTATCCCTTAGTATCCTAAATTTGGAAATTATGTATCATCTATCACGGTGAGCTTGATTATTCAGATTCTGCTTCATATTTAGATTTATACTAGATATCTCATTTATGGCACCAACTTCAATTTTTATATTGTCAACTTTCCTTTTCAGCAATATACCTGCTTCTTCTTCTTTTTTGTTTTGCAATCAATACTCTATGACAGTCAGAGCTTATTCCTATTAGGGGACTTTATACAACGAAAAAAGCTGCTTACAAATAAATTCATGACACAAGGATATTCCAAGCCTAGGTGTATGAAGGCCTTCAGAAAGTGTTTTGGCTGTCATAACAATACTGTTGATAAGTATAACGCCTCTGTATAAAAAACAGACTGGATATATTTCACATCCAAAAGTTTAATGCTCCTTTCTCAATTTTAATAATACACGTGACGTGAATGAAAGTAGCATGGAACTATGGAGCACCAATTACATGCAAACGTCAAATACAAACGTAAATCCATGACAATTTCTGATACAGACACATCATACTTAAAAAGATTATTGTGAGGACGATCATAAAATATTTTAAGGACCTTAATAAGCTTCAATATCGTTTAAAGAGCAATTTTACAGACCAAAGAGTTTTGCGACTGAAGTTGAGTTTTAAAAGGACAAGATGAAGTGGAAGAGCCTGTTCACATTGACGATTTTCTTTGGATACTCCGGTTTCCTCAATGACACATATACTGACCACCAGGGTATGTAATATTTATTATTATACCTTTTGTAAATTTCCCGAAATCTGATTGGTTAATAAGCGTTTTGGTAAATTTAATGTCACCCTCGGATTTCAGAAAATCTGACGTCACAGGGTGACATTACGTGAGCGGTTGACATTACGAAAAATGTCACATGCGCAGAAAAACTGCGTATGCGGTTCGATCGCATTCGTCTTCTAAATCAGTAAAACGCTTTTCTAAAGTAATGATAAATGCTACAAGCGTCTCACAAGTTGCTTACGGACGACAGCTAACTGTCATGATTTTCAATCCAGTATACGTTGGTTTCACAGTATAGTTAACATCAACAATCGGTATAATAACATAAATATTACATTTCTGATAGGGTGACAGCCCATATTGTAACCCCTCGAAATTCATTGTCAACCTCGGCTTCGCCTCGTTTGACAATGACATTTCTCGGGGTGACAATATGGACTGTCACCCTATCAGAAATGTAATATTTATATAATGTTGACCGAGTAAGTAAAACAATGTCCCAAACAGCCGACTCGTAATGTCACGTCCTAATTTTTCAATTTTTTAATGACACGAGAGTAAGTTTGGGTATTGTAACAACAAATAAACATGAAACAAGGTAATACATTATTTATTTGTATCTTAATCAACTTGTCAGCTAGATATGATATGACCAGAGAAAGTGTTATACTGTTCATAAAAGGTAGCTGCACGATTCACTGGTACATAGACGTAGATCTTGTCTCCCTTTTTGAGCTGTAACAAAGCAGTGTTACTACCACTTTCATAGCCTCCTTTATCATCAGCGTATACCCTTACAACTTCCACACCATTCTTATATAAGAAAAGATATGCCAGTTTTTTTGCATTATTTAGAACGTTGAAGTGGAAGATGTATACACCTGGCTTCGGACAGGTAAATGTTCCAGTGCCTTTATCAAAGTTATGACAGGTATCCGTTACTACAGTATCATAGGTCAACTTATGACCACCGGTGACAGTTTTATGTTTTGTATTCTTTGCAAAAAATGCTACAGGAAACTGACAATCTGCAAAGAACAAAATAAAATGTAGAAACAATACATGGCCAAAAGAATATACATGTTATTAATATGTGTTACTTCGATCTTTGTATGTGTTACTATTGAAGAAATGCCTGATTGGTTATCGTGATTTTGATACATTGCATTGTCATTCTTCTTTTTCTATACAGCAATATTTCATTCATACTTGCTTCTCCTGCTTATGGTGCATTTGCTTCACAATTCACTATTATAGAGCCTGCTCCCACAGCAGGGACTTTATACAACTTACAAATTATTTGTTTACACAAAGATACTGCAAGCCTAGGCTTAGCACGAGCCTCGATTGTTTTTTTAAATTTTTACGGTCATCATCAATTAACTGTTGATAAGTTATATAAATGTGAGCTTGAAATAAAAGACACGAGTGATTCCTCAAGTTCTGCTTTCATATTTAGATTTATACCTGAATCGTGACGCCCACGAAAGGCTACATTTGAAATTTTATGACAAACGTGATGACTTCAATTTTTCTATTGTCAACTTTCCTTTTCTATGCCGCAATATACCTGCTTCTCCTGCTTATAGTATATTTGTTTCCCAATTTATACGCTATGGTAGAGCTTGTTCCCACTATAGGGACAACGAAGCAGGCTGCTTGCAAATAAATTGTTGACTCAGAATATTGCAAGCTTAGGCTTATCAAGGTTCTCAAAAAGTTTTATGGCCGTCATCACAGTATTGTTGATAAGTTTGATGTCTCTGTGTCCAGGATTGCCCTGGATTTATTTGACGTCCCATAGTTCTATGTTCCTTTCACACAATTTTTATTACACAATCCTACTTCACTTCCATAGTGAAAGTTTACGTGTTTAACTGAATTTACGTTTATTTGATTTTTGGATTGTGATTTTAGCATTGTTTTTGATAAAAGAAATCATTTCTTACCTTGATATGGCTTTTTCATTATTGACATTTGTTTCTTTATTTGTTTCATGTCTTTTCTGACATCTTCTACGTCTCTTGCAGTCAGTGCAAGTTTGACTTTCACATTTGAAAAACTCTCAAAAACATTATGAAGAAAACAATCACCATCTTTTGCCTCTGAAACGCATACACCACTAATCAAACTAATGACGAGAAACATCAACATGGTCATTATTATGGCAATGTTGTTCGTTGACAAAAATTAGTGCATTTATATACTCTAGCTCTCTAATATAGGTAACATGTTTCATTAATTATACATATATTTGATATGTATACTGTTTTATGTAATATCTATTTAGTGATTGAAACTTCATCAAAATGCAAAGTAAACACGTGCACATAGGTGTTTCAGTTTAGTAATCAGACATTTGATACGAATAATGTTTTAGTTTGTTTGGAACATCATCTCACATTACGTTTTATATGCAAAGTAAACATGTGCACTATTGACAATATGTTACAATTTTGAAATATATGCTGTATGCAGTAGTCATCATAAAAATGCAATTTTTGCATAGGTAATATACCAACATCTGTATTATAAAATATTTTTGAAAAACGTACATCTGTTGATGTAGTTTTTGAGTTTTCAAACATTTATTATAACATATTACTTTGTCACCATCATTTTATTTTACGATTAAAACGAACTTTCTCAGCATTGACAGATTGATATACAAGACGTATTTTTCAAAATCAAACATACCAATCCATATGCAAACCACAATACCAACTTTGAAACTTGCAAATTAGGTTAAACATGTCAACTTCCACCAGGGGAGGTAGACCGGGTGACCAGTAAGGGTAAGTAATTCCTGTTTGGCTATCTACATCCGCCAAAAATTTGGAACTATTTGGCATATTATGAATCAGAACTGTACGCTTGAATCCAATTAAAATATTAAAAAACGTGTTTAAATAATTTTTACGATAAAATAAGAAATAAAAAGTTAAAGATAGAAAATTAAACTTATGGTGAAGGGAATTTGTTTTTAAGATATCGCCTAAGTAAGTGTTTCATTAATGACAATATTTATCCTCTTCTAATATATTGCTGTCACCACAATATTGTTGATATTGATGGTGTAGTTGTCCTGGATATATTTGACGTCACATAGTGCTGTAATTTTTTTCATTCCCAATTTTGATTTCACATGTGGAGATTGTAGCTAACTCCGGAAATATTAGCACAGACATGAACACCTGTTTAGATAGCTTCACCCGCAATGTTAGTAGTCAAAATTGAGAATGAAAGGGACATGAAACTTTGGGACGTCAAATATATCAAGAATTTTGGATACAGACACATCATACTTACTATTCTAATACATGTATTATGACGACGGCCAAACAGTACTTGTAATGTACTTGCGTCAACAATTGTAAGGGATTCTACCTTGAATGTCTTATTAACGAGATTGGTTTATATAGTAAAACGAAGAATCCTACATATACTAAAACTAATTTTAATTTTAACCATAGGGGAGTTCTTGAGTCTTTCGGTATCATTCTAAAAGAAGAAGAACTTAACCCTACATACTCCTATTGGACTCCAAAAAATAACCATACTAACAAATATACATAGTATAGTAGGTTCCTCTAAAAATACTGCTAAATTATTATAAGTACAGTATTACCCGGATATATTGAAGTAGAAGGGACTGGAGGAAACAGTTCAATATATCCTAAGTTCAATAAATTAGGGTACACACTCGCACCCAAAAATGTCAAGAATTGACGATATGGGGGGGGGGGAGGAGTGGTTTTCATCTGTTAAAGTATTTGTTTCAGTATGACGTATTTACATACTTAAATTAACTTTGATAATACTTTATTATTTTTTTATTAAATAAAAATTATGGAAAAAAATATCAGTCTCGGTAAATATCATTTATGATTAAAAGATACATGTATTAATCTTTGTTGTTTATTTACACTGTTTGCCAACATAGAAGCTCACACGAGTTTGAAAGATCATTAGCATGTTGTTGGATGTTTTCCCAAATCACAGGCATATTAATCAATAAAAACAAAATAAACACTACTCACTGGTGTGAATTTAGTTTAATTATCAAGTCACATTAGTTTGGATGACATTTTACTCATTAGAGTAGTAGGGAGTGACTCTGTACCTTCCTTGTTTGCATCACCCTTTGTTCTACTAGGACCTACTGCATCACCCTATTGTTCTACTAGGACCTATCGCATCACCCTTTGTTCCAAATATGGGTCACCGCATCACCCTTTGTTCTACTAGGACCTACGGCATCACCCTTTGTTCCAAATATGGGTCACCGCATCACCCTTTGTTCTACTAGGACCTACTGCATCACTCTTTGTTCCAAATATGGGTCACCGCATCACCCTTTGTTCTACTAGGACCTATCGCATCACCCTTTGTTTTTATTATGCTAAATAGACGATACAATGGGGATAGGGTTCAAGCGTGTTGGTTAAATGATGTGCTAGCAATCAGAATTCTTTAAATCTTGTTCATTTAAATAATGTTCTTTATATGGACCCAATGCATCACTCTATTGTTAGAGAATTTGTAATTTATAATACGCGCTCTGGTTTTAAACGGACCAATCGGCGTTGAACGCATTATATCTGTTCGCTTTCATATAATATTGTGTAAGCGTTATCTAGTCACTTTAAAGCGCAATTTTGGTTTATGTTCGGACGTTTATATTTTAAAACTTATATGGACGATTTAGACGAAGGGAATATTGAAAAAGAAATTGATCATCTGTGTGAGCTGTTCAAACGATTGCATTTATAAAACAGAGATATGGATTCAGGTAAGTCTGATTAGTTTACATATAAACATTAAATAGAAATATACTTGTAAGAATTTAACTTGTGTGAGAGTACACTTGGATGTAATAAACGCAAAACCTAGAATTATTTTGTAAATCTTGTAAATGAATTTATATTACGCGCCATATGATTATCCCCCTTAAAATGTCATATTATCTTTAAACAGTCTACTTGTTTTTACATCAAAAGAACGAACTATAGTAAATAAAGCTCATTCACGCGTTCAGTAGGGTATAACCTTATTGTCATTTTTTTAAAGGCGAGACTTAAACATTGTATTTAAAGTGTCAGTCAAAATAATATATCAGCGGGGTAAAAGTGCAAAAACGCACACACATACACACTTTGGAAATTAAATTATCAGAAAAATATATTAAATTTTAAAGCGTACAAACAGGTCATAAAACTACATATATTTTATTAATGAAAAATCCGGTTGATAAGAGTGTGTTTATGGTTAATATTAATGAATAATTTTGATTTGTAGGAAATGAAGCTAATACAAACAGAAGAGATTTGTGTCTTCTAAATATCGGAAATGATCGTTTCGTGGTTGCACAAAGATATAACGACCATATTTTGATACACATTCGTCAATATGGTAAAGGAGAACACGGTTATTATCCTACCAAAAAGGGAATTGCTTTAAGTGTAGAACAATGGAATTTACTACACCAGGTACACTGGAATGAAATTCAATATTGCATTGACAATTTTGACAAAGAATATGTTTTTAACGGTTATGAAATGGGAGTCATGATCGACTTGGGTAAGAATATATTCGTGAATATCAAGAAACCATTTCAAGTGGTGGACATAAGAAAGTGGTTTATCCCGCATGAAAACCAAACTCTAATTCCATCAAGAATGGGTATTGCACTTACATTTAACCAATGGACTTCTGTAAGACAGAGTGTTGACTATCTGGATAAATATGTATTGAATGATGTCTCAGATTGAAAGACAATGTGTAAGTGAGAAGAACAGCTGTTGTTTTGTAAAAAAAAATGTATGTAATACAATGTAAAATTAAGAAGAACAGCCGCTGTTTTTTTATGAAAAGTGTATGTAATTCAATGTAGAATTAAGAAGAACAGCTGCTTTTTTGTAACAAATGTAGATAATTTAATGTAGAATTGAGACAAACAGCCGCTCTTTTTGTAAAAAGTGTATGTAATTCAATGTGTAATTGAGAAGAACAGTTGCTGTTTTTGTAAAAAATATGTGTTATTCAATGTAAAATAACCATTTTAATAATCTGAAATAAAGAAAATAAATTATGCTGTTGTTAGTTGTTTTGTTTATTATCCCAATCTTGAATAAATGTAGCGATAATAATATACTTTTAAAGTAAAAAATCACCAAAAACATCAATGACAAATGTTGAGGTTATAACTTCATGGTGTTTTACGCCACATAATCAAAGGAGGCGACTATTTATTAGAAGAAAACTTGTGGTGCTTAGGAATCTTGGTATGATGAGAGGGGTTACGTATGGATTTTATATGGCTCTGATAATCGAGGTCCTATGTCTCTCGATATTGTCTTAATTGAAAAAGAACAGCGGCTCTTTTTCTGTATATATTTTTTCAAAAGGTAGACCTAGCATTTACTTGGAAGAATTTGAAGTGACAACATGTCGCACAAATGTACATTATGTAAAAAATCATACGTATGGCCAAATGATTTAAGAAGACACACAAAAGTAATACACAACACACAGGAACAGTTAAACATATTAAAATCCCAGCAGCAGGAGCAGCAGCAGCAGCAGCAGCAATTATCGCAGCCTTACTATGATGAACGTAAGCAGCAGCAAGAGCAGCAGCAATTATTGCAGCCTTACTGTGATGATCTTAAGCAGCAGCAGGAGCAGCAGCAGCAAATATCAAGGCCCTACTATGAGGATCATAAGCAGCAGCAGCAGCAGCAGGAGCAGCAATTATCAAGGCCCTACTATGAGGATCATAAGCAGCAGCAGCAGCAGGAGGATCAGCAGCAGCAGCAGCATCGGCGGCCTGCCTATCATCTATCGAAACTAAATGAGTTTAAGTTTAAACATCCTTTCACGGCATTATTTACAGGACCGACATCTTGTGGGAAGACTTATCTCGTGAAAGAAATACTGCAAAGAAAGCTGATTGAACCACAACCCGATCGAATTATTTGGCTTTACAAGAGATGGCAGCCATTATATGATGTCATAGAGAGGACCGTCCAACCACCTGTCGAATTTATACAAGGCATTCCTATAGATCTTGAAAATGATAGTTTTATTAATCCTAAACTCAGAAATTTAATTATAATAGATGACTTGATGTCCAGTTTAGCCAAAGATTCTAGATTTAACGAGTTGTTATACGAGGGCCACCATAGGAATTGTCAGTGTTAGCCATAAGTCAGAATTTATACTTCAGTAAAGACCCAACACAGAGAAGAAACTGTCACTATTTAGTACTGTTTAAAAACCCGGTTGATAAACAGCAAATCATGACGTTAGCCAGACAAATGTATCCCGGGAAAGGTCAAATTTTCATGGATAAATTTGATAAAGCTACTATGAAAGAGAGAGGCTTTTTATTGGTGGATTTAAAACCGACTACATCGGAAAATGATAGATTGAGAGAAAACATTTTTACAACAGTTACAAATTCAACTGATAAAGTGAACGATAGGGAATTAGAAGAAAAAAGAACAGCAACTTTTCTAAATCCGCCGGAGAATACCAGTAAAACAACAGCTGTTCTTCTAAATCCAACAGTGATTAACGCATTTAAAACACCGGTTGTTTCACCAAACTATCAAATACAAGAAAACACTTGGGCTGAAAGGATGTCTGAAAAACCAACTGTTGCAACACAGACTGCAGTGACACCAACCTATCAAGAATACGAAAGTATGCCATCATGCGATGATTGTGGACTTGTGTTTGATAATTTCAGTGATGTTCAGCGACATGTTAAGAATTGGTGCACTGATTCTAGATCCAATAAACGTAAGTCGGAGCAGATGGGAGGACGCCTAAGCAAAATAGCAAAAGTATCCAGTAGCCAAGTGTGGGCTAAGCTTATTGGTGGTCAAGTATTCAGAGACAATGCAAAAGTACAAGCTGCCATGAAATCATATACACAAGACGATTACTCTCAAAGCGAAGCTCGTCGAAAAGCAATTCGAGACTATTTGCCGGCATTAAGTAAAGATTTTAGAAAAGCCTATGTCGAGTTGTTAATCAACGTGGATAAATTAAACCATGATCCTGTGCACCTTGAAATCATGAAAACAGCCCAACGTTTCGAGACTGATTTCGACATGAACAAGTTTGAAGCCATCCAGCAGGCAGTTAAATTGCGAAAAAGTTTACTCAATGATATGATTGAAACTTTGACTAGAAGTCAAGATGATGATGGTGATGATGATGACCATGATGATGAAACAGATGTTATGAGTGATGATGATGATGATGAAACAGACGAGGTCAGTGATGTTGAAAGCGAGACTGAAGAAGATTAACGTGTATAAAATAGAAACATTTTGTGTTAAATTAAACAGTATAAAGTGGACTTTAAAGGTGTAAAGATGTCTAGTTGGGAAGATTATTTGAAGGATATTTATTTTGACCCTTCAAAACCAGCTGCATTTTCGGGACCAGACAAATTGTATAGATTTGTAAAAAGAGATGGTAAATACGTTATCGGCAAATATAAAATAAGAAAATGGTTACAAAGACAAGAACCTTACAGTTTGCAACGCTCAGTAAGAAGGAAATTTAAAAGAAACAAAATAGTGGTCTCCGGTATTGACGATCAATGGTCAGCAGATTTAATGGATATGGTGAAATTTGCCAAGTACAATGATGGTATACAGTATGTGCTACTAGTGATCGATGTCTTTTCGAAATATGTTTGGTTACGTCCCTTGAAAGATAAGAAAGGACAGAGTGTTGTAGAAGCCTTTGAAGACATTTTTAAACAAGAGAGAATACCAAATAAATTACGAACAGATGCCGGACAGGAATTTAAAGCCAAAGTCGTACAAAGACTATTAAAAAGCAAAAACATTAAACACCTGTTAGCGTATAACGAAACCAAGGCTGCAGTGTCCGAGAGAGCGATAAAAACTTTGAAAAGCAAAATTTATAGATATTTCACTTTTAAACAAGGTTATGAATATGTCAAAGAACTTCAATCGTTTGCCGATAGTTATAATCAAACGTTTCACCGCACTATAGGAATGGCTCCTGCTAGCGTAACTAAAAAACAACAACCCCTTATATGGAAACGTATGTATATTCCTCGACAGAGACAAGACAAAAAGAAAAGTTCTTCTCCAAAAAGATTAATAATACGAAAGCCTTTTAGGTTTAAAGTGGGCGATAAAGTTAGAATTTCACACTTAAAAAATATTTTTAGTCGCGAATATGACGAAAAGTGGACAGGCGAAATTTTCACTATTGCTTCTCGATTTCTAAGAGACGGTCTACCAATTTATAAACTCAAAGATTATGATGGTTCTGCAATTTCTGGAAGTTTCTATCAAAGTGAATTAGCTAAATCAGATGTGAGAGATGATGATATGTGGAAAATTGAGAAAATCTTAAAAACAAAGGGGAGAGGTCAAAATAAACAATATTTGGTTAAATGGTTATATTGGCCCAAGAAATTCAATTCTTGGGTAAAAGCGAGTGATGTAAAAGATTTGTAATTTTTATGTATATCCATGCATATTATTTGTATATAACAGTGTGTATATATTATTAATTTGTAATGTATTAATACTTAGTGAAACAAATAATTCAAAATTAATAAAAAAAATTAGTTTTAGTTTACTCTTTGCGTTTGTTATTTATTTACATACTCTAAAATTCTGTGGTCGGATTCGAACTCTATGTACCAATGATTTCTCTCTCTATTGACAAGGTACCTTTGTGATAGAAGTAGACATGATTCGAACCTAGTACTTGTTAAGCTATGATGGGATTCTATTCACTGAATGCATGTTAGAAGTAAAAATAACAACAAAATATACTTGCACTTTATATACATAACCTTGTTTCCAATTGATACAACTTGACAACTAATGATTTCAATTGAGTTTCCCATTTTAAAGTTTTCACTTTGTCATTTTTAAAAACAATTCTATGATATATATCCAACAAATAATAGTTGTGCACCTGATTCCATTCTAAATGACACTATAATTTTCTCCCGATTTCCTCACATAAAAGTTCTAAATCATCAACAAAACCCACGTCTTCCTCCTGATCTACGGGGCAATTATGAGGTTGTCCTCTGTAACTAATTACAGCATAACAGTGTTCACATTCCTTCAGACTTAAATCTTCACAATCTTCTGTATGTTGTTTGACTTTTTCTAAAATAATAAAAATCAAAATTATATTAGTTTTAGTGTACATCTGCTTAATACATATTAACGCACTATCTCACCTTTAAAAAAATGACAATAAGGTTATACCCTACGCTGTGAATGAACTTTATTTACTATAGTTCGTTCTTTTGATGTAAAAACAAGTAGACTGTTTAAAGATAATATGACATTTTAAGGGGGATAATCGTATGGCGCGTAATATAAATTCATTTACAAGATTTACAAAATAATTCTAGGTTTTGCGTTTATTACATCCAAGTGTACTCTCACACAAGTTAAATTCTTACAAGTATATTTCTATTTAATGTTTATATGTAAACTAATCAGACTTACCTGAATCCATATCTCTGTTTTATAAATGCAATCGTTTGAACAGCTCACACAGATGATCAATTTCTTTTTCAATATTCCCTTCGTCTAAATCGTCCATATAAGTTTTAAAATATAAACGTCCGAACATAAACCAAAATTGCGCTTTAAAGTGACTAGATAACGCTTACACAATATTATATGAAAGCGAACAGATATGCGTTCATCGCTGATTGGTCCGTTTAAAACCAGAGCGCGTATTATGAATTACAAATTCTCTAACAATAGAGTGATGCATTGGGTCCATATAAGGAACATTATTTAAATGAACAAGATTTAAAGAATTCTGATTGCTAGCACATCATTTAACAACACGCTTGAACCCTATCCCCATTGTATCGTCTATTTAGCATAATAAAAACAAAGGGTGATGCGATAGGTCCTAGTAGAACAAAGGGTGATGCGGTGACCCATATTTGGAACAAAGGTGATGCAGTAGGTCCTAGTAGAACAAAGGGTGATGCGGTGACCATATTTGGAACAAAGGGTGATGCGTAGGTCCTAGTAGAACAAAGGGTGATGCGGTGACCCATATTTGGAACAAAGGGTGATGCGATAGGTCCTAGTAGAACAATAGGGTGATGCAGTAGGTCCTAGTAGAACAAAGGGTGATGCAAACAAGGAAGGTACAGAGTCACTCCCTACTACTCATTAGCGACAAATTCATTCAGAGCAAGGAGGCTCAAACACAAATTCGTGAAAATTTTTTGATGTGTTTCCTGCATCTGATATCAACTAAATGTTCTTCTAATACATGTACTTTATCTCTTGTATCAAGTATAAAAACATAAGATTTTTCTACACTTTACATCACTATCCCTCATTCTTTATTGAAATTGTCTAAAAAAAACCAACCGGTTAGCCCAATTACACATCTGGTGTTGAACAAAGTTCTGATTAATTTAGCCATGCACCGTGTGGATAGGATTTCAAACAAAATATATTGAAGATACAATCAACGAAATGTTAGGGGATTTTATAGACAACATATTTGTTGTGTTTGGTAATACAATTTTCGAACAACAATCGTTATACCAATAGGCACAAACTGTGCAAACGTTCTTGCTGATTTGTTTATTTATTCGTATCAAACAGACTCTTGTTGAATCTGGAGAGAGAACTGCTGGCAAATCATTATACAGATATATAGATCTATTACGTTCTATCTCTTTTTAATCATACATTTGGAGACTATGCTAATGCTATCTATCCTAATGAGCTTGAAATAAAGTTACGACGCATTCTCAACTTCTGCGTCATATGTAGATTTATACCTCAATTATGATGACAACGAAAGACTACATTTTAGGCTGTATGACAATGTATTTTGTATTGTTAACTTTCCTTTTCTATGTATTCTTATCATGTATTTGTTTCACAATTAATAACTATGATAGAGAGTGTCCTTACAAAAAAATTGTTGACTCGAGGATATTGCAAGCCCAGGTTTATCAAGGTACTCAAAACGTTTTATTACCATCATCACAATATTGTTGATAAATATATTGTCTTTGTAACCAAAATTATCCTGGATGCATTTGTCGTACGAAAGTTCCATATTCCTTTCATTCTCAATTTTGACTACATATTTCTATGTTCCTTTAATTATCAATTTCGAATTCACTTGTGGTAAGTGTAGCAAGCTAAACAGGAGGTGTCCTTCCGGACGGATCATCCGTTTCACTTCCATGGTGGAAGTTCATGTGTTTAAATTACATTATCAGTTTTTTAAATTTATACCTTGCTTTGGGATTTTGGTTTGGACATGGATTGATATGTTTTCTTTTAAATGCAATCTCAACCACACACGCTTCTGACAAATGCACCAAACAGAAATAATGTTAACACTTATCAAATATATGTATAAATGCGATCAGAATTAGATCAAAGTTGCACAGATGTATACTTGTGTATCAAAAGCAACATAATTACATGTACTAAGCAAAGTAAAAACTTTGAATCTGGCAAATGATGTTACACACGCGAGTGCTCTTGAAGGGTAAGCACCTCCTGTTATTATAGAATAAAACATCTTACGAGACCTTTTTAACCTCTTTAATGGACTTAAGTCTTACAAGTAATGTAAGGTAATGTTTACTTATAATAAATCTTGTTGGGAACATTGGTTGTAGTGTCATTTACCTTCGTCATTCCAATTTCGTACTAATATTTTTTAACTTGAACAATTTGGACTGCAGATCTCTTCATCGCTATCACAAATATTCGATATGGTGTTTTATCAAAACGCTATCGGATTCAAAAATGTGGAATAATAATATATTTTTCATACAGTCTAACCTGCGTTAACGGCCACTTCTATATAAAGGCCAATATAATTGAATCTCAATTGTTGTTTATTCATATTAGGCCGGGGGCCAGTGGGGTCCACCATGCACCCCCCCCCCCCCCAGGACAAATTTTCATGGGTGCCAAATTGTTCCCTAGGGTCTACAGAATAAGAAGATTTTTTGTTTCCATGAATTAACTCATTTCCACTATGTACAATATTACCGTTTCCATGGCAACCTTTATTCTTTTAAATAGTAGTGGGTAGAGACTTTAAATCAGCCACATCTTGCTCGTTTCGTAAGATAAATTGACAAACTTGGTACCAAAATGGAGCAGATGCATTGGCCTTTATTATACTGTATCAGTATGCTAATTAGCTCATTTGCATATTTATGCATATTCATTAGAATGTTATTTTTTGGTCCAATTTTTTTTACAAAATCCAATTACAATCATTTCTGAAGCCTGTTGCAATGACAAGTAGGTTTATATTGTAGACAAATATGCTTCAGTATCCTCACTGAGATAGGAATATGATGATTAAGCTAATTATATGCCTCTAAGTGATGAGAATTTGAGAAGATTTTCCATAATACTATTTATAAGGCAACCCTTAAGTAAATGTGAGTATTTAAAGTAGTTCAGCTTTATCCCTGACAATTTTAAAGATACAATAACAAACATTGTACTAAACTAGAGAAGAGGTATTGGGTTTTATTTTGAGGTATAGGTATGTTGATTAGGTCATTTGCATATTCATGAATATTCACGTAAAATGTTTAAAAAAATCGACATTTACATGATTTTAACTTCAGAAATCCACATGTACCTCAAATCAACAACGAATACTGCATATGCATCTAAAAACCTATCTTCAAACATTTTTCTAACAAGTGCTTGTAGTATTTAGTAATTAATTTATATTGAGAAAAAAAGGAAGGAAAAGGGTATGAGGAAAAAGGGTATGGACACCGCATCTGCTTTAAAACAGTCAAATTTCTAGGATGTTGCAATAATCTTGATACCGAAACTTTAAAGCAGAGACAGTAAAGTTATTTTGAAAACACCATAATAGCTACAATCGTTTTTGCACATTTATTTTTTATCAAAATATGAACAAAAAATGTGAAGAAATTTATACATTTTGATTAGTTTTGATTGTAAATCTCCGTATATGGAATTTTGTTAAAATTGTCCGCAAATACTTGCAATATGAACTTTCTGTCCTACATTATTATTACAGGTTTTTCTAATGCCCCTTGAGACAGCTTTCTCATCTCCCCTAATACTTATGAGATAACATTTCCTTATCCTCAGCCTTTTCTCACCCCCCCCCAGTCACCCGTGAGGCAACTCTGAAATCCCACTATCACTTATGAGACAACACTTCCTCCTCAGTCCTCAGTCACATTTACTTCTCCTAGTTACTGATGAGACAACTCTTTCTTTCCTGTCACTCATTGTCCCAATCATACATCTCTTCAATTTCCTCTTCGACTTCCTCATCCTCTTCACTACTTTCCTCTTCCAACGTATCCTGAAGCATGTCAACCATTGATGATGGCAATCTTGCCTCCTTGCAGAAACTGTTTGATTCAACACATCAGGCGTGTGAATTACCAAGTGTCAATTTGGAAGAATGCCCACATTGCACAGCCGAATATCCCAACCCCATCAGAAGATCACGGCTGGACACGGGTGAATGAAATGATTGAACCACTGTGGATACAAGGAGATATTCTTCCATCATCAATGGTTGACATGCTTCAGGATACGTTGGAAGAGGAAAGTAGTGAAGAGGATGAGGAAGTCGAAGAGGAAATTGAAGAGATGTATGATTGGGACAATGAGTGACAGGAAAAGAAAGAGTTGTCTCATCAGTAACTAGGAGAAGTAAATGTGACTGAGGACTGAGGAGGAAGTGTTGTCTCATAAGTGATAGTGGGATTTCAGAGTTGCCTCACGGGTGACTGGGGGGGGTGAGAAAAGGCTGAGGATAAAGAAATGTTATCTCATAAGTATTAGGGGAGAGATGAGAAAGCTGTCTCAAGGGGCATTAGAAAAACCTGTAATAATAATGTAGGACAGAAAGTTCATATTACAAGTATTTGCGGACAATTTTCACAATATTCCATATACGGAGATTTACAATCAAAACTAATCAAAATGTATAAATTTCTTCACATTTTTTGTTCATATTTTGATAAAAAATAATAAATGTGCAAAAACGATTGTAGCCATTATGGTGTTTTCAAAATAACTTTACTGTCTCTACTTTAAAGTTTCGGTATCAAGATTATTGCAACATCCTAGAAATTTGACTGTTTTAAAGCAGATGCGGTGTCCATACCCTTTTTCCTCATACCCTTTTCCTTCCTTTCTTTCTCAATATAAATTAATTACTAAATACTACAAGCACTTGTTAGAAAAATGTTTGAAGATAGGTTTTTAGATGCATATGCAGTATTCGTTGTTGATTTGAGGTACATGTGGATTTCTGGAGTTAAAATCATGTAAATGTCGATTTTTTTAAACATTTTACGTGAATATTCATGATTATGCAAATGACCTAATCAACATACCTATACCTCAAAATAAAACCCAATACCTCTTCTCTAGTTTAGTACAATGTTTGTTATTGTATCTTTAAAATTGTCAGGGATAAAGCTGAACTACTTTAAATACTCACATTTACTTAAGGGTTGCCTTATAAATAGTATTATGGAAAATCTTCTCAAATTCTCATCACTTAGAGGCATATAATTAGCTTAATCATCATATTCCTATCTCAGTGAGGATACTGAAGCATATTTGTCTACAATATAAACCTACTTGTCATTGCAACAGGCTTCAGAAATGATTGTAATTGGATTTTGTAAAAAAATTGGACCAAAAAATAACATTCTAATGAATATGCATAAATATGCAAATGAGCTAATTAGCATACTGATACAGTATAATAAAGGCCAATGCATCTGCTCCATTTTGGTACCAAGTTTGTCAATTTATCTTACGAAACGAGCAAGATATGGCTGATTTAAAGTCTCTACCCACTACTATTTAAAAGAATAAAGGTTGCCATGGAAACGGTAATATTGCACATAGCGGGAATGAGTTAATTCATGGAAACAAAAAATGTTCTCATTCTGTAGACCCTAGGGAACAATTTGGCACCCATGAAAATTTGTCCTGGGGGGGTGCATGGTGGACCCCACTGGCCCCCGGCCTATATTATAAAGGCAACCTGCTTGAAAAAGGCAACTTTTACTGGTTCCCTTGAGTGGCCTTTATAGACAGGTTTGACTGTATTATGGAGCTGGCCCCAGTGTCGTAATCATTCCTTTACTTAAATCTGAAACATTTTGATAATAATTTATGATACATGTACTGCAAATAAAAAAATCAACAAAATTAAAATATAGCTGTAATACATTTAGGGCGGTCTTTAATATGGCACGTTAAATTCATTACAGTAATATCTTAAAAACAAACAAAATTATTCAGATTTCAAATTTGCTAGATGATAAGTTAAAAAAAACCTTAGTTAAGGAATGATTGTGAAACCGGGCCAGGTGAGTATGAAACATTCTATTTTATGGCAGTGCTATTTGTATCTTTGATTAAATAGCAGAACTAGCATTATCAATGCCGTCTGATGATACAGATAGTGTAGTTGTTTTTGTTTCACTACTTTTCCCGGAATATGATGTCGTGGGCGTACCAGCTACAGCTTTCTTTTTACACAATGCATTCTTGTAAAGCGTCACAATCCGAGAGGTACAAATGTAACTTAGAAATAGAAAGAATCCTTGTAATCCAACTAAAACAGTGACTATAAAACTAAACACGGACAACGAAAAAAACGAATCAATAATCTGGAAAATGGATAAAATTCCAGTTATAACAAATAGTTTAATGTAAATAAAAAAATCTCTCCTTTCTGGTTTGTTAGATTGAATCCTTGGCGTTTTCCAGATGTGGAACACTGTTATGGAAAATAATACAATATTACTTAGACAGATTCCGGTCACCGGTACCAGGAAAGTCAGGATTAGAGATAACTTATGATTGATAAAACACGTTCTACCACCGTAACCAGTGTTCTTCCCTCCTGATATCACCAAATGTACAATGATATTTATGATACAGAACAGTAAAGGAACTAGATATGAGTAAATGATGTATTTTATAAATGTTTTGCCACTTTGTTGATGGTCGCTGATAAAAACTTTGGATTTACCAAACACTTGGTACATATGAAAACTGCAAACGTTCATACAACCAAACGAAGCAAGCCAGAATAAATGAGAAAATATTCCCCGCGTAATGCAGAATCCAAGGCTTTTGATTGGTCGAAAACCAAACAGGAAGCAAACTTGAGCAGAAAATATTGTAAAAGTCAGCAACATCAGGTTTTTACCTGGAAGCGTTCTCAAAACTGAAAAAATACAATATGTTAAAAAAGTTATTATCAGGCATAATATAGAAATCCCCACACATACAAGGGTAAGAATGCTTAGCGCCAAATTAACCGTTACGTTCTCTGTTGATGGTAGACTGTTTTTCAGAGTTTCTAAACATACTCTTATATTACTAATAGGCATTACTTTATATTTATCATAACTTAGCTCTTTATTTTGATTGGTTAATTTTATTGTCATTTTTTCAGTGTCTATTTCATATTCATCTGAAGTGAATTCTAGTTGTTCACATAACATAATTTCATCTACGAATGTCGATTTAAAATATTGATGAGGTAGATACAGATAGTCACTGTATCCTTCAAAACACCTATCATCTAAATCAGCTTTATTAAGATGAGACGGTAGGTAAAGAGAATCCTTCGTTTTATATGAATTCAGTTTTACTCCTGGTAATGATAAACTCAAATTACCATTTACAATTGCTAATAACATCTCTTCTGTTGCCTTACGATCAACAAATCCTTTCACGAATAAATTAAAATTTAACAATATGTTTATATACGTATCATTCTTGAAGATTGCGTTACATGGTAAATTTCCAAGAGCGCTGTAGGAATGGAAGTTGACATTGACATCATTGAGGTTTTGTGAAATATAATTTATTAGTTGTATTTTCATTTCTCGTAATATAAAAGTATAATCTAGAACTTCACTTTCAAATGGTTGTAAGGAGAGTTTTCCTTTCATACCGAAAGCCATTACGTAACGTAAGTTGGAGGTTGATCGTAACAGAGGGTCGCAACTATTATTATTCCCTAAGCGTTTCCCAGGATAACAAGTGATGTTTCGGCATTCATGCTGAAAGAAAAAAGATCGTAGCTATATAAAATTTATGTTAAAAAATGTACTTGTGTTTGGTAGTAGCAGAAGCTATGAACATCGCAAGAAAAGAAATATTATACTTGAGTAGAGCAGCAATGTCCTTATTACACATTCAGAGATCACCTTCACAGGCACTTGTTTCTGATATTTAAAAATTAACACGCTATACTTAAAAATATTACAAGGTATCTATCTTCACGCTACCCAAAACGTGACACCCTTGATTTTGTCTTAATTTTTTTACGTAATGCTTGGGAAATCAAAAACATAACATATACCATATCTTTTCTACATGTATTCCGCTAAAGAATGATTTATAAAATGTCCGCCATTGTCGTCTCTAAACCATGTCACGGGACCTAAACTTTATTCGACCGTTGCATCTTCTGACAAGGCCACATTCAATTAGGAATTTTGAGTCTGCACCGAATTTTGGCAAACGTTATGATTGGCTAATCTAATTTTTATCTTTTTGTACTTTCACTTTTACAAAGTTTACACTTGTACAAAAAGATAAAAATTAGATTAGCCAATTAAACAGATATCCACAGTACAGTTTCAGGTAAAATTAGTTCATAATCCGGTTATACTTTGGAATCCTTCACACTTGTAAAGATAAGCAACTAGACGCCATCTAGCTTTGGAAGTTAAACAGAAATGTAGAGCAAATTATAGAAGAATATTATAATTTCACAACTTCGACCACGCACCGGAAAAAACTATTCAGTGGCATGCCTCTTATTTGCAGGGCTCAAATTAATCTGCTGTTTACCAACTCTATGCATGACCAAAGCAAAAATATGCATTGTTGGCTACCGATGGACAAGCATATATTTTAAAAGATTGAAGAAAGAGAGAGAGAGAGAGAGAAAGAGTGTATGTGTGTGTAATTTCGTACCGTATGCACATCAAATACTTGATTAACGTCACAGTCCGTTGCCATGTTGCGTGCTAAATATGCCGGGTCATACTGAAGTAGTGAAAAAATATTGCGGAAAGTAAATGGATACACAGTGTCAGGTAGTGTCGGTCTCATTGGCGTTAAAGGTGGCTTGGTTTGATGTTCTGGTAACACACTTTTTCCAAGTCCGTTGCACCTTTCACAAAACATGTTCTTGAATGGGTAGGATGTGTCTACTCGAGGAAATATTGCGCATGCTCTTTCTAGATTTGGACTGTAATCCTCCCATTTACCCGTTATATTACATTGTGTTATAATGGAACTACTTGTAAATTTTGGATTACATATTTTACAGAAAATATTTTTGAACGCTAGTTTATTGGGAAGAAGATCATGGTCCGTGTTTTCACAAGCCCATTCTACATCCGGGTCATAAGAAGTCCAGTATCCTGTAAAGTTGCATTTCCTATGAAATATTTTACTCTCCGGTGTACACGTTTTTGGAAGAAATGTGTCATTTTTAGGCACATATTTGATTCGGCAGTCAATGTCCCTAGCGTTCACCAGTACTTCGTAAAGAGTCACATAGTGACTGTAGTCAAGCACAGTGTCACAGTGCATTTCGACATCCCAAGGTATTCCAAACGCCTTTTCAATGTACATGTCCGAATCTGAAGTTAAAATGGCGCGTTCAGTGCGTACATTGTTGTTACACATACTACAAAATAAATTGCTGTATGTTTGACTTGCTATTGTAACCGGTAGTAACCAGTATATAGAATTTCCTTGTGTCGTCTCGCAATGTTCCTTAACTGCCTTAAGGCTAGAGGTACGATAACATCCATTGGTCACAATGTATCGAGTCTCGTCATCCAGATTAGATTCCCGCTTAGATAATGTTTCAGTACTATAACATGTTGAAGGATATCTTAGTCCCATATCAATACACGGGTTCAGCATCTTTTTGAATATTTCTTTTTCACCGCAACCACATTTTGGCTGAAATACTGGTAAAAAATAACTATCTGGATTAATATGCAGCGATGAACAATATTCAAAGTCCCCTCCATGTGAGAAATGTTTTCTAACCAATCTAGTAATATTGATAGGACGTCCGTCTGGAAGAATTCTCTCATAAATCGATTTAGACTGTCCGTAAACAATCTCTTTCATATCAGATTTATTGCCTTTGCCGAACACATTTTGAAAGAGGAACTTCTGTTTGTAATTAGTCGTGTTTATCAAGTAATGATAATATATTACTGATTTCTCATTCAATTTATATTCTGATATATTAACATCCATATCTAGATAAGGTTCTAAATTGATGTTATCTTTGTTACACAAATAACAAAACACGTTCTTGTATGGTTGGCTTCCATCCACCTCGTCATAAAAATGACAAGAATTCTCCAAACCTTTATCAATGGGTTGCCATAGATTTGTTAAATTGCATTTAGATATAGGAGTGTTATTGTTATACTTTGAAGGATTACATATATAACAGAAAATGTTTTTAAATATTCTGTAACTTAGGTCGTAAGTTGATTCACAAGCCGAAGCTATGTCTTGGTCATAATGTAACCAGTTCCCGGTGACGTTACATTTCCCGATCATTTGTGCTGATACAGACGCATTTGGACATGTGTAAACAGGTAGAGACCCGGGTACAAATCGTATACCACAACGTTTTTCTTCAGCCAGATAAACAATTTCTTCGTACGAAGATAAAAAATTAAAGTCAGCAAAATCTTTACAATCAATATCCAAATTCCATTCTGCAATGACAGAGTCATTGTTGCATTCAGCACAATACTTGTTCCGGTAAGCAATATTTAATCTCGAACCCGTAACTGGTACATTTGTCAGTTTTTGTTCTAATTTTTCTATTTTTGTTCCGTTGCATAACCCAAATAACAATCGTTCCGTATTTGGAGGACAGCTAGATGCTATTTGAAATTCAGGAGATCTAGCTTTCATAAGATGGTCTGATGGTTCGAGAATATATAAGTCATCACACTCCATAGTTGGCAAAGAGAAAAATAAATCCGGACAGCAGTTTCCGTTTTCCAAACATTGCGGACCACAGCTACAGGGTGGACATAAATTTAAGTGTCCGTAATCCAGATCTGGCTTTATTTTAATATCTATAAATGATCGGTTACACAAATGATCTACCCCACACACTTGAATGTAATGGCGGATTAAACTGGAAACATTCACCACAGATGCTGATGCTGAATTTACTTTCAATATTAAAACAAGAATAATCCGTATTATTGCAGAGAGTGTTTTTTCACTTCTTTGGTGTAACATGATGTACTACAATAATTGTGCCTGCAAAATAAAGATATATATATATAATTTGTAAAATATGATGCATTAGTGTTTGTGCTTTAACCGATGTTTATTTTATTTTTTTAAATTTTTGTTTTGTTGAGAAAAAAGTGGAATGCTATGGTTGGGGCTTACTTACGTACCTAAACAAACACGACCGCTAGATAATATTTTTACATAATAATGACCTGAGATGTATGTCCAAAGTAGTAGTTTTTTTCAAAACCCGCAGTGGTCGCATTTTGTGTTTATCTTGTCTTGTTTATAATTACGTCATTATATCCAGTGCCTGTACAAAGGCGGGGTTTTATAACTGGTAGTCTCAATATAGTTTTAATTTAAACAATATCTTATTCAATTTATAGATACACAAGTAAATAAATAAAAAAAACATATACAAATCTACAATTAGGATCCGGGAACAAGCCAGGTGCTTATATTAACCCGTCTCCATGTCTTTAAATGACAATTTTGGACCAATGAATATGTATATATGTGGGAGGGAAATAATTAATAAGTCAGTATACCATAAAACAACAAATGAATAAACCAATGTACCATACAACATGATTAAATAATAGTAGTTTACTGTTAAACAACAAGTTATGTAAATTAATACATAATTATGTTTTTTCCTATTATTTTCGTCTTTTTGTTGTGATCTTGCTTGCTGTGTCTATTGCCAATAAATTAACACGGTTTTCAACAACAAAATGATTCGGTATGCCGGAGTATATATAGTTGTAAAACTAGGTTGAGTTGTTGGAAAGTTCTCATAAATGCCCTATTAATAAGTTGAGAAAATAATAGGACAAGGCAAGATAAACATGTAGTGACTTAAACAACTTGTTTAACAGTAAACTACTACATGTATTATTTAATTATGTTTTATGGAACAATGATCGAACGGATGAACTGGACATTGGTTTGAACATACCAAATGTCATGTGAAATTTATATATGTGGCACGCGTTACTTTTGAATTTTTATGAAAAAGATACATTCAAAAACACATTGCAATTTTATGGAATTAAAAAAACAACACAGTTTTGACAATTCCAGTTCTTATATGTTTTGATTACCTTTTATGTCTCCGGTCTATAAAAATGGCTAAATTGTGGCATTTGTTGAAAGCTGTTATTCTTTAGTTCATATAAAAATGATTAATGTAATATTTTATTCCATATACTATATCTTATATATCTCAAGCCGTGATATCAAGAACATTGAGGGGATTGAACAGATAAAAAAATCATGCCGGAGCACCCGGCCTCACTTCCCTGGTGGAAGTTCACGTGTCTAACCTAACTTGTCAGTCCCAAAGTTTTTACTTTGCTTCTGGATTGTGATTCGGAAATGGATAAGTATGTTTGTTTTTGATTTATAGTAAATGATTTCTGTCCTCTATTCCAAATAGTAACTGCAGTGGCCAACAGCATGCACTTTGAAACCATTGATTTCTAAACTACAGCCATTGTGTGGGTCACAGCGGTAAACATGATTTTATTGTTATTCAATGAAAGAAAACGCCGAGGTAAATGTCATGAATTTAGAGGAAGTCGATGTAAAAATCAAATGGTGAATTCAAACATAAATATGGGATATTGTTCAACAACTGGTTGTAAGCTTAGTTGAATGGCCAGGACCATATGCCATTTTGCTAAAGCCGTTGGAGACCTTTCGAAATCAAAGTTTTGTAATCTGTGACTATAAAACCTTCCAAACAACGAATATTTTGTATTTCTTGAAGGTTTTGAATTTTATTTGTCCTAATCTAATCCATATAAATGTAATTCTACAAATTAGGTAACTGATTTATATTGCTAGTCCTACAACCCTCAAAGAATTAATAAAACAATTCATAAACATACACTGAACTTAAACAAATACATTTGTCAAAAGTTTGCTAACAATGAAGTAATAAAGATATTTGTGCTTAAAATGGATTACCAATTAAAAATAAAAATATACATTAATCTTTTATAAAATAAAAATTATTATAATGATAAACAAATGTCAAACAAGGAGTCCAAAAGGACATTGTGGTCTTAATTTACGGATTGACATTATATGATGTAAAGAAACTTCTAAGAATAGAGGAAGAAACAGTATAATGGTTGTAAATGCATTCTTCAAATGATACTTGTCTATCTTTTAATCAATTCCATTTCTAAAATATTTCTATCTAATGAAAAATCCTTAATGTTGCACAGATTAGGACTGACATAAAATCACCTTTAATCTGCAAAGATGTGTAGACGTACTGGTATGGGGCATATAAAGTCTTGTTTTAAAGGTCACCTGCTTTCTAAGGCCAGTACATTTTTATCCCATTTACTTTTAATTCATGATATTGGAACCTGTTTATAAAAGGCCATCTACCCATAAAGTAACTTTTATTGGTTTCCTCAATTGACTTTTAGATAGAAAGGTTGTACAATAAAACATACACAATTACTAGGATTTTATCGTCATAGTAAACATAAATAAACAATTAATTTTGTTTTGTTTATGACAGTTATATAATTAATACAATGTTCCTCCTCCTCGATATTTTGACCTGTCTATGTTTATAACGTCACTTTATGTCACTTATCTAGATATTACATTTATAGAGACTATGAAAATTGTAACATATGGATAAAAACTCAGATGTATACAACTACAACCAGCTACCAAACCATAACACAATGAAATTCCCGCGTTAAATGTCAAAAGTAAGGATCATTTCGAATCTATCATGCAGGTGGTGGAAGGTCTGCAATTCAATTCAATTCAATTTTTTCATTTTCTCAAATTGAATTGAATTGAATTGAAAATTGAAGGTCTGCACATTTACCGACAGGCTACACATGTAGACGTTAAACATCATTAGATGATGGTGAAGATCCTTTTTTACACCATTGTTATGCCATTGATATATAAGATACCACATGCACTAATGTTTTGCTGTAATAATATATATGTGAATATAATCTTGAAATACAAGATTGACTGTAACTTATAATGGTAATATTATATATTAGCCTGTTTAATTTCATTAAATCAACGGTCAAAAATTGAAATAAAAAAGGGGCTAAAAATTGGCAAAACATCTAAAATAGAAATGGGATGGGTATTGATTCTGTGAATTCAATTTTTGTAGATCTACCCCATTTTCTCTCAAATTTGGCTAACGCTATTTGTCCTTTTTAGTCATAAAACACATATGAAAATTACAATACTCAAAGACTACAAGTCATAATACAATTTTTTCACACAATTTAAAGAGATCGTAATTGTTAAATTCATTAAAAATTGCAACCTGTGTTAAAGTTGAAAGTTATTTTCAAACAAGAGACACTATGTTCTTTAAGCCGGTGTAAACCATCGAGGCTCTAAAACCCCAAAGTTAAGACTAAAACTACAAAAACAACACTCCTTATATAGTATATTCAACCTACCTCATTACTGAGCTGCCTTGATATAACACTAAGTCAGGAAAAAGTAAATACTTTATTTATAAAATATAGGACTTGCTACATATTAGGTAAAAAACTGTTTAATATGACAAAAAATTTTATCGTTAAATGTGGGTTGATGTATAAGTTTTTACTCAGTGGTTCTGCACCATCAGTCAGACATTGCTAGGAAATATTAAAGTCGTGCCTTAGTCAGGAATTGTTAATTAACTCCGTTGTTCTACACCACCAATCAGGCATAAAGAAAGGTTAAGACAAACCAACCTTTGTTTATTTCAAAATAAATACAATGAGATGACAATAGACTGTTTTTAGGATGTTTAATGCACAAGGTGAAAGTTGTGGGTCTGTTCAGACCTGACTATACTAGATTACTTCTTATAGAAATTGATGTAATCGGGTTATAGAAACTAATGTTCTGTTTCACAGTAGGAATTAGAAAACACTCACAAGAGATCATGCTTTATATAAACACCATGACGAATTGACGTTTGAAAAAAATCCAAATACGTATTCCCATAAGTAAATTAAGATATTTCAGGCTTATTTTCAGCAGCCTTGAAAAAAGCAAATTAGGGACAGGGACGTTCGGAAGTCATTATTATTATTATTATTATTATTAATATTTGGTCCAATTTGTTGAAGTTTAAGACATTTTTAATCCATGCAGATTTTTACTCATAATTAAATATATTAAAAAAACATAACTGCACTACTGTAAGTAAATGTTCTTTCACTACTTAAATGATATATCTTTGTAAAGTCGTGTGATCTGAATGTTATATTGGTGACATGTATAGGTTATGTAACGTATACAATATCCGGCTTTTATTATAATACTGCTTGTCATATGCGTTTTCCGTTATTAATATTATTATTATTATTGTTATTATTATTATTATTATTATTATTAAGTCTTCCACCTAGTATACTATAGTTGGAAGACTTATTGCTTTTCTTCTGTTTCCGGTTCTCCGCTTATTTGTTTCTCCTGATCACTTGTTGTCCACCGTCTTTCTCTTAGACACATCAATCAATCTCATTGAAATTTTAAGGGTAGATCTCTGTACTATAGATCTATTGTTATCAGGTATTTACATTCAAGGGGTCAGGAGGGGGCAGAAGGGCGAGGTCTTAAAAACAATAATCATCAATTTTGCCAATGATACTTTAATTTGTACTATGAAACTATATATATTCATGATCAGCGTCTCAAGCTGCACAGGTCCATATCACAAGATTTACCCGGGGGTATCAGGGAGGGGTGGGGATGGGCAGGCCAGTGCTTTAATTTTTAAATGGTTGAGATTCCCACCCCTGACCTATATATTTTCTGGTTCAATATGAAAAGTTACTGCCGAAAATTCCATGGGGTCATTCTAGAGGGAGGGTGGGGATGGGCAGGGCTGGGTACTAACTTTTAAAGGGTTGATATCCCCACCCTGAAACTATATATTTTTTGGTCCCATTTGAAAAGTTGATTAGAATGATACTTTAGAAATACACATGGTGTCATTCCAGAGCAGAGGTAGGGTGGGGACGGGTGTAGGTGGATACTAACTTTTGAATGGTTGAAATCAACGCCCCTAACTATATTTTTCTTATTCTATATGAAAAGTTAAATAGATTGATAATAAAGAAAACCCCATAGGGGTAATCCCAATAGGAGAATTGGAACAGTTAGGTATAGGTACTAACTTTGAGATCCCCACCATTAAACTATATTTTTCCTCATGGGATGGGTGCTATGATTTTTAAAAAAAAATATATATATAAAGGATCAGATGAAATCTGATTAAAATAATAAGAAGAAATCTTCATTGTGATAGATACTTAAGTAGTCACTGATTTTTGTCCAAAAACTAACAAGTTAAATGTCTTTTTATAAACAACACTAACGGACAGTTTACCCTGGGGTTGATTTATTATTCAATTTGATAGAGTAGATGCATTTAGTTACTGAATATTCACCTCAATATCATTTCTTCGGTAAGTGGTTCGATTAATTTTAAATCAACACATGATTAGCTCATAAAAACAACATGTTGTGTTGTTGGGTGTAAGTGGTATCAATCAGCTTTGCCCATTGTTTGGAGTTCAACCAATTAGATACATGTACTACTTCTATTATCATTTGACATCAAGACAGGAAATAAAAATAAAAATATTCATTCGGCGCTCTTGTTTTGTTTCTTATAACTATTTGGGAGAGTGTTGATGGTAAATGGCTGTATAAGTTCCCTTATCAATTAAAACTTTGAAAAAACAGTTCACAAAGAGAGAGAGAGAGAGAGAGAGAGAGAATGATAAACAGACATATACTCGCTCGCACTCTTGGGTCTTTATTTCATTAAATCTTGAAATGTTAGTTTCTAATAATGATTTAAAACAGGAATTCAAAACGGGTCATATTATTTCATTTAAAAAGTGATCAAAGTAAAAAGCCTAACCCAATCTGAAAAATGCAAGATACAGTATCTGTCAGAAGTTTGGTTCTTGTCATCATTTCCAGTTTTTTTTTTTAAATATTGAAATAAAAATGGTATTAAAAAGGTGATCACAGTATATAACCTAACGCAATCTGTCAACCAACTTTGCCCATTCTTTGGATTTCAACCATTTAGGTTCATGTACTACTTCTATTATCATTTGACAGCTAGATAATAAATAAGAATAAGAATATTCATTAATCGTGAAAAATGTGAAGTTCTAATAATGATTTAAACAGAGATTCAAAATGGATCATATTATTCCATAAAATAAAATAACAAAAGGTGATCACAGTACATAACCTAATGCAATCTGAAATATACAAGACACAGTATCTATCAGTAGTTTGGTTCTTGTCATCATTTCCATTTTTGAAAAAAATTGAAATAAAAATGATTTCTGGTAGCCAGGGTTAAAAATGTGGAGGTGGTGGAAGACTTTCGTCATTGTGCTTGGCAATATTTCTGTCAGAAATATACTATTGTCTAAATGTGCTGCTAGTTAAAATAGGAAAATCTTCAAAAACTGAGGTATACTCCATCATTTCCCTAGCTAAATTTGGTTAAATGTTTTTTGGTCCTTTAGATTTTTTCAACCCCTTCAAAAACGTCAGTATCACAATTTTGGTCCAAACACTTCTGATAAGGAATTGTACATTCTATAAAAAATGGCATGGTTTCATATACCATTTTAATGTATTAACGATAATTTTATCTTAAAAACAAGGACACTGCCTGTTTATGTAGGATTAATTAATTTAAAACTTATCTCTTTTTTTATTTTTTAGAACTTCCTCATCTATATTCCAGTATTATTTTTTCTCAGAATTAAATGTTGTTTTTTTTTTGCGTTAATTAATAATGTAATCCATTACAAAAACGTTTTTAACAAATTAATGTACAAGGAAATGTTCCTTATTGGTTACTGGCGATATGTTTTATTAGATATTGACGTTTTCAAAAGATCTCCACTGCATTTCCATATATACTTTGTAGGCGCTAATGAATTAAAATTCATAAATATCTCGATACCACCAATATGCCAACCAAGGATAAGAAAATCCACAAAATAAACATCAGCGGTAAACCACACGGCTGAGTTCAATGAACTTTGTGGAGATGTTAGGTGGCATTACGAGAGTGACATGAAAAATTACTGTCTGTACATACTGTGACGAACATTGTCCTGGATTTATTTAACCCATCATGAGTTCCATGTTCCTTTCATTCTCAAGGTTGATTTAATTCACACATGACGGGGATAGTTATCTCGACAGTTGCTCGCCCTTCCGTAGTGCCCGGTCTCACTTCCCTGGTGGAAGTTGACGTGTTAAACTTAATTTGCAAGATTCAAAGGTTTAACTATTTGCTTCGGGTTGTGATTTAGACATGATGACATGAGTTGTTTGACACCGATTGATTATTATCAGCAAAGTGGCAGTAACTCTTGTTTATTTCAACGTGGACGTATTAGAAATAACTCCATGTTTCTACACCACCAGTCACACATGGAGAAGGTTAAGACAAGACAATATAATGTTGAAAATTATGAGAAAAACTAGACTTATAGAAATTGACGAAATGGAGCCCTAAAAACCAATTGTTTGTTTCACATAGAAATTATGAAATATTCTTTATTTTCATTTTGTAATTCAAAGTAAACACTCGGGTACTCATAAGAGAGCATGCATTATATAGACACCATGATGATTAATTGACATGTGAATATAATCCCAATACGTATTCCCCATAAGTAAATTATTTAAATATTTCAGGCTTACTTTCAGCAGCCTTGGAAAAAGCAAATTGGCCAGTGGGGGCAGGGACGTGGAAGTCATTATTATTTGGTCCATCTTGTTGAAGTTTAAGACATTTCAATTCATGCAATTATTTATTCATAATTAAATATATCTTAAGCGAAAAAATTATAATTGCTTTTAAGTAAAAGTTATCTCACTTGCATAACAGATCTGTGTAAAGTTGTGTGATCTGAATGTTTTATTGGCGACAGGTATAGGTTATGTAACTTATAAATTATCCGGCTACTACTAGTATTATAATACTGCTTGTCATATGCGTTTTCCGTTTAATATATATTTTTTTTAATTTAAATACGAGGATATCATGAATTCAGTAGGCAATATTTGTGTATAGTGTCAGAAATATACTATTGTCTAAATGTGCTTCTAGTTAAAATATGAAAATCCTCAAAAACTAAGGTATACTCACTCATGCAAAGTATTTCTCTAGCTAAATTCGGTTAAATGCATTTTGGTCCTTTAGATTTTTTTCAACTCCCTCAAAAACTTTTGGTATCACAATTATGGTCCATGCACTACTGATAGGGAATTGTTTTCTGAAACGACTGTCTAGTGCTGTAAAATTGACCCGGTATAATATGTAATACAAATGTATATTCTATCTTTATAAAATGGTATGGCCTCATATACCATTTTTAAGGTATCAACGATAATTTTATTTTAAAAGTATATAAAAACACTGCGTTTTAATGTAGGATAAATCAATTTAAAACTGATCTCTCTTTTTATTGTTACAACTTTCTTATCTATATTCCATCATCAAGTTTTTTCTCAGAACTAAATGTTTTATTTTGCGTTAATTGATAATATAATCCATTACAAAAACTATTTTAATAAATTTATGTACAAGGAAATATTCCTAATTGGTTAATGATGATATGTCTTTATTAGATATTGCTGTATTTCTACTGCATTTCCACATATACTTTGTAGGCGGTGATAAATATCTCGATACCACCATATAAGAAAATACACAACTAATCCACATGGCTGAGTTCAATGAACTTTGTGGAGATGTTAGGTGGCATTACGAGAGTGACATGAATAAATACTGTCTGTACAAACTGTATCGAACATTGTCCTATTTGACCCATCATGAGTTCCTTGTTCCTTTCACTCAAGGTTGATTTAATTCACACATGACGGGTATAGTTATCTAGACAGTTGCTTGTCCTTTCGGAGTACCCGGTCTCACGCTCCTGGTAGAATTTCACGTGTTCAACTTAATTTGCCAAATTTAAAGTTTTAACTATTTGCTTTGGGGTTGTGATTTGGACATGTTGACGGGTTGTGTGACATCGATTGCATAGTACGTTTGTTTTTGATAATAAATGACCAGAAACTCCCGATTTGACTGACGTCTATAGAAGCGGTTCTGTACATTGAAACCGTGTTGATGTGTCCGTGGAACCATCTTGTTAAAACTTTTGCACATGAAATATCACTCCCCAACTATGTCCAATCTTTTATTATTAATTCAGCAATCAATCATGTTGAGGGTTTCCACATTAAGTAATCAGCCGAGCTGTTTTACTGCGCTTTGCGGATTGTTTTGATATTTTGTAAGATTTATTGTAAATGTGCATACTACCGTATATCGCTATTTTGATTCGTCTATTTTTGCACGAGTTACGGGACTTGTTTAGTGGCAGATCTTGTGCACGCAACTCCTCCGATTCCACTTGGCATATTGGTTTGGTACTTTTTAACTCATTCCACTTTATAATAGTAAGAATCATCTCTAGATATACACTTTATTCACTTAATGATAACCAGTGGTGTGGACAGTCAAACCTGTCTATAAAGGCCACCCAAATGAATCAGTAAAAGTGGTCTTAATGGGCAGGTGGCCTTTATATTCAGGTTCAAATAATATAAATTAAGAACAATTGGGATGCAATTCTAGTGTCCTTTATAGGCAGGTGGTCCTTATATAGAGGTGGCCTTTAAGGCAGGTTGGACTGTATTTTGGTTTACAGAGCCATGAATGAAATGTACAACCAATGAAAGCAAAGGACTATTTTTACCATATTGATACATGACACTTTGTGTAGCTAAACAATGTCAAAATAGCATCAATTGCTTTGACTTTGTATATATCACTTTTGCTGATTAAAATGTAATATTAACTATAAAGAAGGGAGAAGGATGGAAGTACCGAGTCAAGCACTTGCTAGACTCAAATGTAGCACAATTTTTATGCAATACCAGCTCATAAATTTAAATACTAACTACCGGTATGTTTCTATCCCAGCAGTGAAAATCGCTATTAGCTTCTTCATTTTTGAGATTTTTTTCCAAAAGTAACTCTTTTGTATTTTCACATTTTGACTAGAGCTGTCTCGTGAGAGCCAAATCGCCCCCGCCCCCAACATCTACAAAGATTTAATGTTTTCCCGCGGTCACGACCTTTCCGATAAGACCTTGGTTCAAGGTCATAGCACACCTCTGGATCATAAAGATTTTTCATGTGAAGTTTTATGACAGTCGTCCGAAGCATAAGATATGGCCCGGAAACTATTTTACAGAGACAGAACGAACGACGAATGGACAAACATGATGATTCCTATATATTCCCCTCAAACAAGTTTGCAGGGATATAAAATTAGGTTTTAATGATTTAAAGATGATAGAAACCCAGACTAATTGCTAAAATAACTTTACTTTTACTCACCCTGAAAACAGCACAAAACCTGTTGGTTCGACTATTTACAATTGTTCAGTGATGAAATACTTAACCTGGAATAAAACAATATTATGCAAATAAATGCAACAGGTTTCAGGGTATGTTATTAGTGATAATTCATTTTCACTGGATTTTTATTAACAGTTACACACCCCTAAGGCATCACAGACTGATGTAGATTAACATAATACATAAACATAATAAATTTTATCACTGAGCTTAAATTTTAACAGCTGTACCTGACTAAAGTGACCTGGTTATACTAACAGGTATAACAAACAGATTAGTTTTCACAGATAAATTTCCATTTGTAAACATAAACAACAAGTCCTATGGTGAAAAAGAGGTCGCGGTGGCCTAATGGATTAGACGTCAGTCTACAAATCAAGGGTTTCTCACCTCTGTGTGTTCGAGTCCCGCTCTGGCCGCATGTGGGAAAGTGTATTTTTCTTGCCGTTGGCCTTTACTGATTAACCTGATATCAGTATAATGGACTGTGGAGTGATACGCTTGTCTGTGACGTAGCAACATAAAGCCGACCCGAGTGCGCGCTGGTACAAGGCAGACCATACAACACTCGCACTTCACATGCATACACAGACTTGTTCATAGATTAATCAATAGAGATTAATAAAATAGTTCTCGTCGCGAATAGCTGAAAAATTCTTGATGCAACGTTAAGCAACATTCAACCAACCAAACCCTATGGTGAAAACATGTATTCTGCAGTGTTCCATTTAGAAGAGACTCTTATACCATTTGCCAAAATAATGACACCCCCCAAAAAACTGTCTGGGGGCCAACCGTGCTCCTTCTTTTCAGTCTTAATCGCGTCTTGAGTAAATCTGGAACTACCTCTCTTTTTTCAGTATATAGTTTTTTTGATTAAACCAACTGTTTATACGTCGCAAGACATAATACGCCATCAATAAAGTTGCGTGGATATTTAAATACTGATATTTTTACATGAAATTGGTCAAGTTATTGTCGATCCTATTTTTGAAAGCATGGCCCGTTCTTAAAGCCTTGGTCAGGATGGTCTTGCTTACTACAGTTCTTGATTAAACACCGATTCTGAGCTTGTTCACCAATGCATCAAGCTGTCCCAGATTGGTAGTAGGCGGGTCCAGGTCATTAGTATTACAAAGAAGGCTCAAAATTCTGTATTCTGGTCTGTGCGGAATCCGTAAGGTGAAACGTATTAAAAATATTTAGTTATTCCGTCCGATCTGTACGGAGCCCGTAAGGTGACACGTGTTAAAATTATTTAGTTATTTCGAAATAGTTTATCGTATATTCGCAATATTTATTTTTTTAAATTTCGAAATATCATTATGCATATTCGCAATAGTTATTACGAATTGGAAAATTCGCAAGTTATTTAGTTATATTTACAATAATTTACTTTTTTTATTACATAAACTTATTGACAAATAACGTTTACCTTTCAGTAAACTAGCATCATCTGTCAACTTCACGTCAATTCTGTTATTGGTTTGCGTCCTTTATTGTGGCGTCAAAGATGGCGGAGCTAAATACGTTGAAGTGATTAAAAAAGGCGGGGCTAAATGCTACGAAAGGATGAAAGGCGCTGTTCCATTCGCTGACAAAGTTATAAACCACTGAGTAGATCACTCTAAGCAAAAATGTCAACGATTAATATTGTAAATAAGAAATAATTTTCAATTTGTTGTAGTTTCCGGGGAAATAAACAAGATTTTGTAATTGGCAATTCTATCATAAATTACTTCGCAATTTTATTAGAATTGCCACTTCCAAAATCTTGTAAACCGTAACACTGATTGAAAATTATTTCGTAGTTTTCGCAATATTATAATTTTATTCCGTTTGTTTGCAATAGTTATTTTGCATTTTCGATTATTCAAACTAACTATTGCGAAATTACGAGATAATAATTATCAGAATACTTGTATACAAAATAGCATTCCGAAATATCTTTGCACCTTACGCACAAAAATTCTAGAAACGGCAACATTTGAGCTTAATTACTATTCCATGATCTTTTTTCTATTAAAAACCTTAGATTTGCAAAATAAAAAATGTGTTAACCACGCGCCATACTTTAAATTTAATGCGACAAACGGTCCTAAACCAGCTGTAAACTCAGATAATGATCGTAATGATGGTATAACTACACAATACAATTTTGCTAAAATTATTTATATACAGGGTAGACTAATGCTTTTAGTAATAAAGTCAAAAGACATAAAAAGAGTATAGTCTGGTGGAAAAAAATTGAAATTTCACAATAGGGGGACATGAGTGTTCAAAGCTGGCAACATAGCTGTCTTATATCATCATATGTTAGGGGTCAAGAATCAACCTGTTGCCAAGCTGATTGACCCTTGGTTTAGTAGATAAAAGGTCAAAGGTCAAATAGTGGTTTTTCCCCAAAAAATAATCTTTATTAGTTTATAGCTGCCCAAATATATACTTTCTGAGATTTAAATAAATCAAATAAATCTGTTCTCATGCAATCATAGCATTTCATGTATTTTAACATTGACTAGGAAGCTAATTGAGACTGTTTAGGCTAAAATTTAAATATTTCAATGTTATTTTTCAAAATTCTGACACAAGCTTCAAGATAAAATAAAATTAAAGTATACATTCAACATCAAAGCATGAATCAAAATGCTAAAATATAATTCTTTTGTAAATACATGACTGTGATTAAAATAAATATATTGTTTAAACCCAGCTAATAATTTGAAATTTAATAAAAGCTTAAAATCAAAGTACTGCAAGTACTGTAATCGGCAAGGCCTAGTCACGAGAATCTCTGGAATATATCAGTCACATCTAACGATCTCTTTTCATTCATCAATATCACTATCTGTGGCATTATCATTCAAAGGTTTCAACCAATCAACGGTTTAACAGTCCCATTGCAAGTGCATACAGCCAGCCACTTTAAATTGTATGCCCTACATGTACATCCTGTAGTGCAACATGATTTATATTTACATTTCAGCAATGCATGACATGATTTTGGTAAAGGTTATTTTCTCATTAAAACCCCTACCGTAGCTCTATTGGTATAGCGCTCACTCCCCGTATGTGGTGAGTCCTGGGTTCGAACCCTAGTTGGGTCTGACCAAGACTTGAAATAAGGTAGTGACTGTTTTTTTTTTTTGCCAAACCCTCGGTATTTAGTAACGAAAGTCACGAGATCCTTTGAGAGAGATCTTAAAATCCGATGCCCAGTGCCAAAGCGGGTGTAACATGTTAAGGAACTTTTCCTGCACATTTCCCTAAGTTCACTACAAAGGTCAAAATTTTTGCAACTTCACCTATAGCTGGTGACGTCTTGATATGACTGAAATACGTAAAAGCCCGTAAAACCCCATGCAATCAATCAATTTATAATTTTCTCATTAAAACTGTTTTTAAGTCACATTCAGACTCACACTAACTTAACTGTCCAAGAATAATCGTGAACATCAGGAAAATACTTAAGTCCAAAAAGTTAAGTTTTGTTCATGATCCTTTGACCTGTAATTGTCTTAGAAAAGTTATAGTTCAAAGTAAGATTTAAACAAAAAAAAGTTTAACTGTGAAAAAAACTCAGATTTAAGTATAAAAACCAGTACATGTATTGTTTGTGGTCCTGTTGCCAAATGACAAGACAAAATAAGTAACGAAAAGTTTATGGTGCATCACAAAACAAGGTCGTTTTGAAACATAAACACAAAAGCGACATTGGGAATGGATAGGTCACACCATCAAAACACCTGCCAACAACATCACAAAACTTTGAAATGGAACACACAAGAATAAAAGACACCTTGAGACAAGTTTCTGAAATTGAAACAGAGGGGGTAAAATTGCGCAGAACAGAGCCAGTTTGAGGGATTTTGTCGATGGACTAACCTCCACTGGGAGTGAAAGGCATACAGTACGCAATTTAGTGAGACTAGCACCATCCGTGTCCTATAGGTGACGGGAGTCCTGGAACAAATACCAGGTATAACTAAATGCAGCCAAACTGCAGTTTAATAGTGTGCACGTTGAATATGTAGGTCGGTTGCATATGATGTTTGAAGCAAATTTTCAATTGTACTTTTCCCCTGAGAGGAACAGTTTACATCGTAGATGAGAAATCCTCGCTAGGTACATTCAATGAAGGCATCTGCACTCACAAGTTCAGAAAAAAATCCCTTGCAAGAGTGGGAAGAAGACCTGTGTTTTCCCTGGAAACACGGAATGCTGTATTTAGAATGTCCAGAACGTTAATTGACAGTCTTACAGTCTGTAATTGCATGGAATACTGGGAGCCTATTCCTCTCCAGAGGTGATAATTTTATGCTATTTAGAATGTCCAGAAAGTTAATTCACAGTCTTACAGTCTGTAATTGCATGGAATACTGGGAGCCTATTCCTCTCCAGAGGTGATAATTTTATACTATGAACAGGGACGAACTTTAGATGTCCCGCTCTGGAATCATACTTCCTCATTTCAAAGCAACAGAAAAATAAAGTCACCAGTACCACGACAGACAACAACTGTTCTTTTATAGCCTTGCATGTAAGCATCAACACCATGGGGAACAATTCTAGTATCGGCTTCCTTGTGTAAAGCTTTAAGAAGGGTAACACCCCTTTTGTATGAATTAACATGCTGTCTGCTGGACCTCTGATACCCTCAGCTAAGCTAAGAAGTGTCTTGGATTACTACGAGATCCTATTTGTTTTCTTTGTGACTTATAAAATCTTACCAATTTGATGGCAGAGGGACATTTTAATTATCAATAATTTTTCTAACAAAACGGGGACCTTATCCCCTTTTATCTCTAGATGGTTTCACCTTTTATGGATTAGTTGTCATATCTATCATAATGACATCAATTTTAATACATTTATCTTTCGCGTGGATAAACACAGTTTGTGTGTTTCCTAACTCGCCGAATGCATTGATGCCTTTCCGTTTTCCCAGTGCTACAACTAAAATTTGACCATTAATTATTTTGGTAGTAATGTCTCCATGCAAACGTCTTCCTCCGTGAAATTTTGAAGATCCGACTCGTCAGCTGCAGATAACAAGGGTCCTGATGTATCAGGTATAGAAAGCGACACTGGGAATAGTTCTTGTTTCAACAGTTCACTAATATTTCCACCAGAAAAAGAGAACACACTTGATAGTATTATACAGATACAGTCATTAAATCTTTCAGTACCACCAGTACTTTGATTTCTTTTTTAAAAAAAAGTGGATACTTATATAAATACGGGCAATATGATTCAGTAAAATTATTTTAACAGAAGTCTAAAGTTTTGTTAAACAATTTCAAATGCACAAATGTGTTTATACTAATATTTATTTGCCACAATGAATCATATTTGTAAAGGTCAAATGTGTGCAAGCGTCTAATCTTGTTTTTCATGGAAAACTTTGAAAATAAGTGACTGAATTAGTTGGATATGACTTTCTTTTAATTTGAAGATACCACTTACATATTAAGAAGACAAAATGTATAAAGAAAAACTCCTGTAAGCCACCTTGAATTTGTGTATAGGTCAATATGGGCATTTTCACTTGAACTTTGCACCCATTGATCTTTAGCTACCCCACAATGGCCCCGGGGTGAAATCTTGCTTGGCAACAAGCCGATTCTACCAAAGTAAAGTTCAAAGAAGGTTATGACATAACTTGCCACCTTTGAACACGTTGTCCTCCCTACATCGAAAAATAAGCGGGTTTTTTAAAATCCTCTACCAGACTAGTACATGTATTTCCATTTCTAAATGAGTACATGTACTTGCATTGCCGTTGCCCGCGAAATCTTAAGTATCACGCCTAGTAGTGAACGCATTTTACAACTGGCATCTGAATCGTAGTAACCATGAAAGTCTGAAATAAAACAAGTTATTCGGTATCAACTCGGTATTTGTATTTAGAATGATACTGTATATTTCTGGCTGTCCTATCCTGAAATTTATTTTTTGTGGGTACACTAAATCATGAATTACACATTAAACCAGAACACATTATGGCTTAAACTACACAGGCACTATACTTAAACCGAAAGGCTTTTCTCGTTTCCCAGACCACCAGTGAAATGACCTCCTGCGTATAAGTGAAAGAAACTTGAACGGACTTGACCGGACCGTGAAACGCCATTACTTCAATCCACAAAGACCAAAGTGTAGTTGCAGATGTTGTCTCACTGGTCTATTTTTCCTGAGTGGGGCCTTAGTGGCAGAGTGACCCTAATCGTGGGCTGACAGACCATGTAGCAGGTTTGAATCACACTAAAATAGATTCTAATGTAAGGAGGTTTGTCAGTTTCAGTTTGCTTGCCAAAGACTGATTTTATTCTGGTTACTGCGAATTCCTCCACCATCCATGAACTGACATGGTCCTTATAGGTGATAGAATCTTGACTGGGGCATAAAAACCCCATTACATGTACTTAATTCCACTCCTTGGGATCTAAATTACCAACTCTTGAGGTCATGGATGCATGTTTCTGGGTTATTTAATGATAACATCAATTTGTATTACTGGAAAGTGGGACAATCTCAAAAACGGGAACTATTGATATAGTATATACTTAATTAAGTAAGCACATCTGGTTTTTTTTAGAGCTCATTAGTTTTGGACGATATAATTATAATGTAAAACGTTAATGCACAGCGCATGACAGGCAATGGGCGATACAATGGAAAGTTAACCATTGCAATAGCTAACCTGTGCTTTCAGATCAGGTGAGCGAAAAATACCAAAACATACACACAGTTAAAAATATAAAATAAAATAATTTAATTTTTATCATCTGTAAACATTTCACCTAATACTGACATCCTCATATGGAATGGTTGAGCTTTACATGTCATTAATTCTGGTTTTGATTCATATATTAATGGATAATAATGCATTAAATTATATAAATTGGATATATTAGGAGATTTTGGATTTTTATTTTTATTTTCACTACCTAGCACTAATTCAAATAATTTTTCTAGATTACTGCCCCCGAATTTAAACTCTGTTTTTGATTTTTCTTTTTTCTCTGTCTTTTCATTAGATGGTTTAACATTAAGTTTCCATTCATCTAATAATGTTAATACTTCTTTTAAATCTGTTAGTCTTTTCTCTAATAATGATACTTTTTCACTATCTTTGGAGTCAGTATTGATATTCTTCTCAGGCAAGTCTTTTTCTAGCACATTGTTATTATCTAAACGTTTTTCCTCAGAATCTTTTTCAGCATCAACATTTTTCTTATCAAATGCATTATTAGCTGCTAAATTATCCAAGTTTTCAGATTCTGATTTAGCATCTTTTTCATCTTTAACTTTACCTGATAATTCTGTATTTTTATTTTCATCTGAAGCTGATCCATTAACACTCATTTTTGAACCATTTTTAACTGAACTGGATAATTTAGCATCACTTAACTTCTCATTTTGAACTGTGTTTAATTTGGTATCACTACCAGATTCTGAATGTTCACTTGTTACATTTTCTGTCTTTTGACCCACAGTCACATTAATTCTTTGAGTTTCTTTTATACTTTCCTTTTTATCATCAAACTTGTTATCACTTTGACTTTGACTATCATCAGCTTGCTTTTCTTTAGTCTCCAAAATAATATTACTAGATTCTATACTTAATTCATTAATTCCTTCTTTGATATTTAAATCGTCATTCTGTTCAGTATTTTCGGTCTCTTCTTTATTGTTATCCGAGTCTTCAGAAGAAACAAGTAAAATTTTAGCCTTTTGCTCTTCTTCTAATTCATGAAATTTTCTTAAATCTTCTTCTGCTTTTAATTTTTCTTTCTCTTCCTTCAATTTCTTTTTCAAAATTTCTGATTCTTCTTTCAAATCTTTCAATTTTTTTCCTCTGACTGTATCAGATGGACTGACAATATCCAACATGGCTAACAAATCTAGATTGTCCTGCCACTCCTGTAAAACTTCATCATCTTCTTTTTTCTGAGCACTACAACAATAAATAGAAGCTATATCAACTGGATGAGCTTCAGTGTTGAAAAAGTACCCACCAGCGTCTATAACACATTCTCCATTCGGCGTTTGAATTACAGTTCCGATGCTTCCGTTGTTCAAAATAAAATTGTCTGGATCAAAGAGAAGATAGAGGTACTTTGTTGTCTCGGCTAGGAAGAAGCTCTCCATCCTATTTTCTATGGTGTGTGAATTGACGTTGTTAATCTGAAAATATAAAGAACTGAGATATCACAAACTTCATACAATTTAATTTCATTATCTCAAACTCAGATATCTTGAATTTCAGACAAGTCCAGAACCAAATGTTCTTAAATGAACCAAACTGAGTTTAGTTATCTCAAGTTGGATATCTCAAAATATTTTGGTAAGTCAAATGAAGTTTTAGGTCTGTGAAAGAAAATTTTATGAACATAATGTTTGTTAACTACATGTACATGAATAAGTAAGTTTTCTTGCTAAACAAATTGAATTTGTTTCATAAAATTAATTTGCATTTGAATTTGTTTTGAAAAATTGCAAAACATATTTTGATAAATTAACAACTGTCCACTGTTCTTGACGTTTGTATCATCTGCAATCATTACATAATTGAATTGAACAGAAAGGTTTGAGGTGATTATGATACCCAAGGTGTAACTGAAACAACGATTTGTTTGTCATCAAAATGGAATCTGTACCTGTACAATAAAAAATTCAAGGATTCTAACTAAATAAAGAAAATCATGCAATGATGTCAGTTTATTTTACATTAAATTTGAAAATAGAAGCAATATTTTGAAAATACCTTTGGTCAAAAAAAGGTTTGACAAATGTATGTATTACAAAAAAAATTGTCATATGTTATTTCACAAGAGCAGCAGTACCATTCATGTAACTTACTGTAGCAAATCCACATTTAGTTTTTGTTATAAGTTCCATGGCTTCCAACATATCTACGCCAATCTCTAGCAGGAATGGATCTTTTGTAGCTCTATACAGGTATACAGCACTTTCTATCAACTCTGAAAAGTTGCCAAAATGTCAATTTCGAAGTGCAAAATTTCAAAAAAAATTATTTCATAAATAATAGATAATAACATTAAAGATTTAAAATATTTCAATGTTAACTGCAAAACTTTCCCAATTTGAGGAACCATGATGATTTACCAAACCACTGACTATTGTCAAAATTAAAAAAGTAACTTTACTTGCTAAATCAGCACCAATTCAAAACTTCCTTAAATATTTAGATAGTTTTTGTACTTGTTAGATCTGTATTGAAGTAAATACATTCAAGGTTACACATAATTCCCACAGGTGGTTTACTATTTTAAGTATATGTTACATGTAACAGCATTGTTATGAATTCAGCAGCAAGATATACATTTCAAGCCAGTCTCTCCGATTGTAGTTTCATCCCAACCACTCACCTAGTAGATAACATCATGAACCTAATGCTTAATTCAGTAAAACCTGAATATATCAAACAAGCTTACACTGAATGCATGGATAGTAAGAAGTAAAATATTGGGCCAGACCGCTCCTCTATATAAGTCTAACAATATAATGAAGTCGCTTTATAATGAAGTTAAACATAAGAGTCCCAAGGGCTTCATTATAAACATGTTTTACTGTAATACACCAAATTATGTACCTGGTCTTAATGGATATCCTTCCCTTCCTTTGTGAGCTTCATTTCTTGGAATATTATAATACTCAGGTGGAAATCCAAACTGTCTGGCCACTTGATGGAAATTATGCATGGTTTTCATAGCTTTGTCTATATCACCTAACATACTCTAAACATCAAATAATACAAAAGTATGAGTTTTATTCATAATACTGTAAACATATTTATTTTCGCAATGTACTAATTTTCGCTTATTTCGCGGACGTCGTTTGTTTTGCGCGAAAATTGATACATAGCAAAAATTAAATTATGCCTTTTGTGTTATAGTGCATATTTCAAAAACACAAAAATGTAACTTCGCGAAAAAGTCTAAATTTCCTTAACCACGAAAATAAATACATGGGAAATTAAATACATTTACAGTACCTATCCACATCATTTGTTTTGATTGGTACACCCTGGGCTCTATAGACTCTTTTGGGTACTTGGGATATGCAAGCAGTTTCCTCATTTCAGGGAAGAAAATGAAAATGTTCAAAATACAAAATCATACTAGCAAAGATTTGTTGCTATCCAATGGTTCCAACTTTCATTTTAGAACAGTTTCTTTCATGTATTAATTAAGTTCACTGAAATTTGGATTACACAATTTAGAATTTTTAATTTAAGCATAGGATTAAATGTCAAAAGAGCAATCTGATACTGTAACTTATTTATTTTCGTGATGTACTAATTTTTGCTTATTTTGGGGTCATTAGTTTTGCACAAAAAATAACCGGTAATACAGAGTGAAAAACAAATTAAGCATATTGTGTTATAGTGCATATTTCAAAAACGTGAAAATTTAACTTTGCAGATATGTCTAAATTTCCTTAAAAGCGAAAATAAATACATGCGAAATTAAATACTTTTACAGTAATGAGAATAGGAGGAAACTGAGCTCCTAAAAAAAGCTCCAGCAAAAACTTGACATGATATGTTTTCTTTAAGCACACATTAAGTGGTGTATGGTTTTACAGTGTTTAAGCCCAATCAAGATTCTTTCACTTATATTGAGACAGTCAGTTCATGAATGGTGGGGAACCAGAGTTCCAGGAGTAGACCTTCAGAAAGTAAAATTACATACTTTTTCACAATATGGGGTGCTCAGAGTGGAAGGCAAACCTAGACAGTAAGAGACACTGTGATCTGTCAGTGTGTGCTTTAAACCACTCAGCCATCAAGCCCCCCCCCCCCCCCCCCTAAGTATACACTGATGTGCATCATCTAGCTACTAGCATATCAAACAAACATTTTAACAGACATATTTTGGCAGGTTCTTGTTTGTATCTTCCTTTCTGATTTTATAAATTAACTGACATTCATCATTAAATAATTAATTACCTGGACTCCAGGATAGTACCCATCTAGTGAGGTGAACATAGGTAGAGTTATTCCCCCTTTCTTCATATTAGCCCACATATACCAGTCATCTCTCTTAAGATGTTTCTCAGCTGCTTCTGAATAAGCTACAAAAAATATAACAATGTAATCAATAAGCAAGTGTAGTGGAGTAATGGCGGTTAATGTACCAGTCAAGATGGAGCAAGTGGAATGGAGTATCTGTGCTTTATTTAAGAAATGGAATTGTACTTTTTTTCTACCATGAGGTCATGGAGAGAACGAGAATGGCGCAAATTTAATGAAGTGCGAAGCACTGTTAAATTTGCACCATTCTCGTTCTCTCCATGACCTCATGGTAGAAAAAAAGTACAATTACATTTCTTATATTTACAATCTTTCAAGAATATACAAAAAACACGAGTGTTTTTCTGGATGGCACTTAAATTTACTTGTTTACCAACTCTCCGTGGCTGGATGCACATCATTTGATAGAACAGCAATTGGATCTGACAGAACCGTAACTCCGCCCACTCTGACGTAACTTGACGTGATTGACGTGAAGCTCCGCCCGTACCCGTCTCCAGGTGATGGAAAAATAAACATAATCCCTCAGCTTATCGTAAATATTTCACTTAAAAGATAATCAATGGTAAGAGTCACATTTTCATATTAAAATTAAACGAACAACTATTAAATGTTGAATTTGTAAGCATTGATGGCTGAATGGAAGACAACGAAAAACCCAACTGCGGATCGATAGTGTAATCCGGGTAATGTGTATTGGGAGTTATGTATTCATACGTCAGTCAGAATTGGGTAGTGTGCGCGACTCTCTCCATGAAGTTATGGAGATAGTCAGGAAGACCTGTTTCATATAAGGAAAAGTATTGCGATTGTAAATATGCACAAGTCAAGATTCTTTTAACTATACCAAGGTGGTCAATTCTGGGATCGTAGAAGAAACTGGAGTGTCTGAGAAATACCATCAACCTTTGACAAGCTAAATGACAAATGTTCTCAAATATGAAAGAGTGGAATTGAAACCAAAGCAGTAAGAGGCATTGTGATCTTGGCAATGATGAACCTTGTAATGAAAGAGCAGTTACAAACATGGTAAATGACCAATTTGTGTGTGACAAGAGCTGATGCTAAATGTAATATAATATATAAGTAATAAAATGTTTACAGGTAATACAAATACTGTATAGAGAATAATCTTGGTCCATAATTTAGTAATTTTAGTATAAAAAAAGGTCAAACATAAATTTTAGCAATTTTACTTAGACCATTGTAAATATGTTTTTTTTATTTACAATCATCTTTATCATAAGGAAATAATAAAACAAATCCTATATCAGTAAAATTTTGAAACAGCATAAAATGTCATTTAAAAGTATTAAGTAATAAAATCCTATGAAGTACAGATAGTTTAGATCATCTACAATCAGTTACCAGATCTGTTGTCTCTGATAATCACATCCTTGACAAACTTTCTCATGCCAAGATCTGTCAGGAGTGGGATTTGAACCTGGGGGGGGGGGGGAGCTGTTGTTATCCCTAAGTGCACACTTTAGACCACTCAGCCATCGAGGCCCCACTGAGGTTCAAGTCACTGATAAATGTGTGTGTTAAGCGCCATACTCATGGTGTGTGTGTGTGTGTGTGTGTGTGTGTGTGTGTGATGGTTATGTTGTTCTCATACCATGAAATTGTTCTAATAACTCTGGTATTTGGAACATGATTCCTCCTTTAGCCAGATATTCAAAATATGAATCAATACCACCACCAATCCCAGCATCAAGAGCTGTCCATTTTCCTGTACTTATATCAATATGGTTCCCAACCTGTTAAATAATACAATATTCATACACAAATAAAATCAACTTGTAATTTTAAATGAAAGACGGTTAGCAAATTATAGTTTAAATTTTTTTAAAATCATTCTTTTTAAAAAATGAAATATTTTGCATTCTTTTTTTTTTTTTTTTTTTTTTTTGTTAAATAAAAACAATTCCAGGACCCTGGTATTCTGGTATGAGAAATTATAAAATAAACCACATTTAGGTATGTTTTATAATGCATCACAACAACAATGTCACACAATTCATAACTTATACCTTTTCAAATTTGTTGTCTTCAAATTCATATTGAGAATGTGTTTATTTGCATATTAAATTGTACATGCTGAAAATGATTCTTCTTAAAATGAAATTTATCTACATTCAACAAGTTGTTTTCAAATTACAGACAAACCTACTATTTTGTCATGCACAAGTGCAGGTTCCTAGTTACTTTCAATGAAATAAACTTTATGAATTGAAGATGACAAATACGCTAATTACAAGAGCGACATACTAGATGAATATTTCCAATAAAACCAGAGACAGAAAGCTTTCTGGTTCATGTTTTTCAAAACCTTTTAACTTAACATACATTTGTATTTATAAAAGTGCTCGTACCAAACCTAACTCTGATCGCCTTTCCCATAATGCTCTAAGTGCTCTCATTGCCACTTTTTCAAATACCGGGTCTCCAGTTAATCGACTGAGAGTACCAAACTCTACTATAAATGTACCAACACCTGCTGTACAAGTAACAGTTGTCTCCCCTTTGGGTACTCCATATTTCAGATTTATAGTTCCATATGGCATCCCGGTTGGTGTGTCAAACGCTGTAAAAGGGTATGCATATGTTTGTTAAATATGTGACCAAAGAAATTGACCAATTACTGTAACTGCATAGGAAATGATTGATGATGCCTTCATTCATAGCTATTTTCAGACTCCAGAAAAAAATTCATTTTATTTGATATGACTCAAAAGTTAAAAAAAAATATTGTTAATATATAAATGTTAGTTAGAGGACTCGGAGCTAAAGTAAAGGGAAACAAGAGGCCCAATAGGGCCTGTGATGCTCAACTGGCAGCTAATTTACATTTTTGATAAATAACATGCAAATGGCATTCCCCCTCCTTTTTACAATTGCAACGGGAACCAAAGTGGTTGGAAACCAAATATGCATTGGTTTTTCATGTTATTGCTATGTATAGGAACAGAAGCCAACTTGGATTTTGGCTGATATGCCAGACACAACTTTTGGATTACTGGTACTAAAGGACTTTTCATGCTGTATTGGGTTAGAATTGGCCAATTCAGGAGAAAATTTTCAATGATTTGATTGAAACAAACATTTTATTTGTAAACTGCCTAAAAATTGGGTCAACATTTTTTTTTCAGGAAAGATAAAACATTAGGTCATAACCTTCACAATTGACCTTGACCTCATTTTGAAGGTAATTACAAGAATATTTCAAAACTGAAAACCCCATGTCATTATCTGATCAAATAGTGAAGATATAACAATTTCAGCAATTTTCTGCATCCGTGACCTTGACCTTTGAACCCATAACCTTAATCTATACATCAAAATGACCGTTGCATCAATACCAACAATATTCCAATATACATGCCTTTACAAAAAGTTTATAGTTTTCAAGATAATGAACCATTTTTGTATTGTTTTGCTTCTGTGACCTTGACCTTTGGACCCATGACCTTTTTCTATACATCAAAATGATCGTTGTATCAATACCTACAACATTATAATATACATGCCTATACAAAAAGTTTATAGTTTTCAAGATAATGAACCGTTTTTGTATTGTTTTGCTTCTGTGACCTTGACCTTTGGACCCATGACCTTTTCCTATACACCAAAATGATCATTGTATTAATACCTACAACATTCTAATATACATGCCTATACAAAAAGTTTATAGTTTTCAAGATAATGAACCATCTCATTATTATTTCGCATTTGTGACCTTGACCTTTGAACCCATGACCTTAATCTATACATCAAAATGGCTGTTGCATCAATACCAACAATATTCCAATATACATGCCTATACAAAAAGTTTATAGTTTTCAAGATAATGAACCTTTTCAGTATTCTTTCGCATATGTGACCTTGACCTTTGGACCCATAACCTTTTTCTATACATCAAAATGATCGTTGTATCAATACCTACAACATTCTAATATACATGCCTATACAAAAAGTTTATAGTTTTCAAGATAATGAACCATTTCTGTATTGTTTTGCTTCTGTAACCTTGACCTTTAAACCAATGACCTTAATCTATACATCAAAATGATCGTTGTATCAATACCTACAACATTCTAATATACATGCCTATACAAAAAGTTTATAGTTTTCAAGATAATGAACCATTTCTGTATTGTTTTGCTTCTGTGACCTTGACCTTTGAACCCATGACCTTTTTCTATAAATTAAAATGATCGATGTATCAATACCTACAACATTTTAATATACATGCCTATACTAAAAGTTTATAGTTTTCAAGATAATGAACCATTTCTGTATTGTTTTGCTTCTGTGACCTTGACCTTTGGACCCATGACCTTTTTCTAAACATCAAAATGACCGTTGCATCAATGCCAACAATATTCCAATATACATGCCTGTACAAAAAGTTTATAGTATTTGAGATAATAAATAAAATCAGAAAGTCAAAAAATTAGGTCATGACCTTCACAATTGACCTTGACCCCATTTTGAAGGTAATTAAAAGAATATATCAAAATTGAAACCCCAATGTCATTATCTGATCTAATAGTCAAGTTATAACAATTTAAAACAATTTAAAGCTATTTTACGAATTTTGCAAAATTAAACCCAAAAACGCGTAACCTATTTTTTGTCAGAATTCCACAAAATGTACAAACTTAGAGGTTAAGACCATCTAGAAGCCAAATATCAAATCAGATTTTGCCTGCAATGACTGGTTCTGGAGAAGAAGATTTTTTTAGGTTTTTTTCTATTTTTAGTAACGGCAGCCATCTTGGTTATCTAATCGCCATGATTTGTACAATCTACAGTCAGACTCTAGCAAGGACCTTGCACAGCAAATTAGGTTTCAAAAGGCCTGGTAGTTTCAGAGTTTTTGCTGTTAACGGATGCATGCATGCACGCACCAAGCACGCACGCACACATCATGCCAATAGCTCATCTGGCTAAAGCCAGTTGAGCTAAAAAAACTAGGGAAAACCTTTAAGCAATGACCTTGGTCCTCATACAAATTTAAAGTGGAGGTGCACTTAAATATACATGTATCTATATCACTACTGTAAACTGAGAAATTGAAGTGCTTTTGCATTCTGACCTTTCCACTTAAAATTGAACTGAGCTAAAACTAAGTACTGGCATAAGTGACTAGGGTGTGCACTCAAAGAGAAAAATACAACTAATTACTTCTGAATAGTAAAATCACTAAAGTAAATACTAATATATATGTGCCAATATAAAGAAGTCTACAGTATTTGAAATAATCACTTACCAGGTAAAAGTTTCCTACCAACTACATCAGCCATTCTCAGGAGAGGACCAGTGCAGGGCCAGCCAGGTTCAAGGTCCATTCCTGCCTTTTTAGAAAGCAAATGAGCTGATAGCAAACCTCCTAAAACTATAAAGTTATATATATATAGTTTATTATTAAGTATGCAAGGCTAAATGCCCATAGTACAATTCCAATTCAAATATATATCATTTCAATGTGCACACGTATAATACATATAACACACAAAAGATTTATCAATTTTGTGTAGTCACAAACACTCATAATTAAAACTATAAATAAAATATGATTGCATATTTAACAATTGAACTGTTTTGAAATGACGTTCATGGTCAATATGAATGCTAAACATTTGCATTACAAACTGAATAATTTGCAATGACACTGGTGCAGTTGTTTGGCATTTATAGTCCTTTGATGAATGCCAAAAGTTTCAAACTGGAAGATAAAGAAAATGCACAAGGCTAATGAAAATATATACCGGTACCCATGAATAAAAAATATCGGGGGAAAAGTAACTTATTTACAATTTTATGATGGTCAAGCATTTATCTCGGTGTATGTTGTCATGATATTGAATAATTCTGACAAAATGAAAAGATATGTGATTATGTAACTGAATGATACTTTTATACATTACATGATAATGGATGAAACTGTAAATGTAAATCTTATTTTGTTACAACATGAAAAGTTTCCGAATTGCATAACATCCCTAGTGATTTTGATACAAGTATGTAATAAGAGTAAATAAAAATCAGTTTGTAACTGTATCACTAAGAAATACTTCCATGTTCCTTTCATTCTCAAAAGTTATTTTATATATGGCTGGTGTAGCTAGCTAAGCAAGAGGTGCTTACCCTTCCAGAGCACCCAGTCTCGCTTCCCTGGTGGAAGTTTGTGTGTATCACTAAACTTGCCATTTTTCAAAGTTTATACTTTTCTTTTTGGATTGTGATTTGATAGAAAGTATGTTTGTTTTAATACATAATGAAATCTGGTGAGGTAATAAAGGGAGAGTACTCACTTCTTATATTGGTCTCAAATACAGAAGCATTGATATCTATGTCAAAATCCATCCCATTTACTAGCATTTTGGCAACTCTTCTGAATTCTGTATAATTTCCCATTACAGCTAATGTACTTAAACCATCTATCAAAGTCAGTGAAAAACTGGAAAATATATATAAATCTAAACATAACTTTAGCATGGTGTTGGTGTTATGTCATAGCACTTCCGTATGAGTTAAAGTTATAAATAAAATTTCAATAATACAGTAAATGAATATAAAGGTCATGTAAACAAGCTTCTCTTGCCTTCTTAATTTAAAATTGCCATGTCCGTAATGATCCATTTTTTTTTAAATTTAAAAACTGAAATAACAAACACATTCAGTGAATTATGATCCCTCTCCAGTAGGTATTTTTTGCGATTTGCACTTATGTTCAAAGAGCAATAACTCCCAGGAAAATGAGCAAACCAACTAAAGTTAATGATATGCACATCTATTAATGTTTATGCTTTGCCCCAAATTTTGTAAAATAGTTTTGTAGGAGTTTCAAGGAAAACACCTGACTATATTTTATTGTTACAATGATTTTTTTCAAAACAGATACATGTACATGTATTTCTATCAAGATATTGTTCACTGAAAGTAATATAAGAAATAGGGAAATTATGTTTTTTCTGTCCAAGATAGCAAAAGAGAAAATTAGAAAATATTTTTTACTTTTTATCTACACCACAATATTGAGATCAGCATTGTACAATGGTGAAAATACTGGTAATCAGAATGCATAAGGATATGGTACTCTACCTTCCCCATGTATCATGGCCATCACAAGTTAGAGGTCTCAATTCATCATATGGATAAGCATATTTAATGTAACCATCATAGGCATGATGAAACATCTCCAGAACTCTTTGTCTGAAAGTAAAATAATAATCAAATAGAATGAAGCATCAGAATTTGAAGTGTCAATCTGAGAATTGTGATAATTGCCACCATTAATTTGTCAAAGGCAGCAAATACAGTTCAGTGAGATAGATTTGTAGTTGGAATCTTGGTTCTGTTGTCTTTTTTGAACATTTGCAATATCCCTGGTGCAGGCTGAAGCACCTGGAATGCGGCATGTCATGTAGCCTCAGACCAATGGACATGGAGGAATTATGGCCAAGCCTTGTGTGCCTCCTGGCACTGAGAGAATTAAGGTAAGGTAAGGCAATATCCCTGCTCTGTACCAACCGGATGGAACTTCACTTGATGCCATAGATTTAACTATGGTTATTGAAAGTATATGCAACATTTCTTTTGTCAGTATTTTTAGTATGATTGGTTTTGTGTCCTTATCATAGTATCAGTATAAGTAAGGGTAAATTTGTCATCAGAAATTGATGAAAATGACTATGTTTAAAAAAATAGTTCAGAAATGTGAATCATAAAAATACTGATCAATTTAAGCCATATTGTGCACAACTTCAAGGACCCTTTCAGGCCTTAAATGTTAAATGTAGCAACTGTCTTTATTCAAGTGCATGTTGTAGCGATATAGCTACATGGTATTGTATGTACTAGTTAAGAGACTGTCTCGTCTATGGGGTACCTTTTAGTGGAAACAGTAGAGCATTCACTTTGCAAACGAACAGCCTGGATTCGATTCGCAGCTTCTGGGAAGGGAATTTTATCTATAATTTCATTGTAATTAGCATTTACATTACAAATGGTGCCCAGGCACGGATCCAGACAGGGGCACACCTGACCTGTGTCCCCCTTACAATTTTCGCAGCCCCTTCACCACACTATAACATGGGGTAAGGACTGCTCTATATAGCTTTTGTCCCCAAACACAAATTAGAAATTTGTCAGTGTGCCCCCCTAACATAGAATCCTGGATCCGCCACTGGTGCCCACAATGGGTACTTGCCTTTGAATGGGGGCACCCACAGGAAATATCCCAATAAAATGGGGTTCGCCGCTGTACCACGTGATACCCGCTAATGTTTATGCGGGACACTTATTTCCAATGGATGTGGAATCGCATGAGAAAACGACGTCATTCCGGGAATCTGTGACGTTGACGTTTTCCAAAACGTTCTGCACAAACGTTAAGAGGTATTGATCACGTGGTACAGCGGCGAACCCCATTAATAAATATAATTAAAATAATACATGTTAGGATATGTCTTCAAGGGGCGAAGACTAAAGGGGAGGGATGTAAATGTAACGACATAGCTACATGGTATAGTATGTACTATGTATAGGTTAAGAGACATTACTACTGTCTCACCTATGGGTACCTCTAAGGTGAAACAGTAGAGCGTTTGCTTTACAAACAAGCGACCCGGGTTTGATTCCCAGCAACGGGGAAGGGAATTTTATAACTAATTTTTCATTGTTACAATGTAACTAGCATTTACTTTACAATGTGTTTTATTCGTTATAGAAGGGAAAATGGGTCCTTTATTTTGCCAAACAGACACAATTGCTAAACATGTTAAGGTCTTAGTGGGCTATATTTAACTTTAAATTCTTTAAATAAATGCAAAATATTGATATTGTGGTAATTTATTAGATTGCATATCTGCCCTGGATAAGCAGCAACTTTATATATAAAAAGAATCCAATACTTAAAACAGCGCTTTTTTTTCAATGTGGGTACGGAGAATAACTGATAACTGACAGAGGTCCCCCCCCCCCTTGCAAATTTGTGCAGACGACGCAAGTGTAGAGAGTCGTTTTCCTTTGGAAAATGATCTAAGATAATCTATGTTTGATAAAAAGTATGCACCTATATTTGGGTATATCTTTTTCTTTAACTCTCTGGCAATCAATAACGCAATTTAGAACCAGTGACAGCAAAATCAACAGTCGAGTGACACGTTCAATGGAAGTCGCCATATTTTATTTCAATCGATCTTGCTTCCGGTGCTACAGACTTCCTCTTCCGGTTAGCCATTATCAAGTTTGGCAAGTGAGTGTCACCTAGTCCCAAAAATCCCAATCTATCGGAAAAGTTCTTCTCAGAAATTCAACTTTCTTAATCAGGATTTGAAAATAAATAAAATTCCTTTTGGAATCTTATGCGATTCAGGCTTAAATACTCGTAACACTTATGTTTTTGCACATTGAAACCTCATGCTGAATGAAAGCAGGGTCCGTTTGAAAGCAGAATATTATGGCTAATGTCTTGATAAAAGAATAAAATTCAACGGTTATTTTTGCGATTAAAACCAACGTGGTTTTAACATTGGTTTGGTTTTAAAACCAATATTACAATCGTTTAATTTGTGCCCGCAACTGAAATCGTGTGGATCTCTTAAAAGATGTTTACCTCATGAGAAAAATTGCAATTACAAATTATGAGGACCTCTGTGTCGGATCTCATTTTAACTGTTATAACAGTGGTAGCTCAGTTGAAAGGGTGCTCGCACCATTAATGGAAGGTTGTGGGTTGATCCCCCAGATGGCCAAGACTTGAAAGTGGGTAGTGACCGTTTTTTAGCCAAGCACTCTGCATAATTTACAAAACGAAAATCGTGGTTCTTTCAGATGTGAACTGAAAATAAACGAGATCACACTGTACAGTTTACCCCGCTGTATATTGCCATAACTGGCAGCTCACAGGCAAAATTTCTGCACCTTTATCGTTCTATCCGATTCTGTATAATTTACCTGTACACGACTTGTCATCAGTGAAGATCGATATACTGTTTGGCCTTTCATAATAGGGATGGGTATTATCAAATTTATGTATCGCAGTATATTATGATACACAGATGCTGTATCATGATACATCTAATATATTGTTTCAAAACTGATGAAGGCAAAGAGCCAAGGACCTGTTAAATATGTAACAACTCTACGCCGTCGGCCATGTAGCTAGTACACGTTATGATCAGGGCTCTCAAGTACTGAAACTTCAAATGCAGGTCATGACCTGCATTGGACTTCACAAATGCAGGTCACTGCGCGGACGGACTTTTCCAAGCTTAACAAAATCAATAATTAGACTTTATACCTTTTATTTTAAAAAAAACAATAGATATGTTTGTGCATACAATCACATGATAATGCCAATACTTCTTTTTCTTGCCTTCTCTTTTTTCATTGTTATATAATTATTATATTCATGGCAAACTTTTTTTGCCCTTCTCAGTACCTTATCACTTGGTTCATAATTGAAACATAATTCATCAGAATTGTATTTACAACTTAACAGTGAATTTATTGTGTCCTGACCTAGACTAGCTCTAAATTCTGTAAAAATATGTTTTACATGAGAGAATAGTATTTCAGTCTGAATTACTGTTTGGTAAAATCAAAAACACTTTTAAATAATATTTACAAAATGGTCATAAGATTGAAAAACTATACCCACTGACTGCATTTTTACTAAAACTATTTTTTTCATTTTATTTCACTCTGTATATTGTTAAAAGTGCTTAAGTACTTTATATAAGCTTCTGATATTTTTCATGTCATAGTTGAGCAGGACATTTTTTAAATAAATGAATAATTAAAAAAAATTGTTTGAAAATAAACTTAAAGATAAATAAAATTATGTTGTTTAATATCATAATGATGAATGAATCAAATACAACATATTCTAGAATAGTGCCAGTCTTTTCTAAATATAGACTGATAGATTGCTGTTTGAGTTATCTCCCTTTTGTAAACACATGGCAGAACTGACAGATGCACCACTGTGACACTGTCACTTTCCAGCAATGGTTTTCGCTATTTAACATCATGCAATCGGATAATGCTTTTATTTATGGATTATTTCATGAAAAAGGAACATTCTAAGTGAGTCTGTTATATTATTAAAGTTCTATTTAAAAAATCGAAGTGCAGTTTATGTTTGCTCCTGTATGCAGTACTGTTTTACCTATGTATACCCGATATACACAGGTGTTAAAGTAATCCAGTACCTGTGCTGTTTATTTAACCATGACTGATCAATCACAGGTGGATAGATTAATTAGTGTCTATACACAAATAATCATTGCCCAGTAATTAAGGATTACTTTACGCAAGACTTCGAACTTCAGGATTCCCGGGTCATATGAAAATTTGCGGGTGATTAAATGGATGCGGGTGTTATGCGGGTCATGGTCTTAATTTCCGGGTGTGACCCGCACGATCCGGGTGACTTGAGAGCCCTGGTTATGATAGTTTTGTGTTTGGCTGTTTCATATCGGATTGAAAGCTTTACATATGACATATTTACATTTGGGTTATTAAACAGATTGAGCTTGTGTGTTAATGTAGGTTATAAAAAGTTAGCTTACTTGACATAAAAAATACTGATATTACCGGGTCAGATCTGCCATATCGCAATATGTATGTATTATGAAATTGTATTGTGATATACCAGTATACCGATAATACCGTGCATCTCTAGTTCATATTGAAATGAATATTTTGTATTTGTAGGATGTTGATGCCTAAAAAGAATAGAGTGGCTATTTTTGAATATTTATTCAAAGAAGGAGTACTTGTTGCAAAGCAAGATTTCACTGCTCCAAAACATCCAGATATTGATGTCCCAAACCTTCATGTTATCAAGGCATTGACAGTAAGTATTCTGAAGAATATTTAATATCTCTGTTCAAGTTGATAGCAAAGTACACAGATGTTTACAAGTTACCAGAATACAGTTGTTTTGTTTATTACACACATGTAACTACATGTACTGGTGTAGCTAGCTAAACAGGAGAGGTGCTTACCCTATTGGAGCACCTGACCTCACTTCCCTGCTTGAAGTTCACATGTTTAACCTAATTTGCTAGCTTCAATCTTTTTCTTTGCTTTGGGATTATGGTCTGGGCATGGATTGGAATGTTTGTTTGGGATTTATAGTATACATTATACTATAGAGTCTGTAAAATTAGAATGGTGTGATCAGGGTAAATATTTTCCATATTTGTATAACAATTGGTTTTAAATTGTAAGATTTATTCAACATTTTGCCTGTAGTTGTGGGTTTTGGTTAATGCCTTAATTTAATACAAGGCAACAAGTATTTAAGTTTTTCGAATTTATAAACTTTGTTCAACAATGTTAAACATGAAGATATGCAGAAATATTACTTTTACAAATTTGTTATTTTGTTTATTTGTAGTCACTAAAATCACAAGGCTATGTACGTGAACAGTTTGCCTGGAGACATTATTACTGGTATCTTACAAATGAAGGTATCCAGTATTTGAGAGATTATTTACATTTGCCTGCAGAAATTGTCCCAGCAACTCTGAAACGACAGACAAGACCAGAAACATCAAGAGCTAAGCCCAGAGGTTAGTTGAAATGCTTGCTTGGCCTTGTTGTGGACTTCCCTGGCCATGTTAACTTAACCACAGGCTGTATCAATCACAATGCCTCTCTTTGTATACATGTTCCAATTCATAGTATGAAAATGTGTCAGTTTGCTACGCAAAGTTCAGTGGTTGTAATGGGGTTCGCCGCCGTACCAGGTGATCAATACCTCTTAACGTTTGTGCGGAACATTTTGGAAAACGTCGACGTCACAAATTCCCAGAATAACTTTGTTTTTACGGGAAAACGTCATATTGTGCGATTCCATGTCCTGTGGAAACAAGCGTTTCACAGACATGTTAGAAGGTATCACGTGGTACAGCGGCAAATCCCATTACTGGTTCAGTTTTCTCCGTTGTATCTGAACTGATGTGAAAGTTTTGAGTGTGGTGAAAAACACCATTCCACCACCACCACTTGTTATATGTCGGTACTTGTACCAATGACAGTGACATAAAGCAAAAGAAATGACACTGCTATCTTGGTACACTAGTCCATCTTGGGTTTCAAACATTTAACCTACGGTATACATTTTAGTTGGTAGATGAATTGCAACAATTCAAAGTAGTATAAATAACTTTTTCAAGGGACATAACACTTAAACACAAGTTGATTGGAATCAAGCTTACTGCTCCAAATCTTGATTTAGTTTCCCAGGGATCACACAGACCTTGAAAAGTGCCTGATGATGAGGTTGGTAGACATTACATTGTTTATGCATTGGTAAGACTTGTTGTAACATGTAACTTACAGAATTTGTTTTAGTATAGCTTTATTGATGTTCTTTCAGGTCCTGATATGCCACAGAGAGGACCAGGAGCCTCAGATAGAGCAGAATACAGAAGAGCTGCACGTTAGTATTCTTTTTTAGTCGATGGACCGTCATTTTTCATGGTTTTATATTGGGACCATACCTAGTTACAAATGATTTAAATTGTAAACAAGCATGATTTGTTCTTTTGTGTAAAACAATGATCATTCTAGAAGAGGTATTTATTTTGCCAAATTAACCCCATTGTTTAGGCCTTAGTGGGCCGTATTTTACATTAGGTGAATACAAAAAGTAGCGATGTTATGGTGTTTTAGAGGAAAAGTTTTGGAAATGAGCCACTTGAAAAAAATCCTAGATTGAACACTTTTGACTGTAATATTTTAGTCATTTTCATTGTTTCACATGTATATTTCGATCATACTAAATTATATACATGTATATATTATCCAAAGATTACATAAGCTCTACTGTGCAGATTTGCTGTGTCAAGTAAAGCAGTAAACATATAAATTAATAAAAATATAGATTTCTGTACTGTGAATGTTTTGCCATGTGTGTCTAGAAATATTAAAGAATGTTACATTACTGTGAATAGTGGTTGTCTACAAGACAAAAAAGAAAATTTTTGTGAGATGCATACAGTATGTAGCAAAAGAACTAATTTATGATCTTGCATGGGTTGTTAAAAAGTCTACTGTTAATTCTTAAAATCTCTTGCTAAGTTGCTATGTATAAGTTTGTAAGTAAATAACTTTATGTTATGTTGAATGTGTCCTCAATACCTGTTAAAGACTTTTATATGTCCATCAGCTTTCTATTCATTTCCAAAAAGTTCTGCCTTAGGCACCTAGTCGTGTATGAAGCTGTAGAATAAGAGTGGACTTTTTCTTTACAGTATCGTGTTAGATTTTCTATAGGTTATAATGTTAAAAGTTCCAAAAGTCCCTTACAAATTTACATAAATGCTCTGGTATATGTCTATGTGATGACCTTGCACCATCTGTAAAACAATTTAAGATTGCCATTATGCAGTACTCTATTTACATACATCTAGCATTGATCATTATAGATAATTAATTATGTGTGTTCCATATTTTCAGCTGGAGGTGGTGGTGATAAGAAGACTGATGTTGGTGCTGGAGCTGAAACAAGCTTCCAGTTTGTAAGTTAACATTGATTCTTTTAACACCTTTCCTCAAAACTTAGTGTTTATTGCAAGTTGAACTGGAAAATATTCCCAGCAGGATAGAACTTGGATGTATGTAGCATCTACAGGACAAGTGATATTTTTAGTAGGGCTGTCACGATTACCCGGATACCCGATAAACGGGTCGGTTCCATGCTGTAACCGGTTACAGAATTATTAACCGGGTAACCGACAATACACTGTTCAAAGTTCATAAATGCACATCTGATGTTTGTCTGTGAAATATTAAGAAATGTTTAATTTAAAAATCTATCAACCGGCTTATAAACCTTATAAAAACAGTGACATGCACTTTATTCAATGAAAAATTGATGAATAAATACAAAGTATACTTTCTTTATGACCTTGCGTGATGTCAGTTGACATACTGTAAACATTGTGTATCGGCCCGTGATAACTAGAGAGTTTCCGATATTCCTAAACCCAAAGTTGATAATAACACTAGAGAGTTTCCGAATGCGGTTTAAAATTGTAATCATTCTGATAAACATTTTGAATGACGTTTAAAATTCTGTTTTAACGAGTTTATCGTTAATGTTATTTGCATACATTGAATAAATTTTCAAGTTTGATTTCTTATTTTTGAAGTTATTAGTAACTTATTACGGCAAGTCCGCTTCTGGTTAACGAAGCGCATGCGTCAGTATAAAAAAAAACGTGTATAGTCCGTCAACGATATTTTGGCAGTATTTATAAATATGGAAGAGCAAACGTTATATATTGCCTAAGATAGGGATATATAACAGTGGAGTTGACAGATGAAGGCGTGAATATACGGTATTAACTAATTATAAACATTCTGCCGCGATATCGCTGCCGGACTATACACATAGGATGAAAGTCACGAGGTATACAGTTTGAAATATTAGACGTGCAAAGAAATAAATTCATTTTTAAGGTTAAGTTTATTTCTTAACTAACATATATAATTGTGACACTTTGTTAAATATGGAAGTCTTAATTAATTGTATAGGATATCGGGTAACCGGTCACGGTTCGGGTACAACATGTCGGGTACCCGGTTATGAAAATTGCTAACCGTGACAGCCCTAATTTTTAGTTTGCCAAAAGAAATCATGGCAGTGGGTCCAAAATGGAAAAACTATAGAAGGTTTCTAGGAATTGTTTAAAATTTATCTCTGCAAATATACCAGTACTAGATCTTTGATGCAGGATATTTCAGATGTAGCATCCTTACATTAGGGACATTATTTTGCACAAACTTTGACTGGGACTGCAAGCAGGGAAGTTTTGGACAGGTTTCTTTAAACTATTTAAAAAATCACATCTGATTATTGTACATTGGCTAAAACTTCATATGTTACATTCTTGATAAGTAATATTTAATTTGCACAAACATCTGCATTGAGGCATCAAATAGTAAAACTAGATAGAGTCGACATTTAAAAAAATTTATTAGATGTTAAAATAAAATTAAAATTAATCTGAATAATGGTTTAGAAATGGAAAATGTCCTTTTGAAAGTCAAAATAAAAAAATCCTTAATTGGCCCCTTTGAATATGGTTCATCATTTCATTGACTAAGAAGTAAATTGTAGATGCAATATTGGACTATGTATTACATAGATTGAGTTATCACATCTTTGTTTCTTGACATTTTCAGAGAGGTGGGTTTGGCAGAGGTGGTGGTGGATTTGGTCGTGGACGTCCACAGCAGCAGCAACAAGAATAGACTATTTTGTACATAGCTAAAAATAAAAAAATGTGATTTAAAATGGTTTATTAGTTCATTCATGAGGAATTGAAGGCTGTATTTATCATACATATAAGAAGATCTTGTGAAATTATGGAATACGGGAGAAAGAAGTAATGGTTATTCTTGTTGAAGATCGGAAATAGTTTGCCTGTATGGATGTATCATTTTATAGAAGGTGTTCCATAAATCTAAATGGACACTCGTATGTGCATTGTGCAGGCAAGCTAAAACATCATGTAATGCAGGTTACATCTTGATATAGGCAAGAAAAAAAAGATTGGGATTTAAAAATCCATTCACTTGCTTATGTCATGTGTTTGTGATTTGGATTGGGATTACGTAATTTGTGTCGGATCAAACTTTCCTTCACTTTTATAAGGTCTGGTCCAAGTTTCACAATCATTCCTAACTAAAATTTTCCTCAAATCTGGTAAGTTTTGGGAACAATTTATAGTACCAGTACATTGAGTAAAAACTTTTGATAAAATTAAAATATAGCTGTGTGAAGGTTTGACTGAATCTGAAAATGACACCTTAAATTTCTGAATATCTTTGAAAAATAACAAAATTATTACACTATTAAATTTGCTAGATTTAAGTTGAAGGATAATCTTAGTTAAGAAATAATTGTGAAACTAGGACCTTTTCCAAATCAACATGCCATCCTGTGCAAAAAACCCTCTTGTATTTCCACAAATCCAGTGCACATGGAAAATGCAAGAATAAAGTCGTATTTTCCAACAAACTGAAAAAATTGTCAAAACTTTATACAAAATATACCGACCTAATAGGGAAAAATATTTTTTATTCATGAAAAAGTGAACTTAATTCTGTACATAGAGCAATTTTTGAACTTTTTAACAAAACAACAAATATGACTATGTCAAAATTATCCTTTCTCTACCTTCTTACTTGGAACAACTACAAACGTTGTGTCATAATTGGAATATTCATAATGATCACACCTGGAAACAAGAGGCCCATGGGCCTTATACGCTCACCTGATAACTAATGGCTAGCTGATAGATTTAAAGTAAACATAAATACTAAACCCCAATGACTTTTTTCTTTACATGAAAATGATCATTGTATCAATACCTACAACATTCTAATATACATGCCTATACAAAAATTTTATAGTTTTCCAGATAATTAGCCATTTCAGTATTGATTTGCATCTGTGACCTTGACCTTTGAACCCATGACCGTTTACTATACATCAAAATGATCGTCGTATCAATACCTACAACATTCTAATATACAAGCCTATACAAAAATTTTATAGTTTTCGAGATAATTAACCATTTCGGTATTGTTTCGCATCTGTGACCTTGACCTTTAAACCCATGCCCTTTTTTAATACATCAAAATGATCGTTGTATCAATATCTACAACATTCTAATATACATGCCTATACAAAAATTTTATAGTTTTCGAGATAATTAACCATTTCGGTATTGTTTCGCATCTGTGACCTTGACCTTTAAACCCATGACCTTTTTTAATACATCAAAATGATTGTTGTATCAATACCTACAACATTCTAATATACATGCCTATACAAAGTTTATAGTTTTCAAGATAATTAACCATTTCAGTATTGATTCTCATCTATGACCTTGACCTTTGAACCCATGACCTTTTTCTATACATCAAAATGATCGTTGTATCAATACCTACAACATTCTAATATACATGCCTATACAAAAAGTTTATAGTTTTCGAGATAATTAACCATTTCAGTATTGATTCACATCTGTGACCTTGACCTTTGAACCCATGACCTTTTTCTATACATCAAAATGATCGTTGTATCAATACCTACAACATTCTAATATACATGCCTATACAAAAAGTTTATAGTTTTCAAGATAATTAACCATTTCGGTGTTGTTTCGCATCTCTGACCTTGACCTTTGAACCCATGAACTTTTTCTATACATCAAAATGATTGTTGTATCAATACCTACAACATTCTAATATAAATGCCTATACAAAAAGTTGATAGTTTTTGAGATAATTAACCATTTCGGTATTGTTTCGCATCTGTGACCTTGACCTTTGAACCCATGACCTTTTTCTATACATCAAAATGATTGTTGTATCAATATCTACAACATTCTAATATAAATGCCTATACAAAAAGTTTATAGTTTTCGAGATAATTAACCATTTCTGTATTGTTTTGCATCTGTGACCTTGACCTTTGAACCCATGACCTTTTTCTATACATCAAAATGATCGTTGTATCAGTACCTACAACATTCTGATATACATGCCTATACAAAAAGTTTATAGTTTTCGAGATAATTAACCATTTCGGTGTTGTTTCGCATCTGTGACCTTGACCTTTGAACCCATGACCTTTTTCTATACATCAAAATGATTGTTGTATCAATACCTACAACATTCTAATATACATGCCTATACAAATAGTTTATAGTTTTCAAGATAATTAACCATTTCGGTATTGTTTCGCATCTGTGACCTTGACCTTTGAACCCATGACCTTTTTCTATACATCAAAATGATCGTTGTATCAATACCTACAACATTCTAATATAAATGCCTATACAAAAAGTTTATAGTTTTCGAGATAATTAACCATTTCTGTATATTTTCGCATCTGTGACCTTGACCTTTGAACCCATGACCTTTTTCTATACATCAAAATGATCGTTGTATCAATACCTACAACATTCTAATATACATGCCTATACAAAAAGTTTATAGTTTTCGAGATAATAATTATAATCAGAGGTAAAAAAAATTAGGTCATGACCTTCACAATTGACCTTGACCTCATTTTGAAGATACTAACAAGATGATGTCAAAACTGAAAACCCCATGTCATTACCTGGTCAAGTAGTCAAATTATAACAATTTGAAGCTATTTTACGATTTTTTCAAAATTAAACGCAAAAACGCGTAACCTATTTTTCGACCGAATTTCACATAATGAACAAACTATATGCTTAAGACCCTAGAGAAGCCAAATATCACATCAGATTTTTTCTCCAAACAATACTTTCGGAGAAGAAGATTTTTTAAGATTTTTGCACCCCTAGGTCACCTTGACCTAGTTATGGTAGCCATGGCAACGCCACGAACAAATCTGAATTGCACCGACCCAAACATGCTTCTGACCAAGTCTCGTTGAAATCTGCCAAGTACTTTCAGAGGAGAAGTCGAAAATGTGTGTTAACGACGCACGCACACACGCACATACACACGCTGCACCATACCATAAGCTCACATGACCTTTGGTCAGGTGAGCTAAAAACCCGAACAGCAGTGACCTACCTGACCCTAAATGCCCTGATGTAACTTTGAATGAGGCCCAATTGGTGTATAAACAATCAAATTACCAATATTTTCGCAAAATTTCTCTATGTACAGGAGAACTGAACAATAATGTTTTTAATTAAAAATATAATTTGGTTAGGTCAGTGCATTTTATTGATAGTTTTAATGGAAACATTTTCCATTAAAAGAAATAAATAATAAAAACTATGTGCACTGAATTTATGGAAACACAGTAGTTGCATGAACAAAGCAGCATTAAACCTTTTTGCCACTTTTTTTGTTGCGCTAATACAGTAACAGTGGTTACAGGCAAACAATTTTGACCCATCTGTTTGACCTTTCATTTAATATTAATCACCGACCAAGTGCATCTATGTTGTCATGTGCCGATTTTGATTTTTTATTAAAATAATGCATTCAAAATCAGTTTGTCATGTGCTGATTTTGAATGCATTATTTTAATAAAAAATCAAAATCGGCATGACAATGTATAGGGAGCACAGGTGCTAATTTTGTATACATCATAATATGTACTGGTCTCGTAGAGTAAACTTGTGCAATGTGTATGTATTAACTTGGATCATAATACTACCTGTGTATTAGATGGAACCTCCTAAATAAATATTCCTAGAAAAAGCTCAAATGGACAGGTCAATTTTGTTTGCCTATACAAACTTTAGCATAAATGGACTCTTGGTAATGGATAGCTACCTATTTTGATCCGAATCTAAATTTTCGTTTTCCTAAATACAAAAATTTCTTGAATATCGAAGATGAAATCTAGCTTTTGGACTAATTTGATATAACTACAACAACACAAGTACATGCCAATTATAGAATGCTCCCTTATTCATTCATTCACATCCTTTATAAAATGAATGATCCCAATGCAAGAAAGTTTGTCAGTTGACTTCTCAAAGATTAGTGGTTTTCTCCTGGCACATGCACTGTGGTTTCCTCCACCATTTCTTAAGTAGTTATGTATAAGCTGGAGAATCTTGACTAGGGCGCAAAATACCATTACTCTATCAAACTTCAATCTTCCTCTTTGACTCTGCTTAAATCTTTTATTAACTACATGAATTTGTTGGTTGTTCCATTTCCAATGAAATGAGTAGAACATATCCAAGAACAACATGTGACCTATCTGTCATCAAGGATTTCCCAACTTCGTCAGGGAACCACATGGTCAATATCTCTAAACTTTTTGTGCAGAATGATTTGGAAAAATGTTCACATCCCAAATTATATGATTGTCTTGAATTATTGAATATTCACAAAGCTAAACTATTGGATTAATGGAATCTGAATTTTACCAATTAAAATTGCTTCATTGAAGATATTTATATCCTCCATAAGCATTGTGCATTTATATGAATGGGAAGTTGTTCTTCGTGGTTTAGACTAAGCAAGGTGTAGCAATAGTAGTGGTTTATGTCTGGGTGAACAAGTTTTTGTGCGTGTGCATACGTCTTTTTATGGTCAGACTTGTGCTAGGGCACACTCTGGGGCGACTTTCAGGTGTTAGCTCAGTCGGTACACTGCAAACAAACATACCACTCCTCAGTCGCATTATCCTAGCACGGGGTGAACCAGTAAAAACCCTCTTCTTAATACTGGGCACCAGGTGAGGAAGCAGTATTTCAAATTCTGAAGTCTGATGTAGTTGTAGTTTGAACCCAAGACCACCAATTGCAGATATTCTGCCACTGAGCCATTGAGACTGTCCCCAACTAAACAGGCAATGGGTATAAATGACAAAATAGTATCTAGAGGCAAACTCTTTCCAGCCAGCAATTCTTAATCTTTACATATTACAATTTACATAAATTAGAACGTCAATATTGACCCTTACTGTAATTGATAACGCTGAATGTTCAGTCTTATCAGGGCCAAGTTGATCAAAGCTCAGTTACCTCAACAAAATGGTTAGTGAAAATTTAAATTGCCATCAAAATTAAAAATATTTATTACATAAAGTGCCATTTAAATCGTTTCTACTTGTGAATAGTAATTAAAAGCATAATCTTTTTAACAAAAACAAATTGCCCAATATACTTTCACTAACCAACTAGTAAAGCTAACAGAGCTTTGAACATCTGACCACCGACAGTCAAGATTATTTTGTTCAAGCTATAAACATTCTGATTGAAAAAAGAGTTAGTTGGATGCTTAGGGAAAAAGAACAGTTGCTACCTATTTTTAAGCTTTGGTCAGACCCTGACTGGGGTTGGAATCAATGACCCCCCCCCCCCCATGAAAAGAGCAACCTACCAACCTAGCTGCTGTACTGTTGCCTCGAGAAAGTTAAGACAGAAAGAGGTGGGTCACTTGGAAGGGCAATGAGAACGGGAGCTTTTTCCTCTGCATAAATAATTTAAAATAAAAAAAAACAACATTTTACAGAGATTTTTTTACTTTATTCGTCATCTTCAGAGCGCAGACGAGCATTTGGATTTGTTACTTTAATTGAAAGCTGCTGTGCACGTTCAACAATTTCCTTCCTTTTTCTACTTGAAACATTGTGTGCAATTTCTGCAGCGAATGTTCTGTTTTGCATCAATAAAACTTCAAGTTCCTGCAATAAAAGAAAACAAAATTCAGATAAATTACGAAACTGGAGGATGAAGATCTGCCTCCATTTTTAGGATCCAACATTGAAAATTGTAAACAACCGCAGCAGACGCATATCTGGGGCAACAGAGGCAGGTACAAAACAGATGTGAGGAAAAATGTATGCAGTCAAATTCTTCCCCGATTAAAATATTGTCTGCTACTGTGAATTTTGAAAAGAATGTCAGCTGCTAAGATTCAGTCAAAGTACAGTGATTTCTGCTTATGGAACAATTTTAACCTGGAATTGAACAACTGTGTTGTTATACAGTTGAATCTTATGATCAACACAGGGGAATGAAGGTTTCTGTACACTTTTTTGATAACCAGGATTCACCCAGAATTTACATTTATTCATTTGTGAAACAGCAAATGCGATTAAATTTGGCAAACAATGACATCAATACCCTTATCAACTTACTGTTTCAACATTTAAGCTTTTATCAGAATTGATATGACATGTAGTATTTCACATTACTTACAGTGCTCCAGATAGAGCGCTTAATTGCGTAATTACGCAAATCTTTTGGACAACAAGAGGCCCAATAGGGCCTGTACCGCTCACCTGGGCCGTTAACAGCACAAAAACACAATAAATACTACATTTAAGGAGCAATAACTCTGATGTGGATATTTAGATATTTATGAAACTTGCTACTCGCATCTGTGACCTTGACCTTCGAACCAATGACCATAATCTATATATCAAAATGATGATTGCATCAATACCAACAATATTCTAATATACATGCCTATACAAAAAGTTCATAGTTTTCGAGATAATGAATTTTTGGTATTGCTTTGCAACCGTGACCTTGACCTTTGGACCCATGACCTTTTTCTATACATCAAAAAGATTGTTGTATTAATACCTACAATATTCTAATATAAATGTCTATATAAAAAGTTTATAATATTCAAGATAATTAACGATTTCAGTATTCTTTCGCATCTGTGACCTTGACCTTTAAACCAATGACCTTAATCTATATAACAAAATGATCGTTACATCAAAACCTACAACATTCAAATATACATGCCTATACAAAAAGCTTATAGTTTTAAAGATATTGAACCATTTCAGTATTCTTTCGCATCTGTGACCTTGACCTTTAAACCAATGACCTAAATCTATATATCAAAATGATCGTTACATCAAAACCAACAACATTCCAATATACATGTCTATACAAAAAGTTTATAGTTTTGAAGATAATTAACGATTATGGTATTGTTTTGCTACTGTGACCTTGACCTTTGGACCCATGACCTTTTTCTATACATCAAAATGATCGTTGTATCAATATCTACAACATTCTAATATACATGCTTATACAAAAAGTTCATAGTTTACAAGATAATGAACCATTTCAGTATTCTTATGCATCTGTGACCTTGACCTTTGAACCATGACCTTAATCTATATATCAAAATGATCTTTACATCAAAACCAAGAACATTCCAATATACATGCTTATACAAAAAGTTCATAGTTTTCAAGATAATTAACGATTTTGGTATTGTTTTGCTAATGTGACCTTGACCTTTGGACCCATGACCTTTTTCTATACATCAAAATAATCGTTGTATCTATACCTACAACATTCTAATATACATGCCTATACAAAAAGTTAATAGTTTTCAAGATAATGAACCATTTCAGTTTTCTTTCGCATCTGTGACCTTGACCTTTGCACCAATGACCTTAATCTATATATCAAAATAATCATTACATCAATACCAACAATATTCTAATATACATGCCTATATAAAAAGTTTATAGTTTTCGAGATAATAAACAATATTAGAAAGGTAAAAAATTAGGTCATGACCTTCATAATTGACCTTGACACCATTTTGAAGGTAATTACAAGAATATGTCAAAACTGAAATCCCCATGGCATTATCTGGTCATATAGTCAAGTTATAACAATTTAAAAATATTTTACGATTTTTGCAAATTTAAACGCAAAAACGCGTAACCTATTTTTAAACCAAATTTCATGAAATGAACAAACTTAAAGGTTAAGACTATGTAGAATCCAAATATCACATCAGTTTTTGCCTCCAATGAGTGGTTCAACAGAAGAAGATTTTTTGAGGTTTTGTCTATTTTTAGTAACAGCGGCCATCTTGGATAATCGATCGTCATGATTTGAACAAACTATAGTTAGACTCTGTCAAGGACCTTCCATGGCAAATTTGGTTTCATTTGGCCCAGTAGTTTCGGAGAAGATTAAAGTTTACTGACGCACGCACGCACGGACGCACGCACGCACGCACGCCTCGCCATGCCATAAGCTCACATGGCCTTTGGCCTGGTGAGCTAAAAATGCATTAAATTAAAAATCCATGCATCTTGGAACGCAAAACTAAAAGCTTGTTAAGAATTAGAATGTGACTTTGTGCGTATTCATGATAAACCATCTTGATGGCGAGACAACTCAAATTATATATGGTCAATCAATGACATTGATATACATAATAGTAGTTTAAGGTTTGTAAAAGGGAGATATTTATTAACAAATCTCCTGTACTTCTGTAATGCACAGGATACATAGCAAAGCACATCGAAATGAACACGCCGACTCATTCCGTTTTTTGGTAAATAAAACAAATTCTCAATGTGAACTGCAAAATTTAAGAAAATACACATCACTTATCGATGTTAAAGTTTGTGAATCAAACTTATATAAGCAGCCGCGATAAAATTGACATTCCGTAATTTTCAAGAGGGTAATATTTGCGATTTTTCTTTCAATTTGTGAAATTAGCAAACATTTTCCATCACACAAAAGGTACCACGTTTATGGTAAATTAGAGAAGTGCTCTAATGATTTATCCTTGCAAAACAAGTCAAATAAAATAAAAATTAACAAGATATAGAATATTTGAAACCAAACATAATTCTAATTTAAAAAAAATATTGATGATTTTCAGTATTGATTTAACCATATTAAGCATTGCTACAAAAACCTGTGCTTCATGAAGAATTACATCTCAAAAATTATCTGGAGCACTGTACTTAACATCAATATGTCAATGTCACAAGTGATGTGACTGGACCGGTTACTTATTATTGGGTTCCATTTTTGTCCAAGACTACATGTTGATGTATCCTGAGACATGTTAATAGATCCAGCAGTATTTCTCTCATGATGTCTATATGTCAACCAATCCATTAGTAATGGATTACATGTCTGATGATTCATATCTCACCATGGAATGTATATACAGTATTCCATTTGCATTCATTTGATGCATACATATTCCATGGAGAGATGTATTTTCAGCAAAACCTAAGTGACAGCAATGTAATATCTCCACTGCTATGCAGTACATCATACATCAATTTAGGGCTTGATGTCGACTAGGCATTTGCAAATTCCAAAATGATATGTTGCTGCATCACATGAGCGGCAGTTTTTTTCGGGTCTTTTGTCAGAATTTAATGTTTCCATATAATAATTCTTAGGAGTTGAGAAATGGTGTTTTAAGTCCCTGTCAAGAATATTTCACTTATATCAAGATATTGCCAGTTAGAAGAAAGTGCAGAAATATTGCCTGTGTGTTGACTGATGGCATTGTACAGCAGGGTTCTTTATTGTGCCAAGCCTACTGTGACATGGGACCTTGTTTATCTTAAGCTCCCAAACGATAGAACCAGGCTTTTGTTTTGAATGCCGAGTGCTTGGTGAAATAATAGTCACTGTCCACTTTCATGACTTGGGTAAGACCTGGTCCGGGTTCAAACCCATGACCTCCCACTTACAGAGTGATCAATCTACCAACTGAGCTACTGCAGTGATTAGAATGTTGTAAGGAGTGAATTTATTATTACATGATAAAATGTGTGATCTGATTGGGCTACAACCCACACTGACTTACCATCCATCCAGTAATATACATCCAACTGTCAATAGTATCTATGTTTCTATTCCTGGTAGCCAAAATCGCCATTGGCTACTAATTTCTGAGGAATTCTATCAAAAAGTAACCTATTTTAGCAAATTTGTGGAAAAATACTTTAAAAAGTACTATATTTTCACAAATTTTGGAAATATGGCTACTAATTATTTTAAATTTGTGGAAACCTAGAGTATACTACAGGAAGTACATGTAATGTACATGTATTACACATATATACATTTATAGCAATGTCAGAATGAAACAAGAAGTTAATTACAGGTAACAACAATGAACCACCAAAAGTAAATTGTTTTTATTAAAAATCTGTTTACTCACCTTTGAATTGTGCACTAAAAACTTCTTGAATCCATCAGGCATTACATGACGGCTGGCTTTCTTGGTTCCATAACCAATGTTTGGCATAAGCATCTGCCCCTTAAATCTACGTCTTACTCTGTTGTCAATACCCTTAGGTTTTCTCCAGCTTGGCTAAAAATACACAAAAATTAAATAGTATTAGGAAATTCATATTGCCCAATGAATATACAAGCATGTACGAAGTTGTTTTAAAAAGTTTTGCCCTAATTGGTTTTTTTTTTTTTTTTTTGCCCATATCCAATACATTTTTTTGTTTAGTTGCATTTATCTGATAACTTTTAGTTTAAAAGACTTAGTTAATAGAAAAGCAAATTAAGCTGTCACAAATAAAATCCTTTAACTTGTTTTTCCAGAAGAGTTTGAGCTTTATGATTAAATAAGTTGTTTTGCTATAATAGAGCAGAACTAAAAGTGTTACATGTACTGCACTTTAATCTACTTTGTATATAGCCATTTTCCCTATTTAAGGATCCATAATGACAGTGGCATTATTGAATGTCACATTCAATGTATTTATTTTATTTTCAGTTTTAGCAGACTCAGTAAAAATAACAGACAACTTGTCACAAATAAAATCATTAACTTGTTTTTCCAAGGACAGATTTTGTGTTTTATGATAAGAATAAGTGGCTAGAATAGAATAAACAACCTGTTTTAGTTTATCATATAATAATACATGATTTAGCCTTGATACTGTACAATAATGTTATTTAACTTATATAATCTTGGAAATTCTCTATGAAAACTGCAAAAACATGCGGATGCATTTTTTTTTTTTAATACAAAGAACAATATTTCTCAATTACCGGTAATATGTACGTTCAAAACTGTAATGCTTTATTTAATACATTGTACATGTATATGAAAAATAATTAGTAGATAGCACTTTTAATTTCCAATTATCATTTTTATACTACACATATTAACACAAGAACTAGTGGCATTTCAGTACAATTCTTTTAAAATAATACCACAAAATAATGCATATCAAATGATCAGACATCCCAGCATCAACTATGTGAAAACGAGATGTTTAATACTAAATCTAAGCTAGACAGATTTTGGAAAGTGTTACTTTAGCTTCTTTTTGGTTCTACACTTACAATCCTTGCACAAGACATGTGTATAGCGTTTAGGTTTTAAGGTCTCATCCTTCAGGCTCTGTGGCTTTATTTCCAATGCAGAGTGCTTGACAAAAGAAATCACTACCACCATCCGGATTCTACCATTAATCCCAACTAACCACTTATTTTGCAGAACTACTTAACTGACCCCAGTTTCACAATCATTTAACTAAGATTTTCCTTAACTTAAATCTGGCGAATTTGAAAGCTGAATAATTGTTTGTTTTTAAGATATTCATGAATTTAAGGTGTCATTTTGAAGAGCATTCTAAGCTTATTCAATAAATTAAGTTTGCTAAATTTTTTAATTGTAGTACTATAAAATGTTGTCAAAATTTACCAGATTTAAGTTCAGGAAATCTTAGTAAAGGAATTATTGTGAAACTGGGCCTTGTCTTGCATGTTTATAAACAGTATATTCTCTATAACCTACCCTGACTTTCTTGTATCTATCAGACTGGTGACGAATAAACTTCTTCGTCCTTTTTTTGACGATCTTCTGTTTGATAAGGGGTCTGATTGCCATGGTGACAAATCTACAATATAATGAAATAAAATATGAACATTGACAGAATAACATCTTCATTACATCAAATGTTTATTGTGTAAACATGGCTCAACTACACTTTCATAAAATAAGATTCGTTTTCAAGAAGTGCAAGCAAGCTATTATTTTCACTCTCCCGTGTGCGAGTTTCATATATTAAATAGTATTTTACTTGTTTTTCTAATCAAAAATTACTCTCAGCTTATATAATCTTTCAAGTGCTGAAACTTTCGACTTGATGTTTTTTTTGTGTAAACACTTATTGCCCATGCTTTGTGCTGATGGCATTACACAACAGTAGTGCCATGCTTAACACGACACAGGACCTAGTTTAACTGACTTCCGTATGCATGCTGATGGCATTACACAGCAGTAGTGCCACACTTACCACAACACGGGACCATGTTTAACCATGACTTTTGTATGCGTGTTGATGGCATTACACAACAGTAGTGCCACACTTACCAAGACACAGGACCTCGCTTATCCGTGACTTTCATATGCGGAGTGATTGGTGAAAGAACAGTCACTGCCCACTTTTAAGAACTTGTGGCCTCCCACTAACGTAGGGAACACTACCAAGATACTGCAGTGGTTATTTACAGATGATATAGAGGTCTATGTGGTCAGCAACATATTAGTCATGGCTGGCCAGTGCAAATTTAAGGTGGCCATCGGGCCATAGAGCTGTCAAATTACTGTCAACATTTAATAAGATGTATTAATTCGGTAACAGGAGGTAGAAAACACCCGAACAAAATCCACTTCCTGAAACGAGTGCCCTGGCTGAGAATTGAACCCAGCCCTACCACATGAAAACCATCGTTCTACAACAAGGCTAAAGATCTGGACCAGAAAACCTGGCAGCAAATCACTCTATTATACCACGTCTAGCTCAACCCAACTACAATTCATTGTAGACTCAACTGAAACAGTGCAAACAAAATTAACCTTTAGGTAGCATTAAACTGCATTCCTAGTGTCAGTTGGATCATACTGTTTACACTATTCATGACGTTTTGCTTTGAACTAATGCATTCTTAGGGGAGGCGAGTTAGGATCCCAAATATTATACATGCTCTATAATTTTCACTACTGGATTTTCTAGAAGTAAAACCATGTAGGACAGGCTTTCAACTCACCAAATTGTTGTACATCATCAAAATATGGTAAAAATAACACAGGCGTCGAATGTTACGGCTAACACATTCAACTGAGCATTTCGATAGTCTATGTTATTATTATTATCATTGTGTATTAAGTTTATGATCCACCGTTATTTTATCATGTATGTCAGTATGATTATGTAGTTGTGGCGTTAAATCTGGGTAGATATAGAGGAAAATTTATTTACTAATGGAACAAGTATTATGTTGCTTTGTTTATAGATTTATTAAAAATTTAGATAATCATCATACAGCGATGATGATCAGAGATTTTACGTTTAACAATCCTAACCTTCTATTCCCCCGGCATGAAAAGTTAAAGAGGAAGTTGTTGTTGAAGTGACATCGTGTGTACAATTTTTTCAAGAACGACAACTCTTTAATGGGTATACTGTGCAATGGTTTATTGAATTTAAAATAATATAAAAATTGTACAAATTATTGTTAAATAATCTTACAGTACTCACTATCTGTCTATCATCGAATTGAATTTAATAAAATTAAAATTGATAAATATACGAGTCTCTGAGTAAATTTATCATGTTTTGTCGTGGATCGCTAATTTTCAATTTGATCTAGCATATATTAAAAATTATATAATTATTGTTTATGAATTAATTTATTTATTGTTTATACTTTTCATTCAAATATTATGTTTTGCCTATGAGTTATAATTGTCAACTTTCCTTTTCTATGCAGCAATTATATCTACTTCTCCTGCTTATCATGGATGTACACTAGAAGGGGTTTTACCGGAATAAATGCGACTGATCATGAATTCCGGAATAGTTGGACACTTTCAGTAATCTTTGCGAAAATCCGGAATATAGATCAAATCCGGAATTTTTAGACCAAATCCGAAATAATCAGACAAAATCCGGAATAATTAGTCAAAATCCGGAAATTACGGTAAATTTTACGGATTCTAAAAATTCCGGCAAGTGTCTGATTATTCCGGTAAAAGACTGATTATTACGATAAAAGTCTAATTATTCCGGCAAATGTCCAATTATTACGGTAAGAAAAATGAAAAAAATAATTTCAGAAATTTTCCTATAATAATTGGAAATTTGCCGGAATTATTAGACTTTTGCCTGATTATTCCGGATTTTACTTGATTATTCCGGATTTGTTTAAACAATATTTATTCATCGTTAGATACAAATGATATAATTCACAACAAACTTTAAACTGGATTCAGGAACAAGCGCTAGCTTATTTAAACCCGTCTCCAGAAAAACTGTACAACATGATGTAAAACAACCTTTATTGTCAACTGCCAACCCCAAACTAATTCAATAAGACACTACATGTTTTCCGCGATTTGCACTTTGGCTTAACAGTGAAACAATAAAGATTGTTCTACAGTAATTCAGTATATAATGGCCGTATCTAGGAAAAAACAAAAGTTATAAGTACATGTAGGTTAATTACTAAATTACTAACAAACTAATAATAAAAAAAGAGAAAGTGATTGTCCATCAAAAACATATTATGATATAACTACTAACATAAGACTAAGTATAATGAATACTAAGTATAATAAGTACAAGTACATAATATAATTATATCGGTGTGGCGAAGTATATTAGAACCTTTTTGTTAAATAGATATATTTTTGAACTGTATTAAAAATTTCTTCATTTTGTTCAGTAGTTAAATTCTCAGTCACCAAATAACAATAGTTTTACAGTTGTACATGTGTTGACGGTCAGATTATCTATGGATTCCGGATTTGGTCCGATTATTCCGGGTTTTGTAATTATTCCGGTAAAATCCCTTTCTAGTGCTATTTGTTTCCCAATTGATACGCTATTCAGTGGCGTAGCGTGCATATTTATAAGCTAATAATCCTGTGCTTGCACATAATTTTTTGATAAAAAATACTTTAGTCTGTCATTATGTACAAATGAAATAAAATACAAAATATTGCGAAAATAAAACAATGATTTTCCTTAAAATCTTAAACAGAAAATTTCGTCTCGCTCCTCAGTCTAGTAGTTATCAGTTATAAGCCCGTGTTCGTCTAACTCGGATGATAAGTCGTGTAGATAAGGGAGCCCAAATATCCAGACCCAGTTCAATAAACTACTGCTGAAGATATACGTCCAAGTAAAGAATATGTCACTTATAATAAATATCGAGACGTCACCAGCTGTAGGCGGTGACAGAAATTTTGACCTTTGTAGTGCGCTCAAGGCAATGTGTAATTAAGGTACAGCCATTCTGTGAGACGGGCATCAGTTCTGATTTCTCATCCGAAGGACCCGTGACAACGCCCCCTCCCCCGATTTTAATCCTTTTACCCATGTAAATATTGATTTAGAATGCAGAAAAAGTACAAGTTACTTTGGACGCGACTACGGCGTGTTAGGTGCCTGCACATTCATTCATTTCACGATACGCCACTGCTATGGTAGTGCTTGACTATGGCAACTCTGTTTAACGAAGTAGGCTGCTTGCAAATAAATTGTTGGTCCAGGGATATTGCACGTCCAGACTAATGGAGAACCTTAAAAGTTTTATGGCCGTCATCGCCATATTGTTCATAAGTTTGATGTCTTTGTGTGTAGAATTGCTCTGGGTATATTTGACACCCCAAAGTTCCATGTTCCTTTCACACAATTTTGAATACACACGTGGCGGGTATAGCTAACTAAACAGGAGGTGCTTACCCTTCCAGAGCACCCGGCCTCACTTCCCTGGTGGAAGTTCACGTGTCTAACCTAACTTGTCAGTTCCAAAGTTTTTACTTTCCTTCTGGATTGTGATTCGGAAACGGATTAGTATGTTTGTTTTTTTATTATAACTTATGGCTAAATATTTTAGAATAAGAATAAGAATAGCAGACCAGCCACCCTAGTTACAAACAGAGATGTAAGCCTCTTCCATCTGTTGGAAACAGCGACAATGATATCATCTTATAGGGTTTATACACCTATCATAGAACTACCAACCAAATTACATTATACACAGTTTAAAGATGCTTTGGGGTCCGGTAGACTGATCAAAACTCTGTGTTTGCAGGAAGGGTCAACATCCAACAGGGTAAATTTTCAAATTTGTTGGTAATGTTAATCTTCAAATGAAGATATAATCGAGAAAAACATCCGATCTAAAGTTATAATGAAGTTTGAGTTCTGTCAATTGAGAATCATATTAAACGGAAAGCGTAACATGTCTTCACGGAAAGCGTAACACAGCTGGTCGGAAAGCGTAACATTTATACCACTCCGCTTAAACGAAACATGAAATTTCACTTAAAAGCCGAGTAAAGCTTCTGTTTTCGCGAGTTTATAAAAGTAAAGACATTTCTTGAGAATTTTGAGTAGAAACATCATTTGAAACCAAGTCCGTTTTATTAAAATCAGCTGCTAAACAAAAGCACCTGCCAAAAATGGAAATGTGAAAGGTACGTGAAAAATATGAATATTTCTTGCAAGTTTTTATATGAGGCAGTTAAATACCATCAAATATTATGTGACCAACTTTTTGCTTTCTGTTAAAGTTTCGTTTTTATGAAGTTATATTAAAAATAGTCATCTGTTATCTTTAACGTAAAGCGTAACCACCAAAAATGTATCATTTTACTCGGACGTAAATTAAAACCGACGGAATACTCCGACGTAAATGAAATACGGTGTATCACGATTACCCCCGTGCAAATGTACAGTAATCCGCATCTCACCAACCTGGAACAGGTTAATCGAGGCATGGTACAACCTCCACGGTCACTAGCTGGAAGTAGTCAACTCAAAAAATATCTTTGAGTTACCATTTCAGAAGACTTCACATGGGACAAGCACATCCAGGATGTCGTTGGAAAGACCAATAATACTCTGGGCTTTCTCAGACGGAATTTCACCAGTTAAGGCAGCCACTTACACCTCTATGGTAAGACCAATTATGGAGTATGCCTCAACTGTTTGGGATCCTGCTGCCCAGAAACTCATTCAGCCTTTTTTGAAATGGTGCAACGACGAGCTGCTCGCTATGCAAGTAACAACCACACGGATCGTGCACCAGGCTGTGTCACCAGGATGCTACTTTACAGTGGGACAGTCTCCAGTCTAGACGCCAGTGTAACCGGCTCTGTATGCTGTACAAATTTCTCCTATTGTAGACTGGAACACCATGCTAGCCACCACAACCGAGGCCAGCACATTGGAAGAGTTCAGGACTAGTTTGTCCAGATACCATCTAATGTGCCTATAAGATATATACTGCAGCAATACGTAAGTTAACTGTGAATAGTCTGTTGGTAATGTGTTGTGAACCTTGGAGCAGACAGTAATATCGTTGAACAAATAATGTTCCAGCGAAACCCAGTTCATGATCGGAAGAAAGAGGACTAGTCAGTTATTTAATAAAGGATATCTAATTCAATAGCTAAGAAATGAAAATTGTGGTAATCATCAATAATTTGATTTTATCTGTTTATTATATCAATAAATGTCCAAAAGAATTAGTGATAACACTAATTCATTTTGCTTTATTGATATCACTAATTTATTATTCTGATATTACTCTTTTTTTTTTTTTTTGATATCACTAAAATCAAAACATCTGAACATAAGTGATGAGTGATATTACTATACCGTGATCATTTTCATTTCATCAAATGTAATATTGTTCAGGATATCACAAAATACATACTAAATAGATAGTAAAATGACCACAAAGCTGACTGAACGGAATGTTCTATCGACTTAGCCATACTCGGCTTCCTACCGAACTGCATCCATGAAAAAATAAAAAATATATCTTTTTCGCACTAGAGACAAGGAACAATCAATCCAAAAATATCCCAATATCTGAACGCCTGAATCATTTCCCTTGTTCTAGCGTTTTACTTCTGACTTGCATGGGTATTTCAGCATAATATATGTATACTAGATACAATTTTCTTGCATTCCGGACTGAAAAAATCCAGACTGAAAGAGCGGTAAAATTTATATTTACTACATTGAGCACCTCTCCATGTGCAACATAGCCTGCACGCTCCTTTCCCGCCAATATTAACCGATGAAATCAGAGGTGCGTCGTTGGATAAGATGTTGAAATGGGTTTTTAGATTTATGGTTCAAGAAAGTAGAACGAAATCACTTCTTGTTGTGAGATAGGAAAATAGCAATCCTAGTTTAAATATATTAGGCCCAGAACTCGAAGGTCCCCTCGTCTGATGTTGGTATATACTTGTTTAAAAACTTTGATTTGTGGAGTGGACACTAGTTATATTTGGACGGACAGAGCGATTCTCATATATACCATAAAATAATTTAGTTTACATCACATGCACTTGTCGTTGTATCCAATGGCTGTCCAAATTCGGAGCTTTACAATCAGTGGTAAATATATAACCGCCTGTAACAACTCCTTATAAAGCCAGTGTTATAGCTCCCTATACGCCACGACGCACAGGCGTGCACATCAATTTTCCTTCATTATTTTATTATTATTATTATTTAATTATTATTATTATAATGTCTCCGGCTAAATATAGAAGATTCTAGAAGAAAAATTAAACAAAATCGGAACGAAGCCAATGGATTTCGTTTAAACTATACTTTTAAGTTTACATCATACGTACTAGATGTCTTCCGGAAATATAATTCAGGGGCGGATCCAGGATTTTTTGAAGGGGGGGGGGGGGGGTTTGAGAATTATATCAATGCTATGTGCGAGCGCCGAAGGCGCGAGCTTCCAGAGCCGAGGGGTCTTGGGCAGACCGGAACAACACATATACAGAAATGGATTGTTATATTAACATATGGGGGTCAATAGCTTTCCTCTCTCTCTAGTCCGGCAGAGGGCTAGCTGAACCTAAAATATTGGTCTATAGTTTTTTTTCTCTGCATATATATAAAGAATATATAGTCTAGTTTTAGAATTCAGTTACCCTTGAGCATTTTGTTATATTCAAGATGGCGTCCAAGATGGCTGTCATAACATGAAAATGGGCATTCGTGAATTAGTTGTTTTGAAAAAAACTAATTGATTGAATCATGGCAATTTTAAGTTATCACCCCCCGCTGAGAAATCGGTGAAGGGGATATAGTAATGCCTCCCGTCCATCCGTCCAACCATCCTGTTGTCTGTCTGTCCGTCCGTCCGTCCACTTGTTCCTCTTTTTGTTCGCCTAAACCGTCCATCGGATTTTCTGCTTGACATCAAACTTTATAGGAATCTGTGGGAAGTGTAGTTGTGCATATTGCAAACAAGTTCCGCCGGGTTCATTGATTTTTACAGAAGTTATGGCCCTTTGACTGAGTGATTTATCTTGGCAGGGGATCTTGCTTTCACTGAAAATTCTTTTTGAATTTATCGCTTTTTTGGTAAGGTGAAAGTTACTTTATATGAGGGATTTTTGTACAGCAAGTTTATAGTCATATAGTAGCGAGCATCTTAAACGCAGAAGATCATCCGGGTGAGATCCTAAACATAGCACAAGAAAAATTGCTTCTTTAGTTGTGAACATTGATAGAACAATTGAATTTGGAACACATGAGTGGTCAAAATTTGAAAGCGGTTGGTCGGACAATTTTGAGGAAAAGATAGGGAGATGTGTGAGAACAATGACATAATTTAAGAAGTTTCTCAAAGTTAAAAACGCAAAGGTGTATGATACTGACCTAATTTATTCAAGAGTGATTGGCATTCAAATGTCGAGAGAAATTGACATCAAGGAGTTTTTTATGAACTTACACCAGTTCCCACATCTATATTTACAGAGAACAGAGAGATGAGAATTGCCAAAGCTAAATCAGTTTTGAAGCAACAACTCCAAACTGACAGACAGACAACAAAGGGTGTTAAACATTTATTACAGAACCCCGGGGCAAAGTTTATGTCACCCCTAATATGAGCAAAAGTAATGGTAAATAACGTCGTTATGAAAAAAATATATTATTCATTGAAAGCTGTTTCATCACAGATGCCGCAGCCAAATTAACAAGAAGTTTTAAGTTACATCGCCTTTACCCTTCATAAATGCCTAAATTCTGTTCGATATGCTTTGGATCGACGCCTTAACTTAATCGTTAGGGATATTGTACCACAATTGATTAACTATTTGGAATATCTCCTTCTTCTTTGTTAACACAGAATCTCTGAATTTTTATTTATTATATAATTCTATATGTTTTCTATCGGATTAAAGTAGGGACTGTTGACTGGCCAAGGCAACACTGTTATTCATTGCTGCTGAAGATAGTTTTGTGTGGACATTATGTCTTGTTACAAGATCTTGCTGAAAGATAAACAATTTTCTTTTGAAAAAACACATATAATCACTACCAACTGAATAAAATAGTTATTTTATAACGGTGTTATTTGTCATTACTTTTGCTTATAAATATTAGGGGTGACATAATTATTGCTTTGGGACTGTGGATGGATCTGCTGTTTTTATGAAGTTCACTGACCTTCCAATGCAACTGTTAATGATTTTGTAATTAATTTTGGAAAATATATAGAAAGAAAGCTCTGAAAGCCTACAACATAGTGTTTGATAGGTATAGAGCAGCTAGTGGAGCAGGTAGTGTTAGAGTACAACAGATGGCAAACAGTATGTCACTTCCTTCTCAAATATGTGTTCTCAGAGCCAGAGAACGAACTACAGTTAATCGCACTAATTTTGACCCTTACAAGTAAGTGCAATTAACTGTTTTTTGTTCTCAGGTTCTGATAACAATGTGAAAATTGTGAGAAATGACATCAGAACAACACAAGAGACTGGCAATATAATTGTTCAACAGATGGTAGAGGTTTCGAAAGGGTCAAATGGAAGGATCTCAGCAATATATCAGATGATACAGATGTTTTTATATTACTTTTGCAAGGAGAATTTATAAGGAAAAGTAGTGATGGAGTCACCAGTTGGAGGTTGGAGTGTTAACATAGGTACTGCTGCAGAAGATATTACACACATATTACCAGATATATATTGCTTATTTGATATAAGTTCTTTGGACGCATAAAGCATCTCTCTTTTCTGTTTAGAACAATGCATATTGGGACAGTCATCAATGAGTCAACTTCATTTATTTTGGCTTTCTTCAACAATTCTGGCTGGGCATCTACTGCAGAGGCTCGCCAGAAAGTTTGGGTAGTCCTCACTTAGTATACACCAGCATTTAACAGATGTTAGAATACAAAGAAAATGTGAAAAAGATGTCTGTCAAACTTGAAACTTGTACTTGTGGCATGGGTTTTTCGTACTAAACTTGCATACAAAATTTCAAGTAGCTTTGATTCGTAGTTGCTGAGAAAACTGTTACGAAAATTTCCAACCATTGACCATTAATTTTGAAAACAAACTAAGTCAGGAAACAGGAAGTTGATGTTCAAAAGTTTTGTTTCGGACGGACAGATGGACGGAAGAACAGAGTTTAAACAATACACCCATCTTCTTCGGAGTAGGGGTGAAATTATCAAATTCAATGACATTTTGTTGATGTACAAAAGAACATATTTCAACGATTTTCCTATTTTTCAGCCATATTGGACGCCATCTTGAATTTTACAAAATGCTCAACGATGACAGCGTGGCATCAACTTGATTCAAGATCAGATACACATATACTCATACTATTCAACAAAAAACAAACTATGGACCAAATTTTGGTTTGGAGAAAATATGGGGTTTCTCTGCCGGACTACTCTGTGTTAAAATTTTTCAAAGGGGGTGCAACCCCCCCCCCCCCCTAAATCCGCCACTGTAATTAGCCATGTATCTTTCCAAATAAAGGTTTTCAATTCACATGCGTTTTCCAGTGTTGATTTCTTTCGCCCTCAAAATGAAGAAGACGGGTGATTCTAACTTAAAAAATTAGTTCTTTTTTTAAACCAGTCGCGCCGTCACAGTCATATGAATCAACATCAAAGGCTGCTTCTACTTCAAGTTCGAGCCTGGAATCCGAGAGCTATCCAGCCCCTGCAACACTGATTGTGTATAATGATAATGCCAAAACAGCAATGTTACCTAAAACTTGGGAAAACGTCGACCACTTTGATGGACAGAAACACAGGAAAATGTTATTAAGTTGAATTTATAGACAATATCATTATCAATGTGGACATGATCACGAACCTTCATTATGTTCTTCTGACTAATTAGGAAATTCTGACCACTGACTATCATTATTTAATGTCATTAGATCGCATCAATTCTTTTCTGAAATGCCACCAGATTACACCATTTGACATCAACGTTTGAAAATTTTCCGGGGGAGCTTGCCCCAGGACCCCCTAGATCATCGCGGCATGCCTTCGGCACTCGCATCGTAAATTCTCCTTATCATTAAATGCATGGCGTGCAGATCAAATTTTGCTAGCTACGCCACTGACAGCCCAACGCCTAATAATGTCCGGACTTCATTAGTCGTTGGCAATTTCGACGCCTAATGAAGTCCAATGATTGAGGCTCAATGCTAGATTTTTTTTGTATTACATAATAAAAATATTCTCAAAATTAAACTACTACATTTGACGTCTTGTCTGGAGCCTCAATCTTCCTCAATTCCGACGCCTAATGAAACCTGAATTTCAGATTTCATTAGAAGTGGCTACATCGCCCGATCAAGTCTGAACATGACGGTTGTCATATTTCATTCGAATGTTGTTGCATGTTTTTGGTTGTATTGGCTACCGGGCAAACACAATAACCCTACTTTAAACGACCACCTCTATATAACGACCATCTACCCATTAAGACCAGGCCCCGGTTTCACAATCATTTCTTATCTAAGATTTTCCTTAATTTAAATTTAGCAAATTTTAATATTCTCTTTTTGGAACTATTGATGAATATTTTTGTCAAAACTAAATGCAAATGTTTTAATCTTGATGTCATCTTAAAAATATCACCTTAAATTCCCGAATATCTTCAAAACTAACAAAATAATGAAGATTTGAAATTTTGCAAGATTTAAGTTAAGGAAAATCTTAGCTAAGGAATATTTGTGAAACCGGGGCCAGTGTTTTAATGTCCATTTATTTCATATTTTAACTAAAACAACCTCTATGCAAAGATTATCGGTGTATGCTAAAAAGAATCTCTTTATAACGACCACTTGTTTATAAGGTCTATGTTTTTAAGACTAGTGCCTGGTTTTTGTAAATAGTATGTTTTACTGTTTCCTAGTCCATTTGGATGGTCTTTTACTGTGTATGTTTTTCAACTACTACTGAGATATAAAGGCCATCTACTTTTAAGGGCTAGTAAAATTTTAGCCCAATTGCTCTTTATTTATGTTATTTGAACCTGTATATAAACACCTGTCTACTAAAAGCCACTTTTACTGGTTTCCTTGGGTGACCTTTATAGGCAGGTTTGACTGTATTTTAAGGGAATGTTCCAACTAACATAAAATCAATGATTGGATTCGAGTGTATGAACATTATAACAAGTTAGCTTATAAATACGTTTGAAAATCACCCAAACTGGATAAACTCGCATTCAAATCACTAAATCACAATTCAACCGTTTGACAGTCCAGTCTAAATGTCGATTATTATACAGACGTGATTTATTTGGGAAATTTTCGCGGTCGTTTTATTTTGCGTAAATTAGCAAACGAACAAGACCCAAAAACAAATTTTTCGCAAATATTGTATTTCGTTATCATTCACTTGAAGTTGCATGCACTGGCTATCATGCAAAATATGAAGTACCGAATATGAAAATGATATCTTTTGCAAAAAAATAACCCTGACGCGAGTTTTCCCGATTTACAGTACTAGATATCACACATTTCACTTTTTTCTATATGTTTAAACAGCAAAACTAAAAATAAATAAATAAATAGCGCTTATATAGCGACTACCTGTCGATTAATACCAGTGTTTTAAAGCCCATTGTAACAAAATCAATAGCTTTTCACATTTATGATTTTTGTGACGACATCATCATCATCATCATCATCATCATCATCATCATCATCATCATCATCATCATCATCAACAACAACAGCAGCAGCAGCAGAATCAGCAACAGAAGCAAGAGCAGGAGAACCCCAATCATCATCATATTCATCATCATCATCATCATCATCAGCAGCAGCAGCAGCAGCAACAACAGCAGAACTCCTATCATCATCACATCATCAGCAGCTGTACAGTAGCAGCAACAAACAGAACTACTCCTCCTCCTCACCATCATCATCATGGGCAGTAGAACTTATCATCAGCAGCAGAAAATTCCTCATAATTATTCTTTTTATCCACAACAGCAGCAATATCAACAGAACCTCTCATCATTATTATCATCATGGCGACATTTTTATCAGAAAGCTATGGCAGCAGAACCAAAAATCAACATCATCGGTAGACCTCGTATGGAGACCACAGTTCAAGAATTATACAGTCCAACCTGTCTTAAAGGTCACCTCTATATAAGGACCACCTGCCCATAAAGGCCAATAAAATTGTATCCCAGTTGTTCTTTATTCATATTATATGAACCTGTACATAAAAGGCCACTTTTACTGGTTCCCTTGGGTGGCCTTTATAGACAGTTTTGACTATTTTAAATTGCCAGTAAATTTATTCCAAAGATGCATGTTTTACACAAAACTGTACAGCATGATACAGAAACAAATTCACACTTTAGTAGATTAAAGAGTAAAATTTAGAATAAAGTGTGAAAAATAAGAAAATGGAAATTAAAAGTGACCATAATGCACTTCTGTATTAAAGGTCTGGATATAAGTGAAAGAATCTTGAGTGGGACATGAAACAAAGTCATCCAATCTTACTCAATGTACAATTATTGAAAAGATAATATACTGTATGCAAAATCTGTTGATAGAATGGGGTTTTATGTCCCAGTAAACAATATTTCACTTATATTGATATGTCAAAGTGTAGAGTTTTGCAGCACGCTTAGGGCAATGTGCAGGGAGGGTTCTTTATTATGCCATTCTTGTTGTGACATGGGAGATCAGGTTTTAAGGTCTCTTCCGAAGGACTCCATTACATTCATTTCTAAATGCAGAGTGCTTGCTGAAAGAACAGTTGCTACCCATTTTCAAGTCTGGCAGGGATTCGAACCCACGACTTCCCACATACGAAGCAAGCACTCTACCAACTGAGCTACCAGTGGTGGTAAAATTTGTATAAGCAGACCAAATTGGATCAAGTACAGTTCAATCTGCCTTAAAGGCCACATGTTTATAAAAGCCAGTATTGATCCTGTATATAAAGGCCATCTGCCCATAAAGGTAAATTTTACTGGTTTCCCTGGGTGGCCTTTATAGACAGGTTTTTCTGTATACTAAAATGACTGCATGTATGTAAAATGAAAATTTAATGCAACTGTAATCCAATCAATTCTTTCATTTATATTGAGGCAGTCAATTCTAGGATGATGGAGGAAACTAGAAGACCCGGAGAAAACCATCCAACATTAGCAAGTGAACAAACTATTCCACACAAGGATCTATCCAGATTGAAATTCCAACCTAGGCGTAGAGAGATCATGACCCTGGGGACGTGTACAACACAAAAGTACCAACATTTTAAGAAATACTGTATGGGCATTCCTCGTTTTTCTAAAAATAGGGAATCTATATTAAATGATACTTCACCATGCTTTGTATGCACAAAATGGATCAATTGATTGAATGAGGTTTTACGCCCCATTCAAGTATATTTCAGTTATATTGAGATATCAGCACCTACAGGTGCATACACAAATCATGTTTGACAACTCTGCCAGGTTTTCTTCAAAACATGTTTCGTGACTGACAGTACCTTTCTTCCAGCAACAATTATTTCATTTCAATTACCATGTTGTTTGTTGAGTATCTGGGTACATGAAACCAGTTGTGGGGGTTAAACCTGCAGTTTTGTCCATAATGTTGTAAACTTGGGCTATTTTTGCGTGGTGGAAATTTTCGTAAATAAATTTGCCCTCATAAAGCAAGATAAAACTTAGTTATTGACAAGACTGGTTGAAATTGCAAAAATAACCCCCTCGCGACATACCAACAATACAATTTTGCAAAAATTTCCACATTGCAAAAAAAACCCCTATGTTTACAGTATCTGAATACTACACCGACATCCATAAATAACTGTACAAATCTATATGTTTGCCAAAGATTAATATTATAATCATCAAAAAATAATAATTTTGCAGATATATCCTTAAGATAAGCACTATATTTTTACATTTTTTTTGGAGATTTCAATCTGTTACAATATGACAAGTTATAAACATGTATATTAATTTATAGATGCCAGTGTATAAATTAAAAAAAAAATAAAACAAATATGTATCACATTGTACAAATTATTTATTTTACATAATGAAATGTTAACAAAATTACATCTTCAACACGTCACCACATGAACACAAATTTTGCACATATTTAATCAACATAGATTATGTACAATAAAGTAAACAATTTTCTATGAAAATAAAACACCCATGCTCAACCATTATCGAGGCTGCCATCCAGGAAAAACCAGTTGCTGGAAACCTGTATCCGAAGATAATGCAGGCAACGATTCATGAGAAGTGTTTCGGACCTGCACTTTATACTGATACAAAACTATATAAGTAACAAATAAATAAATACATGTATGCAATAATTCCTAGATTTTCAGCAGACTTGGATAAAAAATCTAGGAAGTACGGTTAAATACAAATATATATTTTTCACAAGGGAACACATTGTCCAAATATACAATAATTATGATTTTTGTATCGACTCATAATGATGTGGTTTGTTCCTGGTATATCAACTTTATTATAACTGGATCTTTACAATTGAACTCGTCATTTTAGCCTCTCTCAAGTCAATCTTCACACTACTAATGAAGAATCAGACTTAGAAACCTAGGCATGTCTGTTATTTAATTTACATTGATGTATATAAAAGATCAAAATCAATTTAGTATGTTTATCAATGAAGGTAAAAGTACCCTTTACAAGTACGACAATGTGATAAAAATGTGAAATAAAAAAGGTTAAATGAATGATTAGTAGTTGTTAATAGGGAATTGATTGTCATTACTTGTTCATTGATGAACAAATATACAAAGTGTATAATGCCAAATATTTATTTGTGATACATCATGACTACTGTCAGTTTAAAAAAAAAATTATACCCAAATTTCCAAATCTGATTCTAGATCAGCAATGTCAGGATCAAACTGATAAAAGGATGGCAATCCAATATTGATTAAAAAAGAAATAGGATTGCAGAAAAGGAACCAAAACAAAATGCCTCATTAACAGAAGATATTAGCATACAATATACACAGAATATTTGGAAGAGTTTTTTTCCACAAATTCTTTTTCAAAAGTTTTAATCCTGTGGCGTCTGTTACACAGCAGAAGATATCAAATTTAAGTTTAATGTCTCGATCTTGATTCATTCTTTGTCTTTAGAACTGTGTACAGAAAATCCATGGATCCATGTTGGTGTTGTGATCTTTTTCCTAATTGTACAAGAAATGAAGATTAAAGTCCACATCAATCAGAGCCAAAAACAAAAAAAAAAAAAAAAAAACCAGCAAAAAAAACCCTAAAAATTAAATTTGATATTCTGTAAACAAAAAGAGCCATTAGAATATTCCAATTGTAAAACAGAAAACACATTACAATTGTAAATATAGTGCATTATGAAAATTGATTGTGTTTTTCAATTTCTCCCCAATTAATCAGGCAATTTCGATTTTATTTTCGCTAATTTTACAAATGATAAAAAGAAAAATCGCGAAAAGTAACCCCTCTTGAAAATGACGGCAAGTCAATTTTCATATTCTTTATATAAAAATAACCTTTGCTAAATGCCAACAACAAGATGTCACAAAAATAACCATGTTTACAGTATTGCATTTATACCTAGTCCTGGCTATCCAATAAAATGTTTTTTGGTCGTCTCGCTCATCTTCCTGGTTACATCCTCGAGATCCTGCAGAGCTGGGTATCCTCACTGGCCTACTACTAGAAATCACATGTATACATTAATTGCAATTGAAAAAACAAATGATTTATCATGATATAAGTGAATGAATCATTGACCAGGTGAGCATTTCTGCTCAGCCAATGTAAAAGAGTGGTAACGGTCGGACACCTCTGAATGCATAAGGCTGTGCCCAACACTTTCGCCAACATCTGGTGGCGATGGTCGGACACCCCTGAATGCATAAGACTGTGACAAACCTTATTACCACAATTTGGTGGCGTTGTTTCACATCTAGCCGCAAAAGGTGGCGATGGTCGGACACCTCTGAATGCATAAGGTTGTCTCCCACCTTGTCGCCAACATCTGGTGGCAACGATGAGAGACCCCTGAATGCATAAGACTGTGTCAAACCTTATCGCCTACTTTTCATGGCACTGTTCAACATCTTGGTCTCAGTAATAAGTGGTGACGGTCAGACACCCCTGAATGCATAAGGCTGCGTCCAACGCTGTCGCCAACATCTGGTGGCGATCGTCAGACACCCCTGAATGCATAAGACTGTGTCAAACCTTGTCACCACTGTGGACACTCCTGAATGCATAAGGTTGTGTCAAACTTTTTTGCCACAATTGACACCCCTGAATGCATAAGGCTGTGCCCAAATCTTGTTCCCACTTACAAGCAAACAATGAAGAAACATGACTGCTTCATTCTTTATGAATTGATATGGTTACTTTGTCCAGGTGGGTCCATCTGTTGTCTTCATCTGCTCTGGTCCAGGGTCCATCTGTAGTCCTAATCCATTGGCGTCAGGTCCATCTGTTATCCTCTTGGTGTCTACGGGGTCCATCGTCCAGGTTCCTATGTAAAAAGAAAAAGTTAAAATATGTGCATCTAATTTATTATTAGATTGTTATTACCCAGTAGTGTAATAAACTTTTTTTAATTAAGGTATGTTCTACAGGACTTTCATCAGTTTTTGATCCTTTTTTCCAATCAACCTCTAATACAGTCAAACCTGTCTATAAAGGTCACATAAGGGAACAGTAAGAGTGGCCTTCATGAGCAGGTGGCCCTTACATACAGGTTCAAACAACATGAATAAAGAACCACTGGGATACAATTATACTGGTCTTTAAAAGCAGGTGGCCCTTTTAAAGAGGTGACATTTAAGACAGGTTTGTCTGTATAACATTTCCATTTAGCTAAAGCATGTTGATGTTTTCTTGCATGTTAAGAGGTTTAGTTTTCATTCAAACTCACTTGAGATTCTATTAAAGTTCTGTCTAGGAAGAATAGTTAAATTTCCAAAAATACAGGGCCAACAGCTAAATTATTCTTTACTGTTTCAGAACTGACCACCTTGGCATAAAACTTTCCGAGACAAAACACTACAACAACCAATCAGGTTGTATGGTTCATTAAATTAAATCAATAAGTTCTTACAGCAAAATAAACATAGCGTAGCAAACTATTGCAAAGGTAGGTGGATTTATACCTATCCTGGCTATCCAATAAAATGGTTTTTCCTTGGTCATCTCGCTCATCTTCCTGGTTACATCCTCGAGATCCTGCAGAGCTGGGTATCCTCACTGGCCTACTACTAGAAATCACATGTATACATTAATTGCAATTGAAAAAACAAATGATTTATCATGATATAAGTGAATGAATCATTGACCAGGTGAGCATTTCTGCTCAGCCAATGTAAAAGAGTGGTAACGGTCGGACACCTCTGAATGCATAAGGCTGTGCCCAACACTTTCGCCAACATCTGGTGGCGATGGTCGGACACCCCTGAATGCATAAGTCTGTGACAAACCTTATTACCACAATTTGGTGGCGTTGTTTCACATCTAGCCGCAAAAGGTGGCGATGGTCGGACACCTCTGAATGCATAAGGTTGTCTCCCACCTTGTCGCCAACATCTGGTGGCAACGGTGAGAGACCCTTGAATGCATAAGACTGTGTCAAACCTTATCGCCTACTTTTCATGGCACTGTTCAACATCTTGGTCTCAGTAATAAGTGGTGACGGTCAGACACCCCTGAATGCATAAGGCTGCGCCCAACGCTGTCGCCAACATCTGGTGGCGATCGTCAGACACCCCTGAATGCATAAGACTGTGTCAAACCTTGTCACCACTGTGGACACTCCTGAATGCATAAGGTTGTGTCAAACTTTTTGCCACAATTGACACCCCTGAATGCATAAGGCTGTGCCCAAATCTTGTTCCCACTTACAAGCAAACAATGAAGAAACATGACTGCTTCATTCTTTATGAATTGATATGGTTACTTTGTCCAGGTGGGTCCATCTGTTGTCTTCATCTGCTCTGGTCCAGGGTCCATCTGTAGTCCTAATCCATTGGCGTCAGGTCCATCTGTTATCCTCTTGGTGTCTACGGGGTCCATCGTCCAGGTTCCTATGTAAAAAGAAAAAGTTAAAATATGTGCATCTAATTTATTATTAGATTGTTATTACCCAGTAGTGTAATAAACTTTTTTTAATTAAGGTATGTTCTACAGGACTTTCATCAGTTTTTGATCCTTTTTTCCAATCAACCTCTAATACAGTCAAACCTGTCTATAAAGGTCACATAAGGGAACAGTAAGAGTGGCCTTCATGAGCAGGTGGCCCTTACATACAGGTTCAAACAACATGAATAAAGAACCACTGGGATACAATTATACTGGTCTTTAAAAGCAGGTGGCCCTTTTAAAGAGGTGACATTTAAGACAGGTTTGTCTGTATAACATTTCCATTTAGCTAAAGCATGTTGATGTTTTCTTGCATGTTAAGAGGTTAATAGTTTTCATTCAAACTCACTTGAGATTCTATTAAAGTTCTGTCTAGGAAGAATAGTTAAATTTCCAAAAATACAGGGCCAACAGCTAAATTATTCTTTACTGTTTCAGAACTGACCACCTTGGCATAAAACTTTCCGAGACAAAACACTACAACAACCAATCAGGTTGTATGGTTCATTAAATTAAATCAATAAGTTCTTACAGCAAAATAAACATAGCGTAGCAAACTATTGCAAAGGTAGGTGGATTTATACCTATCCTGGCTATCCAATAAAATGGTTTTTCCTTGGTCATCTCGCTCATCTTCCTGGTTACATCCTCGAGATCCTGCAGAGCTGGGTATCCTCACTGGCCTACTACTAGAAATCACATGTATACATTAATTGCAATTGAAAAAACAAATGATTTATCATGATATAAGTGAATGAATCATTGACCAGGTGAGCATTTCTGCTCAGCCAATGTAAAAGAGTGGTAACGGTCGGACACCTCTGAATGCATAAGGCTGTGCCCAACACTTTCGCCAACATCTGGTGGCGATGGTCGGACACCCCTGAATGCATAAGTCTGTGACAAACCTTATTACCACAATTTGGTGGCGTTGTTTCACATCTAGCCGCAAAAGGTGGCGATGGTCGGACACCTCTGAATGCATAAGGTTGTCTCCCACCTTGTCGCCAACATCTGGTGGCAACGGTGAGAGACCCCTGAATGCATAAGACTGTGTCAAACCTTATCGCCTACTTTTCATGGCACTGTTCAACATCTTGGTCTCAGTAATAAGTGGTGACGGTCAGACACCCCTGAATGCATAAGGCTGCGCCCAACGCTGTCGCCAACATCTGGTGGCGATCGTCAGACACCCCTGAATGCATAACTGTGTCAAACCTTGTCACCACTGTGGACACTCCTGAATGCATAAGGTTGTGTCAAACGTTTTTGCCACAATTGACACCCCTGAATGCATAAGGCTGTGCCCAAATCTTGTTCCCACTTACAAGCAAACAATGAAGAAACATGACTGCTTCATTCTTTATGAATTGATATGGTTACTTTGTCCAGGTGGGTCCATCTGTTGTCTTCATCTGCTCTGGTCCAGGGTCCATCTGTAGTCCTAATCCATTGGCGTCAGGTCCATCTGTTATCCTCTTGGTGTCTACGGGGTCCATCGTCCAGGTTCCTATGTAAAAAGAAAAAGTTAAAATATGTGCATCTAATTTATTATTAGATTGTTATTACCCAGTAGTGTAATAAACTTTTTTTAATTAAGGTATGTTCTACAGGACTTTCATCAGTTTTGATCCTTTTTTCCAATCAACCTCTAATACAGTCAAACCTGTCTATAAAGGTCACATAAGGGAACAGTAAGAGTGGCCTTCATGAGCAGGTGGCCCTTACATACAGGTTCAAACAACATGAATAAAGAATCACTGGGATACAATTATACTGGTCTTTAAAAGCAGGTGGCCCTTTGAGGTGACATTTAAGACAGGTTTGTCTGTATAACATTTCCATTTAGCTAAAGCATGTTGATGTTTTCTTGCATGTTAAGAGGTTAATAGTTTTCATTCAAACTCACTTGAGATTCTATTAAAGTTCTGTCTAGGAAGAATAGTTAAATTTCCAAAAATACAGGGCCAACAGCTAAATTATTCTTTACTGTTTCAGAACTGACCACCTTGGCATAAAACTTTCCGAGACAAAACACTACAACAACCAATCAGGTTGTATGGTTCATTAAATTAAATCAATAAGTTCTTACAGCAAAATAAACATAGCGTAGCAAACTATTGCAAAGGTAGGTGGATTTATACCTATCCTGGCTATCCAATAAAATGGTTTTTCCTTGGTCATCTCGCTCATCTTCCTGGTTACATCCTCGAGATCCTGCAGAGCTGGGTATCCTCACTGGCCTACTACTAGAAATCACATGTATACATTAATTGCAATTGAAAAAACAAATGATTTATCATGATATAAGTGAATGAATCATTGACCAGGTGAGCATTTCTGCTCAGCCAATGTAAAAGAGTGGTAACGGTCGGACACCTCTGAATGCATAAGGCTGTGCCCAACACTTTCGCCAACATCTGGTGGCGATGGTCGGACACCCCTGAATGCATAAGTCTGTGACAAACCTTATTACCACAATTTGGTGGCGTTGTTTCACATCTAGCCGCAAAAGGTGGCGATGGTCGGACACCTCTGAATGCATAAGGTTGTCTCCCACCTTGTCGCCAACATCTGGTGGCAACGGTGAGAGACCCCTGAGTGCATAACTGTGTCAAACCTTATCGCCTACTTTTCATGGCACTGTTCAACATCTTGGTCTCAGTAATAAGTGGTGACGGTCAGACACCCCTGAATGCATAAGGCTGCGCCCAACGCTGTCGCCAACATCTGGTGGCGATCGTCAGACACCCCTGAATGCATAAGACTGTGTCAAACCTTGTCACCACTGTGACACTCCTGAATGCATAAGGTTGTGTCAAACTTTTTTGCCACAATTGACACCCCTGAATGCATAAGGCTGTGCCCAAATCTTGTTCCCACTTACAAGCAAACAATGAAGAAACATGACTGCTTCATTCTTTATGAATTGATATGGTTACTTTGTCCAGGTGGGTCCATCTGTTGTCTTCATCTGCTCTGGTCCAGGGTCCATCTGTAGTCCTAATCCATTGGCGTCAGGTCCATCTGTTATCCTCTTGGTGTCTACGGGGTCCATCGTCCAGGTTCCTATGTAAAAAGAAAATTAAAATATGTGCATCTAATTTATTATTAGATTGTTATTACCCAGTAGTGTAATAAACTTTTTTTAATTAAGGTATGTTCTACAGGACTTTCATCAGTTTTGATCCTTTTTTCCAATCAACCTCTAATACAGTCAAACCTGTCTATAAAGGTCACATAAGGGAACAGTAAGAGTGGCCTTCATGAGCAGGTGGCCCTTACATACAGGTTCAAACAACATGAATAAAGAACCACTGGATACAATTATACTGGTCTTTAAAAGCAGGTGGCCCTTTCAAAGAGGTGACATTTAAGACAGGTTTGTCTGTATAACATTTCCATTTAGCTAAGCATGTTGATGTTTTCTTGCATGTTAAGAGGTTAATAGTTTTCATTCAAACTCACTTGAGATTCTATTAAAGTTCTGTCTAGGAAGAATAGTTTCCAAAAATACAGGGCCAACAGCTAAATTATTCTTTACTGTTTCAGAACTGACCACCTTGGCATAAAACTTTCCGAGACAAAACACTACAACAACCAATCAGGTTGTATGGTTCATTAAATTAAATCAATAAGTTCTTACAGCAAAATAAACATAGGGTAGCAAACTATTGCAAAGGTAGGTGGATTTATACCTATCCTGGCTATCCAATAAAATGGTTTTTTCCTTGGTCATCTCGCTCATCTTCCTGGTTACATCCTCGAGATCCTGCAGAGCTGGGTATCCTCACTGGCCTACTACTAGAAATCACATGTATACATTAATTGCAATTGAAAAAACAAATGATTTATCATGATATAAGTGAATGAATCATTGACCAGGTGAGCATTTCTGCTCAGCCAATGTAAAAGAGTGGTAACGGTCGGACCCTCTGAATGCATAAGGCTGTGCCCAACACTTTCGCCAACATCTGGTGGCGATGGTCGGACACCCCTGAATGCATAAGTCTGTGACAAACCTTATTACCACAATTTGGTGGCGTTGTTTCACATCTAGCCGCAAAAGGTGGCGATGGTCGGACACCTCTGAATGCATAAGGTTGTCTCCCACCTTGTCGCCAACATCTGGTGGCAACGGTGAGAGACCCCTGAATGCATAAGACTGTGTCAAACCTTATCGCCTACTTTTCATGGCACTGTTCAACATCTTGGTCTCAGTAATAAGTGGTGACGGTCAGACACCCCTGAATGCATAAGGCTGCGCCCAACGCTGTCGCCAACATCTGGTGGCGATCGTCAGACACCCCTGAATGCATAAGACTGTGTCAAACCTTGTCACCACTGTGGACACTCCTGAATGCATAAGGTTGTGTCAAACTTTTTTGCCACAATTGACACCCCTGAATGCATAAGGCTGTGCCCAAATCTTGTTCCCACTTACAAGCAAACAATGAAGAAACATGACTGCTTCATTCTTTATGAATTGATATGGTTACTTTGTCCAGGTGGGTCCATCTGTTGTCTTCATCTGCTCTGGTCCAGGGTCCATCTGTAGTCCTAATCCATTGGCGTCAGGTCCATCTGTTATCCTCTTGGTGTCTACGGGGTCCATCGTCCAGGTTCCTATGTAAAAAGAAAAGTTAAAATATGTGCATCTAATTTATTATTAGATTGTTATTACCCAGTAGTGTAATAAACTTTTTTTAATTAAGGTATGTTCTACAGGACTTTCATCAGTTTTGATCCTTTTTTCCAATCAACCTCTAATACAGTCAAACCTGTCTATAAAGGTCACATAAGGGAACAGTAAGAGTGGCCTTCATGAGCAGGTGGCCCTTACATACAGGTTCAAACAACATGAATAAAGAACCACTGGGATACAATTATACTGTCTTTAAAGCAGGTGGCCCTTTCAAAGAGGTGACATTTAAGACAGGTTTGTCTGTATAACATTTCCATTTAGCTGAAGCATGTTGATGTTTTCTTGCATGTTAAGAGGTTAATAGTTTTTTCATTCAAACTCACTTGAGATTCTATTAAAGTTCTGTCTAGGAAGAATAGTTAAATTTCCAAAAAAGGGCCAACAGCTAAATTATTCTTTACTGTTTCAGAACTGACCACCTTGGCATAAAACTTTCCGAGACAAAACACTACAACAACCAATCAGTGTATGGTTCATTAAATTAAATCAATAAGTTCTTACAGCAAAATAAACATAGCGTAGCAAACTATTGCAAAGGTAGGTGGATTTATACCTATCCTGGCTATCCAATAAAATGGTTTTTCCTTGGTCATCTCGCTCATCTTCCTGGTTACATCCTCGAGATCCTGCAGAGCTGGGTATCCTCACTGGCCTACTACTAGAAATCACATGTATACATTAATTGCAATTGAAAAAAAATGATTTATCATGATATAAGTGAATGAATCATTGACCAGGTGAGCATTTCTGCTCAGCCAATGTAAAAGAGTGGTAACGGTCGGACACCTCTGAATGCATAAGGCTGTGCCCAACACTTTCGCCAACATCTGGTGGCGATGGTCGGACACCCTGAATGCATAAGTCTGTGACAAACCTTATTACCACAATTTGGTGGCGTTGTTTCACATCTAGCCGCAAAAGGTGGCGATGGTCGGACACCTCTGAATGCATAAGGTTGTCTCCCACCTTGTCGCCAACATCTGGTGGCAACGGTGAGAGACCCCTGAATGCATAAGACTGTGTCAAACCTTATCGCCTACTTTTATGGCACTGTTCAACATCTTGGTCTCAGTAATAAGTGGTGACGGTCAGACACCCCTGAATGCATAAGGCTGCGCCCAACGCTGTCGCCAACATCTGGTGGCGATCGTCAGACACCCCTGAATGCATAAGACTGTGTCAAACCTTGTCACCACTGTGGACACTCCTGAATGCATAAGGTTGTGTCAAACTTTTTGCCACAATTGACACCCCTGAATGCATAAGGCTGTGCCCAAATCTTGTTCCCACTTACAAGCAAACAATGAAGAAACATGACTGCTTCATTCTTTATGAATTGATATGGTTACTTTGTCCAGGTGGGTCCATCTGTTGTCTTCATCTGCTCTGGTCCAGGGTCCATCTGTAGTCCTAATCCATTGGCGTCAGGTCCATCTGTTATCCTCTTGGTGTCTACGGGTCCATCGTCCAGGTTCCTATGTAAAAAGAAAAAGTTAAAATATGTGCATCTAATTTATTATTAGATTGTTATTACCCAGTAGTGTAATAAACTTTTTTAATTAAGGTATGTTCTACAGGACTTTCATCAGTTTTGATCCTTTTTTCCAATCAACCTCTAATACAGTCAAACCTGTCTATAAAGGTCACATAAGGGAACAGTAGAGTGGCCTTCATGAGCAGGTGCCCTTACACACAGGTTCAAACAACATGAATAAAGAACCTGGGATACAATTATACTGGTCTTTAAAAGCAGGTGGCCCTTTCAAAGAGGTGACATTTAAGACAGGTTGTCTGTATAACATTTCCATTTAGCTGAAGCATGTTGATGTTTTCTTGCATGTTAAGAGGTTAATAGTTTTCATTCAAACTCACTTGAGATTCTATTAAAGTTCTGTCTAGGAAGAATAGTTAAATTTCCAAAAATACAGGGCCAACAGCTAAATTATTCTTTACTGTTTCAGAACTGACCACCTTGGCATAAAACTTTCCGAGACAAAACACTACAACAACCAATCAGGTTGTATGGTTCATTAAATTAAATCAATAAGTTTCTTACAGCAAATAAACATAGCGTAGCAAACTATTGCAAAGGTAGGTGGATTTATACCTATCCTGGCTATCCAATAAAATGGTTTTTCCTTGGTCATCTCGCTCATCTTCCTGGTTACATCCTCGAGATCCTGCAGAGCTGGGTATCCTCACTGGCCTACTACTAGAAATCACATGTATACATTAATTGCAATTGAAAAAACAAATGATTTATCATGATATAAGTGAATGAATCATTGACCAGGTGAGCTTTCTGCTCAGCCAATGTAAAAGAGTGGTAACGGTCGGACACCTCTGAATGCATAAGGCTGTGCCCAACACTTTCGCCAACATCTGGTGGCGATGGTCGGACACCCCTGAATGCATAAGTCTGTGACAAACCTTATTACCACAATTTGGTGGCGTTGTTTCACATCTAGCCGCAAAAGGTGGCGATGGTCGGACACCTCTGAATGCATAAGGTTGTCTCCCACCTTGTCGCCAACATCTGGTGGCAACGGTGAGAGACCCCTGAATGCATAAGACTGTGTCAAACCTTATCGCCTACTTTTCATGGCACTGTTCAACATCTTGGTCTCAGTAATAAGTGGTGACGGTCAGACACCCCTGAATGCATAGGCTGCGCCCAACGCTGTCGCCAACATCTGGTGGCGATCGTCAGACACCCCTGAATGCATAAGACTGTGTCAAAACTTGTCACCACTGTGGACACTCCTGAATGCATAAGGTTGTGTCAAACTTTTTTGCCCAATTGACACCCCTGAATGCATAAGGCTGTGCCCAAATCTTGTTCCCACTTACAAGCAAACAATGAAGAAACATGACTGCTTCATTCTTTATGAATTGATATGGTTACTTTGTCCAGGTGGGTCCATCTGTTGTCTTCATCTGCTCTGGTCCAGGGTCCATCTGTAGTCCTAATCCATTGGCGTCAGGTCCATCTGTTATCCTCTTGGTGTCTACGGGGTCCATCGTCCAGGTTCCTATGTAAAAAGAAAAGTTAAAATATGTGCATCTAATTTATTATTAGATTGTTATTACCCAGTAGTGTAATAAACTTTTTTAATTAAGGTATGTTCTACAGGACTTTCATCAGTTTTGATCCTTTTTTCCAATCAACCTCTAATACAGTCAAACCTGTCTATAAAGGTCACATAGGGAACAGTAAGAGTGGCCTTCATGAGCAGGTGGCCCTTACATACAGGTTCAAACAACATGAATAAAGAACCACTGGGATACAATTATACTGGTCTTTAAAAGCAGGTGGCCCTTTCAAAGAGGTGACATTTAAGACAGGTTTGTCTGTATAACATTTCCATTTAGCTGAAGCATGTTGATGTTTTCTTGCATGTTAAGAGGTTAATAGTTTTCATTCAAACTCACTTGAGATTCTATTAAAGTTCTGTCTAGGAAGAATAGTTAAATTTCCAAAAATACAGGGCCAACAGCTAAATTATTCTTTACTGTTTCAGAACTGACCACCTTGGCATAAAACTTTCCGAGACAAAACACTACAACAACCAATCAGGTTGTATGGTTCATTAAATTAAATCAATAAGTTCTTACAGCAAAATAAACATAGCGTAGCAAACTATTGCAAAGGTAGGTGGATTTATACCTATCCTGGCTATCCAATAAAATGGTTTTTCCTTGGTCATCTCGCTCATCTTCCTGGTTACATCCTCGAGATCCTGCAGAGCTGGTATCCTCACTGGCCTACTACTAGAAATCACATGTATACATTAATTGCAATTGAAAAAACAAATGATTTATCATGATATAAGTGAATGAATCATTGACCAGGTGAGCATTTCTGCTCAGCCAATGTAAAAGAGTGGTAACGGTCGGACACCTCTGAATGCATAAGGCTGTGCCCAACACTTTCGCCAACATCTGGTGGCGATGGTCGGACACCCCTGAATGCATAAGTCGTGACAAACCTTATTACCACAATTTGGTGGCGTTGTTTCACATCTAGCCGCAAAAGGTGGATGGTCGGACACCTCTGAATGCATAAGGTTGTCTCCCACCTTGTCGCCAACATCTGGTGGCAACGGTGAGAGACCCCTGAATGCATAAGACTGTGTCAAACCTTATCGCCTACTTTTCATGGCACTGTTCAACATCTTGGTCTCAGTAATAAGTGGTGACGGTCAGACACCCCTGAATGCATAAGGCTGCGCCAACGCTGTCGCCACATCTGGTGGCGATCGTCAGACACCCCTGAATGCATAAGACTGTGTCAAACCTTGTCACCACTGTGGACACTCCTGAATGCATAAGGTTGTGTCAAACTTTTTTGCCACAATTGACACCCTGAATGCATAAGGCTGTGCCCAAATCTTGTTCCCACTTACAAGCAAACAATGAAGAAACATGACTGCTTCATTCTTTATGAATTGAATGGTTACTTTGTCCAGGTGGGTCCATCTGTTGTCTTCATCTGCTCTGGTCCAGGGTCCATCTGTAGTCCTAATCCATTGGCGTCAGGTCCATCTGTTATCCTCTTGGTGTCTACGGGGTCCATCGTCCAGTTCCTATGTAAAAAGAAAAAGTTAAAATATGTGCATCTAATTTATTATTAGATTGTTATTACCCAGTAGTGTATAAACTTTTTTTAATTAAGGTATGTTCTACAGGACTTTCATCAGTTTTGATCCTTTTTTCCAATCAACCTCTAATACAGTCAAACCTGTCTATAAAGGTCACATAAGGGAACAGTAAGAGTGGCCTTCATGAGCAGGTGGCCCTTACATACAGGTTCAAACAACATGAATAAAGAACCACTGGGATACAATTATACTGGTCTTTAAAAGCAGGTGGCCCTTTCAAAGAGGTGACATTTAAGACAGGTTTGTCTGTATAACATTTCCATTTAGCTGAAGCATGTTGATGTTTTCTTGCATGTTAAGAGGTTAATAGTTTTCATTCAAACTCACTTGAGATTCTATTAAAGTTCTGTCTAGGAAGAATAGTTAAATTTCCAAAATACAGGGCCAACAGCTAATTATTCTTTACTGTTTCAGAACTGACCACCTTGGCATAAAACTTTCCGAGACAAAACACTACAACAACAACCTCAGGTTGTATGGTTCATTAAATTAAATCAATAAGTTCTTACAGCAAAATAAACATAGCGTAGCAAACTATTGCAAAGGTAGGTGGATTTATACCTATCCTGGCTATCCAATAAAATGGTATTTCCTTGGTCATCTCGCTCATCTTCCTGGTTACATCCTCGAGATCCTGCAGAGCTGGGTATCCTCACTGGCCTACTACTAGAAATCACATGTATACATTAATTGCAATTGAAAAAACAAATGATTTATCATGATATAAGTGAATGAATCATTGACCAGGTGAGCATTTCTGCTCAGCCAATGTAAAAGTGGTAACGGTCGGACACCTCTGAATGCATAAGGCTGTGCCCAACACTTTCGCAACATCTGGTGGCGATGGTCGGACACCCCTGAATGCATAAGTCTGTGACAAACCTTATTACCACAATTTGGTGGCGTTGTTTCACATCTAGCCGCAAAAGGTGGCGATGGTCGGACACCTCTGAATGCATAAGGTTGTCTCCCACCTTGTCGCCAACATCTGGTGGCAACGGTGAGAGACCCTGAATGCATAAGACTGTGTCAAACCTTATCGCCTACTTTTCATGGCACTGTTCAACATCTTGGTCTCAGTAATAAGTGGTGACGGTCAGACACCCCTGAATGCATAAGGCTGCGCCAACGCTGTCGCCAACATCTGGTGGCGATCGTCAGACACCCCTGAATGCATAAGACTGTGTCAAACCTTGTCACCACTGTGGACACTCCTGAATGCATAAGGTTGTGTCAAACTTTTTTTGCCACAATTGACACCCCTGAATGCATAAGGCTGTGCCCAAATCTTGTTCCCACTTACAAGCAAACAATGAAGAAACATGACTGCTTCATTCTTTATGAATTGATATGGTTACTTTGTCCAGGTGGGTCCATCTGTTGTCTTCATCTGCTCTGTCCAGGGTCCATCTGTAGTCCTAATCCATTGGCGTCAGTCCATCTGTTATCCTCTTGGTGTCTACGGGGTCCTCGTCCAGGTTCCTATGTAAAAAGAAAAAGTTAAAATATGTGCATCTAATTTATTATTAGATTGTTATTACCCAGTAGTGTAATAAACTTTTTTAATTAGGTATGTTCTACAGGACTTTCATCAGTTTTGATCCTTTTTTCCAATCAACCTCTAATACAGTCAAACCTGTCTATAAAGGTCACATAAGGGAACAGTAAGAGTGGCCTTCATGAGCAGGTGGCCCTTACATACAGGTTAAACAATGAATAAAGAACACTGGGATACAATTATACTGGTCTTTAAAAGCAGGTGGCCCTTCAAAGAGGGACATTTAAGACAGGTTTGTCTGTATAACATTTCCATTAGCTGAAGCATGTTGATGTTTTCTGCATGTTAAGAGGTTAATAGTTTTCATTCAAACTCACTTGAGATTCTATTAAAGTTCTGTCTAGGAAGAATAGTTAAATTTCCAAAAATACAGGGCCAACAGCTAAATTATTCTTTACTGTTTCAGACTGACCACCTTGGCATAAAACTTTCCGAGACAAAACACTACAACAACAATCAGGTTGTATGGTTCATTAATTAAATCAATAAGTTTTCTTACAGCAAAATAAACATAGCGTAGCAAACTATTGCAAGGTAGGTGGATTTATACCTATCCTGGCTATCCAATAAAATGGTTTTTCCTTGGTCATCTCGCTCATCTTCCTGGTTACATCCTCGAGATCTGCAGAGCTGGGTATCCTCACTGGCCTACTACTAGAAATCACATGTATACATTAATTGCAATTGAAAAAACAAATGATTTATCATGATATAAGTGAATGAATCATTGACCAGGTGAGCATTTCTGCTCAGCCAATGTAAAAGAGTGGTAACGGTCGGACACCTCTGAATGCATAAGGCTGTGCCCAACACTTTCGCCAACATCTGGTGGCGATGGTCGGACACCCCTGAATGCATAAGTCTGTGACAAACCTTATTACCCACAATTTGGTGGCGTTGTTTCACATCTAGCGCAAAAGGTGGCGATGGTCGGACACCTCTGAATGCATAAGGTTGTCTCCCACCTTGTCGCCAACATCTGGTGGCAACGGTGAGAGACCCCTGATGCATAAGACTGTGTCAAACCTTATCGCCTACTTTCATGGCACTGTTCAACATCTTGGTCTCAGTAATAAGTGGTGACGGTCAGACACCCCTGAATGCATAAGGCTGCGCCCAACGCTGTCGCCAACATCTGTGGCGATCGTCAGACACCCCTGAATGCAAAGACTGTGTCAAACCTTTGTCACCACTGTGGACACTCCTGAATGCATAAGGTTGTGTCAAACTTTTTTGCCACAATTGACACCCCTGAATGCATAAGGCTGTGCCCAAATCTTGTTCCCACTTACAAGCAAACAATGAAGACATGACTGCTTCATTCTTTATGAATTGATATGGTTACTTTGTCCAGGTGGGTCCATCTGTTTGTCTTCATCTGCTCTGGTCCAGGGTCCATCTGTAGTCCTAATCCATTGGCGTCAGGTCCATCTGTTATCCTCTTGGTGTCCTACGGGTCCATCGTCCAGGTTCCTATGTAAAAAGAAAAGTTAAAATATGTGCATCTAATTTATTATTAGATTGTTATTACCCGTAGTGTAAAACTTTTTTTAATTAGGTATGTTCTACAGGACTTTCATCAGTTTTGATCCTTTTTTCCAATCAACCTCTAATACAGTCAAACCTGTCTATAAAGGTCACATAAGGGAACAGTAAGAGTGGCCTTCATGAGCAGGTGGCCCTTACATACAGGTTCAAACAACATGAATAAAGAACCACTGGGATACAATTATACTGGTCTTTAAAAGCAGGTGGCCCTTTTAAAGAGGTGACATTTAAGACAGGTTTGTCTGTATAACATTTCCATTTAGCTAAAGCATGTTGATGTTTTCTTGCATGTTAAGAGGTTAATAGTTTTCATTCAAACTCACTTGAGATTCTATTAAAGTTCTGTCTAGGAAGAATAGTTTCCAAAAATACAGGGCAACAGCTAAATTATTCTTTACTGTTTCAGAACTGACCACCTTGGCATAAAACTTTACCGAGACAAAACACTAACAACCAATCAGTTTGTATGGTTCATTAAATTAAATCAATAAGTTCTTACAGCAAAATAAACATAGCGTAGCAAACTATTGCAAAGGTAGGTGGATTTATACCTATCCTGGCTATCCAATAAAATGGTTTTTCCTTGGTCGTCTCGCTCATCTTCCTGGTTACATCCTCGAGATCCTGCAGAGCTGGGTATCCTCACTGGCCTACTACTAGAAATCACATGTATACATTAATTGCAATTGAAAAAACAAATGATTTATCATGATATAAGTGAATGAATCATTGACCAGGTGAGCATTTCTGCTCAGCCAATGTAAAAGTGTGGTAACGGTCGGACACCTCTGAATGCATAAGGCTGTGCCCAACACTTTCGCCAACATCTGGTGGCGATGGTCGGACACCCCTGAATGCATAAGACTGTGACAAACCTTATTACCACAATTTGGTGGCGTTGTTTCACATCTAGCCGCAAAAGGTGGCGATGGTCGGACACCTCTGAATGCATAAGGTTGTCTCCCACCTTGTCGCCAACATCTGGTGGCAACGGTGAGAGACCCCTGAATGCATAAGACTGTGTCAAACCTTATCGCCTACTTTTCATGGCACTGTTCAACATCTTGGTCTCAGTAATAAGTGGTGACGGTCAGACACCCCTGAATGCATAAGGCTGCGCCCAACGCTGTCGCCAACATCTGGTGGCGATCGTCAGACACCCCTGAATGCATAAGACTGTGTCAAACCTTGTCACCACTGTGGACACTCCTGAATGCATAAGGTTGTGTCAAACTTTTTTGCCACAATTGACACCCCTGAATGCATAAGGCTGTGCCCAAATCTTGTTCCCACTTACAAGCAAACAATGAAGAAACATGACTGCTTCATTCTTTATGAATTGATATGGTTACTTTGTCCAGGTGGGTCCATCTGTTGTCTTCATCTGTTCTGGTCCAGGGTCCATCTGTAGTCCTAATCCATTGGCGTCAGGTCCATCTGTTATCCTCTTGGTGCCCACGGGTCCATTGTCCAGGTTCCTATGTAAAAAGAAAAAGTTAAAATATGTGCATCTAATTTATTATTAGATTGTTATTACCCAGTAGTGTAATAAACTTTTTTTAATTAAGGTATGTTCTACAGGACTTTCATCAGTTTTGATCCTTTTTTCCAATCAACCTCTAATACAGTCAAACCTGTCTATAAAGGTCACATAAGGGAACAGTAAGAGTGGCCTTCATGAGCAGGTGGCCCTTACATACAGGTTCAAACAACATGAATAAAGAACCACTGGGATACAATTATACTGGTCTTTAAAAGCAGGTGGCCCTTTTAAAGAGGTGACATTTAAGACAGGTTGTCTGTATAACATTTCCATTTAGCTAAAGCATGTTGATGTTTTCTTGCATGTTAAGAGGTTAATAGTTTTCTTTCAAACTCACTTGAGATTCTATTAAAGTTCTGTCTAGGAAGAATAGTTTCCAAAAATACAGGGCCAACAGCTAAATTATTCTTTACTGTTTCAGAACTGACCACCTTGGCATAAAACTTTACCGAGACAAAACACTAGTACAACCAATCAGTTTGTATGGTTCATTAAATTAAATCAATAAGTTCTTACAGCAAAATAAACATAGCGTAGCAAACTATTGCAAAGGTAGGTGGATTTATACCTATCCTGGCTATCCAATAAAATGGTTTTTCCTTGGTCGTCTCGCTCATCTTCCTGGTTACATCCTCGAGATCCTGCAGAGCTGGGTATCCTCACTGGCCTACTACTAGAAATCACATGTATACATTAATTGCAATTGAAAAAACAAATGATTTATCATGATATAAGTGAATGAATCATTGACCAGGTGAGCATTTCTGCTCAGCCAATGTAAAAGTGTGGTAACGGTCGGACACCTCTGAATGCATAAGGCTGTGCCCAACACTTTCGCCAACATCTGGTGGCGATGGTCGGACACCCCTGAATGCATAAGACTGTGACAAACCTTATTACCACAATTTGGTGGCGTTGTTTCACATCTAGCCGCAAAAGGTGGCGATGGTCGGACACCTCTGAATGCATAAGGTTGTCTCCCACCTTGTCGCCAACATCTGGTGGCAACGGTGAGAGACCCCTGAATGCATAAGACTGTGTCAAACCTTATCGCCTACTTTTCATGGCACTGTTCAACATCTTGGTCTCAGTAATAAGTGGTGACGGTCAGACACCCCTGAATGCATAAGGCTGCGCCCAACGCTGTCGCCAACATCTGGTGGCGATCGTCAGACACCCCTGAATGCATAAGACTGTGTCAAACCTTGTCACCACTGTGGACACTCCTGAATGCATAAGGTTGTGTCAAACTTTTTGCCACAATTGACACCCCTGAATGCATAAGGCTGTGCCCAAATCTTGTTCCCACTTACAAGCAAACAATGAAGAAACATGACTGCTTCATTCTTTATGAATTGATATGGTTACTTTGTCCAGGTGGGTCCATCTGTTGTCTTCATCTGTTCTGGTCCAGGGTCCATCTGTAGTCCTAATCCATTGGCGTCAGGTCCATCTGTTATCCTCTTGGTGCCCACGGGGTCCATTGTCCAGGTTCCTATGTAAAAAGAAAAAGTTAAAATATGTGCATCTAATTTATTATTAGATTGTTATTACCCAGTAGTGTAATAAACTTTTTTAATTAAGGTATGTTCTACAGGACTTTCATCAGTTTTGATCCTTTTTTCCAATCAACCTCTAATACAGTCAAACCTGTCTATAAAGGTCACATAAGGGAACAGTAAGAGTGGCCTTCATGAGCAGGTGGCCCTTACATACAGGTTCAAACAACATGAATAAAGAACCACTGGGATACAATTATACTGGTCTTTAAAAGCAGGTGGCCCTTTTAAAGAGGTGACATTTAAGACAGGTTTGTCTGTATAACATTTCCATTTAGCTAAAGCATGTTGATGTTTTCTTGCATGTTAAGAGGTTAATAGTTTTCTTTCAAACTCACTTGAGATTCTATTAAAGTTCTGTCTAGGAAGAATAGTTTCCAAAAATACAGGGCCAACAGCTAAATTATTCTTTACTGTTTCAGAACTGACCACCTTGGCATAAAACTTTACCGAGACAAAACACTAGTACAACCAATCAGTTTGTATGGTTCATTAAATTAAATCAATAAGTTCTTACAGCAAAATAAACATAGCGTAGCAAACTATTGCAAAGGTAGGTGGATTTATACCTATCCTGGCTATCCAATAAAATGGTTTTTCCTTGGTCGTCTCGCTCATCTTCCTGGTTACATCCTCGAGATCCTGCAGAGCTGGGTATCCTCACTGGCCTACTACTAGAAATCACATGTATACATTAATTGCAATTGAAAAAACAAATGATTTATCATGATATAAGTGAATGAATCATTGACCAGGTGAGCATTTCTGCTCAGCCAATGTAAAAGTGGTAACGGTCGGACACCTCTGAATGCATAAGGCTGTGCCCAACACTTTCGCCAACATCTGGTGGCGATGGTCGGACACCCCTGAATGCATAAGACTGTGACAAACCTTATTACCACAATTTGGTGGCGTTGTTTCACATCTAGCCGCAAAAGGTGGCGATGGTCGGACACCTCTGAATGCATAAGGTTGTCTCCCACCTTGTCGCCAACATCTGGTGGCAACGGTGAGAGACCCCTGAATGCATAAGACTGTGTCAAACCTTATCGCCTACTTTTCATGGCACTGTTCAACATCTTGGTCTCAGTAATAAGTGGTGACGGTCAGACACCCCTGAATGCATAAGGCTGCGCCCAACGCTGTCGCCAACATCTGGTGGCGATCGTCAGACACCCCTGAATGCATAAGACTGTGTCAAACCTTGTCACCACTGTGGACACTCCTGAATGCATAAGGTTGTGTCAAACTTTTTTGCCACAATTGACACCCCTGAATGCATAAGGCTGTGCCCAAATCTTGTTCCCACTTACAAGCAAACAATGAAGAAACATGACTGCTCTTCATTCTTATGAATTGATATGGTTACTTTGTCCAGGTGGGTCCATCTGTTGTCTTCATCTGTTCTGGTCCAGGGTCCATCTGTAGTCCTAATCCATTGGCGTCAGGTCCATCTGTTATCCTCTTGGTGCCCACGGGGTCCATTGTCCAGGTTCCTATGTAAAAAGAAAAAGTTAAAATATGTGCATCTAATTTATTATTAGATTGTTATTACCCAGTAGTGTAATAAACTTTTTTTAATTAAGGTATGTTCTACAGGACTTTCATCAGTTTTGATCCTTTTTTCCAATCAACCTCTAATACAGTCAAACCTGTCTATAAAGGTCACATAAGGGAACAGTAAGAGTGGCCTTCATGAGCAGGTGGCCCTTACATACAGGTTCAAACAACATGAATAAAGAACCACTGGGATACAATTATACTGGTCTTTAAAAGCAGGTGGCCCTTTTAAAGAGGTGACATTTAAGACAGGTTTGTCTGTATAACATTTCCATTTAGCTAAAGCATGTTGATGTTTTCTTGCATGTTAAGAGGTTAATAGTTTTCTTTCAAACTCACTTGAGATTCTATTAAAGTTCTGTCTAGGAAGAATAGTTTCCAAAAATACAGGGCCAACAGCTAAATTATTCTTTACTGTTTCAGAACTGACCACCTTGGCATAAAACTTTACCGAGACAAAACACTAACAACCAATCAGTTTGTATGGTTCATTAAATTAAATCAATAAGTTCTTACAGCAAAATAAACATAGCGTAGCAAACTATTGCAAAGGTAGGTGGATTTATACCTATCCTGGCTATCCAATAAAATGGTTTTTCCTTGGTCGTCTCGCTCATCTTCCTGGTTACATCCTCGAGATCCTGCAGAGCTGGGTATCCTCACTGGCCTACTACTAGAAATCACATGTATACATTAATTGCAATTGAAAAAACAAATGATTTATCATGATATAAGTGAATGAATCATTGACCAGGTGAGCATTTCTGCTCAGCCAATGTAAAAGTGTGGTAACGGTCGGACACCTCTGAATGCATAAGGCTGTGCCCAACACTTTCGCCAACATCTGGTGGCGATGGTCGGACACCCTGAATGCATAAGACTGTGACAAACCTTATTACCACAATTTGGTGGCGTTGTTTCACATCTAGCCGCAAAAGGTGGCGATGGTCGGACACCTCTGAATGCATAAGGTTGTCTCCCACCTTGTCGCCAACATCTGGTGGCAACGGTGAGAGACCCCTGAATGCATAAGACTGTGTCAAACCTTATCGCCTACTTTTCATGGCACTGTTCAACATCTTGGTCTCAGTAATAAGTGGTGACGGTCAGACACCCCTGAATGCATAAGGCTGCGCCCAACGCTGTCGCCAACATCTGGTGGCGATCGTCAGACACCCCTGAATGCATAAGACTGTGTCAAACCTTGTCACTACTGTGGACACTCCTGAATGCATAAGGTTGTGTCAAACTTTTTGCCACAATTGACACCCTGAATGCATAAGGCTGTGCCCAAATCTTGTTCCCACTTACAAGCAAACAATGAAGAAACATGACTGCTTCATTCTTTATGAATTGATATGGTTACTTTGTCCAGGTGGGTCCATCTGTTGTCTTCATCTGTTCTGGTCCAGGGTCCATCTGTAGTCCTAATCCATTGGCGTCAGGTCCATCTGTTATCCTCTTGGTGCCCACGGGGTCCATTGTCCAGGTTCCTATGTAAAAAGAAAAAGTTAAAATATGTGCATCTAATTTATTATTAGATTGTTATTACCCAGTAGTGTAATAAACTTTTTTTAATTAAGGTATGTTCTACAGGACTTTCATCAGTTTTGATCCTTTTTTCCAATCAACCTCTAATACAGTCAAACCTGTCTATAAAGGTCACATAAGGGAACAGTAAGAGTGGCCTTCATGAGCAGGTGGCCCTTACATACAGGTTCAAACAACATGAATAAAGAACCACTGGGATACAATTATACTGGTCTTTAAAAGCAGGTGGCCCTTTTAAAGAGGTGACATTTAAGACAGGTTTGTCTGTATAACATTTCCATTTAGCTAAAGCATGTTGATGTTTTCTTGCATGTTAAGAGGTTAATAGTTTTCTTTCAAACTCACTTGAGATTCTATTAAAGTTCTGTCTAGGAAGAATAGTTTCCAAAAATACAGGGCCAACAGCTAAATTATTCTTTACTGTTTCAGAACTGACCACCTTGGCATAAAACTTTACCGAGACAAAACACTAGTACAACCAATCAGTTGTATGGTTCATTAAATTAAATCAATAAGTTCTTACAGCAAAATAAACATAGCGTAGCAAACTATTGCAAAGGTAGGTGGATTTATACCTATCCTGGCTATCCAATAAATGGTTTTTCCTTGGTCGTCTCGCTCATCTTCCTGGTTACATCCTCGAGATCCTGCAGAGCTGGGTATCCTCACTGGCCTACTACTAGAAATCACATGTATACATTAATTGCAATTGAAAAAAAACAAATGATTTATCATGATATAAGTGAATGAATCATTGACCAGGTGAGCATTTCTGCTCAGCCAATGTAAAAGTGTGGTAACGGTCGGACACCTCTGAATGCATAAGGCTGTGCCCAACACTTTCGCCAACATCTGGTGGCGATGGTCGGACACCCCTGAATGCATAAGACTGTGACAAACCTTATTACCACAATTTGGTGGCGTTGTTTCACATCTAGCCGCAAAAGGTGGCGATGGTCGGACACCTCTGAATGCATAAGGTTGTCTCCCACCTTGTCGCCAACATCTGGTGGCAACGGTGAGAGACCCCTGAATGCATAAGACTGTGTCAAAACCTTATCGCCTACTTTTCATGGCACTGTTCAACATCTTGGTCTCAGTAATAAGTGGTGACGGTCAGACACCCCTGAATGCATAAGGCTGCGCCCAACGCTGTCGCCAAATCTGGTGGCGATCGTCAGACACCCCTGAATGCATAAGACTGTGTCAAACCTTGTCACCACTGTGGACACTCCTGAATGCATAAGGTTGTGTCAAACTTTTTTGCCACAATGACACCCTGAATGCATAAGGCTGTGCCCAAATCTTGTTCCCACTTACAAGCAAACAATGAAGAAAACATGACTGCTTCATTCTTTATGAATTGATATGGTTACTTTGTCCAGGTGGGTCCATCTGTTGTCTTCATCTGTTCTGGTCCAGGGTCCATCTGTAGTCCTAATCCATTGGCGTCAGGTCCATCTGTTATCTCTTGGTGCCCACGGGGTCCATTGTCCAGGTTCCTATGTAAAAAGAAAAAGTTAAAATATGTGCATCTAATTTATTATTAGATTGTTATACAGTAGTGTAATAAACTTTTTTTAATTAAGGTATGTTCTACAGGACTTTCATCAGTTTTGATCCTTTTTTCCAATCAACCTCTAATACAGTCAAACCTGTCTATAAAGGTCACATAAGGGAACAGTAAGAGTGGCCTTCATGAGCAGGTGGCCCTTACATACAGGTTCAAACAACATGAATAAAGAACCACTGGGATACAATTATACTGGTCTTTAAAAGCAGGTGGCCCTTTTAAAGAGGTGACATTTAAGACAGGTTTGTCTGTATAACATTTCCATTTAGCTAAAGCATGTTGATGTTTTCTTGCATGTTAAGAGGTTAAGTTTTCTTTCAAACTCACTTGAGATTCTATTAAAGTTCTGTCTAGGAAGAATAGTTTCCAAAAATACAGGCCAACAGCTAATTATTCTTTACTGTTTCAGAACTGACCACCTTGGCATAAAACTTCCGAGACAAAACACTAGTACAACCAATCAGTTGTATGGTCATTAAATTAAATCAATAAGTTCTTACAGCAAAATAAAACATAGCGTAGCAAACTATTGCAAAGGTAGGTGGATTATACCTATCCTGGCTATCCAATAAAATGGTTTTTCCTTGGTCGTCTCGCTCATCTTCCTGGTTACATCCTCGAGATCCTGCAGAGCTGGGTATCCTCACTGGCCTACTACTAGAAATCACATGTATACATTAATTGCAATTGAAAAAACAAATGATTATCATGATATAAGTGAATGAATCATTGACCAGGTGAGCATTTCTGCTCAGCCAATGTAAAAGTGTGGTAACGGTCGGACACCTCTGAATGCATAAGGCTGTGCCCAACACTTTCGCCAACATCTGGTGGCGATGGTCGGACACCCTGAATGCATAAGACTGTGACAAACCTTATTACCACAATTTGGTGGCGTTGTTTCACATCTAGCCGCAAAAGGTGGCGATGGTCGCGGACACCTCTGAATGCATAAGGTTGTCCCACCTTGTCGCCAACATCTGGTGGCAACGGTGAGAGACCCCTGAATGCATAAGACTGTGTCAAACCTTATCGCCTACTTTTCATGGCACTGTTCAACATCTTGGTCTCAGTAATAAGTGGTGACGGTCAGACACCCCTGAATGCATAAGGCTGGCCCAACGCTGTCGCCAACATCTGGGGCGATCGTCAGACACCCTGAATGCATAAGACTGTGTCAAACCTTGTCACCACTGTGGACACTCCTGAATGCATAAGGTTGTGTCAAACTTTTTTTGCCACAATTGACACCCCTGAATGCATAAGGCTGTGCCCAAATCTTGTTCCCACTTACAAGCAAACAATGAAGAAACATGACTGCTTCATTCTTTATGAATTGATATGGTTACTTTGTCCAGGTGGGTCCATGTTGTCTTCATCTGTTCTGGTCCAGGGTCCATCTGTAGTCCTAATCCATTGGCGTCAGGTCCATCTGTTATCCTCTGGTGCCCACGGGGTCCATTGTCCAGGTTCCTATGTAAAAAGAAAAAGTTAAAATATGTGCATCTAATTTATTATTAGATTGTTATTACCCAGTAGTGTAATAAACTTTTTTAATTAAGGTATGTTCTACAGGACTTTCATCAGTTTTGATCCTTTTTCCAATCAACCTCTAATACAGTCAAACCTGTCTATAAAGGTCACATAAGGGAACAGTAAGAGTGGCCTTCATGAGCAGGTGGCCCTTACATACAGGTTCAAACAACATGAATAAAGAACCACTGGGATACAATTATACTGGTCTTTAAAAGCAGGTGGCCCTTTAAAGAGGTGACATTTAAGACAGGTTTGTCTGTATAACATTCCATTTAGCTAAAGCATGTTGATGTTTTCTTGCATGTTAAGAGGTTAATAGTTTTCTTTCAAACTCACTTGAGATTCTATTAAAGTTCTGTCTAGGAAGAATAGTTTCCAAAAATACAGGGCCAACAGCTAAATTATTCTTTACTGTTTCAGAACTGACCACCTTGGCATAAAACTTTACGAGACAAAACACTAGTACAACCAATCAGTTTGTATGGTTCATTAAATTAAATCAATAAGTTCTTACAGCAAAAAAACATAGCGTAGCAAACTATTGCAAAGGTAGGTGGATTTATACTATCCTGGCTATCCAATAAAATGGTTTTTCCTTGGTCGTCTCGCTCATCTTCCTGGTTACATCCTCGAGATCCTGCAGAGCTGGGTATCCTCACTGGCCTACTACTAGAAATCACATGTATACATTAATTGCAATTGAAAAAACAAATGATTTATCATGATATAAGTGAATGAATCATTGACCAGGTGAGCATTTCTGCTCAGCCAATGTAAAAGAGTGGTAACGGTCGGACACCTCTGAATGCATAAGGCTGTGCCCAACACTTTCGCCAACATCTGGTGGCGATGGTCGGACACCCCTGAATGCATAAGACTGTGACAAACCTTATTACCACAATTTGGTGGCGTTGTTTCACATCTAGCCGCAAAAGGTGGCGATGGTCGGACACCTCTGAATGCATAAGGTTGTCTCCCACCTTGTCGCCAACATCTGGTGGCAACGGTGAGAGACCCCTGAATGCATAAGACTGTGTCAAACCTTATCGCCTACTTTTCATGGCACTGTTCAACATCTTGGTCTCAGTAATAAGTGGTGACGGTCAGACACCCCTGAATGCATAAGGCTGCGCCCAACGCTGTCGCCAACATCTGGTGGCGATCGTCAGACACCCCTGAATGCATAAGACTGTGTCAAACCTTGTCACCACTGTGGACACTCCTGAATGCATAAGGTTGTGTCAAACTTTTTTGCCACAATTGACACCCCTGAATGCATAAGGCTGTGCCCAAATCTTGTTCCCACTTACAAGCAAACAATGAAGAAACATGACTGCTTCATTCTTTATGAATTGATATGGTTACTTTGTCCAGGTGGGTCCATCTGTTGTCTTCATCTGTTCTGGTCCAGGGTCCATCTGTAGTCCTAATCCATTGGCGTCAGGTCCATCTGTTATCCTCTTGGTGCCCACGGGGTCCATTGTCCAGGTTCCTATGTAAAAAGAAAAAGTTAAAATATGTGCATCTAATTTATTATTAGATTGTTATTACCCAGTAGTGTAATAAACTTTTTTTAATTAAGGTATGTTCTACAGGACTTTCATCAGTTTTGATCCTTTTTCCAATCAACCTCTAATACAGTCAAACCTGTCTATAAAGGTCACATAAGGGAACAGTAAGAGTGGCCTTCATGAGCAGGTGGCCCTTACATACAGGTTCAAACAACATGAATAAAGAACCACTGGGATACAATTATACTGGTCTTTAAAAGCAGGTGGCCCTTTTAAAGAGGTGACATTTAAGACAGGTTTGTCTGTATAACATTTCCATTTAGCTAAAGCATGTTGATGTTTTCTTGCATGTTAAGAGGTTAATAGTTTTCATTCAAACTCACTTGAGATTCTATTAAAGTTCTGTCTAGGAAGAATAGTTTCCAAAAATACAGGGCCAACAGCTAAATTATTCTTTACTGTTTCAGAACTGACCACCTTGGCATAAAACTTTACCGAGACAAAACACTAACAACCAATCAGGTTTGTATGGTTCATTAAATTAAATCAATAAGTTCTTACAGCAAAATAAACATAGCGTAGCAAACTATTGCAAAGGTAGGTGGATTTATACCTATCCTGGCTATCCAATAAAATGGTTTTTCCTTGGTCGTCTCGCTCATCTTCTGGTTACATCCTCGAGATCCTGCAGAGCTGGGTATCCTCACTGGCCTACTACTAGAAATCACATGTATACATTAATTGCAATGAAAAAACAAATGATTTATCATGATAAGTGAATGAATCATTGACCAGGTGAGCATTTCTGCTCAGCCAATGTAAAAGTGTGGTAACGGTCGGACACCTCTGAATGCATAAGGCTGTGCCCAACACTTTCGCCAACATCTGGTGGCGATGGTCGGACACCCCTGAATGCATAAGACTGTGACAAACCTTATTACCACAATTTGGTGGCGTTGTTTCACATCTAGCCGCAAAAGGTGGCGATGGTCGGACACCTCTGAATGCATAAGGTTGTCTCCCACCTTGTCGCCAACATCTGGTGGCAACGGTGAGAGACCCCTGAATGCATAAGACTGTGTCAAACCTTATCGCCTACTTTTCATGGCACTGTTCAACATCTTGGTCTCAGTAATAAGTGGTGACGGTCAGACACCCCTGAATGCATAAGGCTGCGCCCAACGCTGTCGCCAACATCTGGTGGCGATCGTCAGACACCCCTGAATGCATAAGACTGTGTCAAACCTTGTCACCACTGTGGACACTCCTGAATGCATAAGGTTGTGTCAAACTTTTTTGCCACAATTGACACCCTGAATGCATAAGGCTGTGCCCAAATCTTGTTCCCACTTACAAGCAAACAATGAAGAAACATGACTGCTTCATTCTTTATGAATTGATATGGTTACTTTGTCCAGGTGGGTCCATCTGTTGTCTTCATCTGTTCTGGTCCAGGGTCCATCTGTAGTCCTAATCCATTGGCGTCAGGTCCATCTGTTATCTCTTGGTGCCCACGGGGTCCATTGTCCAGGTTCCTATGTAAAAAGAAAAAGTTAAAAATGTGCATCTAATTTATTATTAGATTGTTATTACCCAGTAGTGTAATAAACTTTTTTTAATTAAGGTATGTTCTACAGGACTTTCATCAGTTTTGATCCTTTTTTCCAATCAACCTCTAATACAGTCAAACCTGTCTATAAAGGTCACATAAGGGAACAGTAAGAGTGGCCTTCATGAGCAGGTGGCCCTTACATACAGGTTCAAACAACATGAATAAAGAACCACTGGGATACAATTATACTGGTCTTTAAAAGCAGGTGGCCCTTTTAAAGAGGTGACATTTAAGACAGGTTTGTCTGTATAACATTTCCATTTAGCTAAAGCATGTTGATGTTTTCTTGCATGTTAAGAGGTTAATAGTTTTCTTTCAAACTCACTTGAGATTCTATTAAAGTTCTGTCTAGGAAGAATAGTTTCCAAAAATACAGGGCCAACAGCTAAATTATTCTTTACTGTTTCAGAACTGACCACCTTGGCATAAAACTTTACCGAGACAAAAACTTACAACCAATCAGTTTGTATGGTTCATTAAATTAAATCAATAAGTTCTTACAGCAAAATAAACATAGCGTAGCAAACTATTGCAAAGGTAGGTGGATTTATACCTATCTGGCTATCCAATAAAATGGTTTTTCCTTGGTCGTCTCGCTCATCTTCTGGTTACATCCTCGAGATCCTGCAGAGCTGGGTATCCTCACTGGCCTACTACTAGAAATCACATGTATACATTAATTGCAATTGAAAAAACAAATGATTTATCATGATATAAGTGAATGAATCATTGACCAGGTGAGCATTTCTGCTCAGCCAATGTAAAAGTGTGGTAACGGTCGGACACCTCTGAATGCATAAGGCTGTGCCCAACACTTTCGCCAACATCTGGTGGCGATGGTCGGACACCCCTGAATGCATAAGACTGTGACAAACCTTATTACCACAATTTGGTGGCGTTGTTTCACATCTAGCCGCAAAAGGTGGCGATGGTCGGACACCTCTGAATGCAAGGTTGTCTCCCACCTTGTCGCCAACATCTGGTGGCAACGGTGAGAGACCCTGAATGCATAAGACTGTGTCAAACCTTATCGCCTACTTTTCATGGCACTGTTCAACATCTTGGTCTCAGTAATAAGTGGTGACGGTCAGACACCCCTGAATGCATAAGGCTGCGCCCAACGCTGTCGCCAACATCTGGTGGCGATCGTCAGACACCCCTGAATGCATAAGACTGTGTCAAACCTTGTCACCACTGTGGACACTCCTGAATGCATAAGGTTGTGTCAAATTTTTTGCCACAATTGACACCCCTGAATGCATAAGGCTGTGCCCAAATCTTGTTCCCACTTACAAGCAAAAATGAAGAAACATGACTGCTTCATTCTTTATGAATTGATATGGTTACTTTGTCCAGGTGGGTCCATCTGTTGTCTTCATCTGTTCTGGTCCAGGGTCCATCTGTAGTCCTAATCCATTGGCGTCAGGTCCATCTGTTATCCTCTTGGTGCCCACGGGGTCCATTGTCCAGGTTCCTATGTAAAAAGAAAAAGTTAAAATATGTGCATCTAATTTATTATTAGATTGTTATTACCCAGTAGTGTAATAAACTTTTTTTAATTAAGGTATGTTCTACAGGACTTTCATCAGTTTTGATCCTTTTTTCCAATCAACCTCTAATACAGTCAAACCTGTCTATAAGGTCACATAAGGGAACAGTAAGAGTGGCCTTCATGAGCAGGTGGCCCTTACATACAGGTTCAAACAACATGAATAAAGAACCACTGGGATACAATTATACTGGTCTTTAAAAGCAGGTGGCCCTTTTAAAGAGGTGACATTTAAGACAGGTTTGTCTGTATAACATTTCCATTTAGCTAAAGCATGTTGATGTTTTCTTGCATGTTAAGAGGTTAATAGTTTTCATTCAAACTCACTTGAGATTCTATTAAAGTTCTGTCTAGGAAGAATAGTTTCCAAAAATACAGGGCCAACAGCTAAATTATCTTTACTGTTTCAGAACTGACCACCTTGGCATAAAACTTTCCGAGACAAAACACTACAACAACCAATCAGGTTGTATGGTTCATTAAATTAAATCAATAAGTTCTTACAGCAAAATAAACATAGCGTAGCAAACTATTGCAAAGGTAGGTGGATTTATACCTATCCTGGCTATCCAATAAAATGGTTTTTCCTTGGTCTCGCTCATCTTCCTGGTTACATCCTCGAGATCCTGCAGAGCTGGGTATCCTCATGGCCTACTACTAGAAATCACATGTATACATTAATTGCAATTGAAAAAACAAATGATTTATCATGATATAAGTGAATGAATCATTGACCAGGTGAGCATTTCTGCTCAGCCAATGTAAAGTGTGGTAACGGTCGGACACCTCTGAATGCATAAGGCTGTGCCCAAAACACTTTCGCCAACATCTGGTGGCGATGGTCGGACACCC